>CM052332.1:409846-422839 GCA_028455615.1 Lasioglossum zephyrum
TAAGTGCCGGGGAGTTTACCCCAATATCTCCCTTATCAGTGGGGGTAGACATTTGAAATTTTGCACTATGTTTTTTTAGACATAATACGATGTTTTAAGACAGGAATCAGGAAAATCGGAGCGGGGGCCGCTGGCCCATGCTTATCCGGCTAGACCCTTTCGTAATTGAAGGTCGCCTTCGTTTTGCGAAAGAATAATATAAACGTAAAAAATTGACATAGATTATCGAGTTACCAGTAAGATATACTGTACGTTCTTCCTCTTCCATTGTTTTAAATACTTTACGAGAAAAACCCGGTATACTTTCATGTTTCGTCTTTCTAAAATAGTTGACGATACCAGGTAATGTTTATAATGTAACTTAATTCCGAACCAACACCGCGCCCCGAATAATGCAATTTAATAATTTCGTTTTTTATACAAGGTGTAAAAATGACATTTTTAAAAAAAATTTGGTTTGAGGTTCGATGTACTCGCGTGCTAGCATTCGGAAGAAGTAGAATTGGTCGGCTGTGGTCAGACGCGTCAGTCGAATCTTATTTAACAGCACGCGTAACCGGCGAAAATGTTCAACCTCGAATTTTCTCGAAAATGAAGCATCGACCACTAAAATTTTACACTTTTCTTAGTCCTCTTTGCAAATAGAATCACCTCATATCCATTTGTACCACCCGTCCACGAGCTTTCGGCATAAAGTAAATTATTGTAAATCCTACAAACAGGCTTCGGGTAGATAATGCGTTAATTTTGTAAGAACATGTCTGAAATAACTACCTCTAGAAACAAATCCGTGAGTTTTGAAGAAATCTGCGACTACATGGCGAATTCTGGCCCGTGCCCACCCTCGGGCGCAGTAAAATCCGAGACACGAGATACAGTAGGGGTTCAGTCGGGTCTGAACCGAAAAAATTGCTACAGCAGGGTATTAGCTTTACGACAACGTATGCTTCTTTACGATTCCCTCCTCTGGTGCCGGTCTGGCGGAACGCGGCCACCCTATAACGACGCTTTCTTTCTTTCCGCGGAGTTTTACGGCGAGATGGAGCCTGGCAGCTCGGTTGCCAAATGGCAGGATAATTTCACGGAACCAGGTCAAACTTTCGACGCTGCATAACACCGCGAGGTGTTTCACTAACCCCTTTTCTATCCAGAGGCCCCCTCCCTCCTCGTAGTCTTTCCCCTGTCTGGGTTTTATTAGGACAAACACGGTCGTATAGGGGCGATAGGAACCCCTCTCGTTCCACCGCGCGTGATTCGAAAAGGCTTTGCCCTCGAAAAACTCCATCGAATCCACGGGATAGGGTAATAAAAGGATTATTTTCGATTTGAAATTGCTACTGTGCGAACACTCCTGCCGCGCCACGGTAATTCAAGCGCGCTGTATCGCTTCGCGATGTCGACGTCCGCCCCCGCAGACCGCACTTTCGCGAAACGAGAAGATATCCGGGTTTGAATTTTCAACTACAACGCTGAATGTCTCTGTTGCTCGCGGTAAAATGTCGCTCTGTAATATTCTTCCACTTGCTTCAATCTCCCCTCCCGTCTTCCCCGTTCTCTTTTGCATTTCTCTCTGGAATAGCGCACCTGCTCGATTGAAAATGAAAATATTGACGGTGGAACGAGTCACCGGCGTGATCGTGGTTAACGTGGTCGTTATTACTTTGATTGCCGTGCGCAGCTTATTATTTCACAGTGAAAGTGCACATTAATCTCCGTGCGTGATATTTTGATTTACAGAGCTTCGCTACGATTCAAGTAAAATCTATCGGAAATATGATCGACGGCTTTTATCAGATTTGTCATTGTTCAGTCGCTGTTACTCCGTGATAATACTATAAAACACAGAGTGTCCTGTCAAATAAATGAACATTTAAGCAGCATGTCTGTCCAAATTAGCCATTGCTGTAAGAAGGCTCTGCCAAATTCTTACATTTCAGAACAGGTTTTCAACATATTGACGATTAGGGAATCTAATTATTAAATAATTATACAGAACACGACGAGAGAGAGAGAGAGAGAGAGAGAGAGATTTCTGTCTAACACCTGGGAAATCTTTCTCTGAGAATTAAATTTGCCCTTTAAAATATATACATCCCGTTAATTCGATATAATTCAACTTTTTTCCTTGCAGAATTTTTCAAGAACAATCAAGATGACAAGCTTACTATGATTTATAATATTGCATGTTCACTAACATACATACGTACGCATTATTTTACCACGTTTTTCCCGATCAGGTAATGTCATCAAAGCGTAAAGTCACCAGATAGAAATTTTTGAATGGTATTAAGTGGATTAGCAGTAAATAGATATTTCATGTAATAGTTAATTTCATATAATATTCCATATTGAAGAATTTACGTATACTATTCGTTACCTAAAGTTGCATCGAAATTGTTCGATAGCTTTAATGGAATTAGCGATGACATCCGTAACGTTGACAACCCTCCAATAATCTGTCAATATCAATCACTGTCAACATTAATCACGGAACTGAATTAAACACTCCAAGTATATTTCAAGAACTACCTTTCCACTTTATTTCTTATGTTAGTCAATTTTATCAATTTATTAATAGTAATAATATCCTCCATAGCAGGGAACATTTATTTCATTTTGGATGTAACGTCAGAAAGTGAAGAACGTATTAATTGTTAATCGAACAGTATTGGTTACAAACTCCCGAGTTCTCGGATTTAGATTCCTGACTTCTGGAAAATGTATAATAAACTTATCACCGATCTAACAGACATTAAACATTCAGCGGCTTGTCCAATTTGTGAGATTGCCACACTAAATAAATTCTGTGCTTTATTGCTAGACTGCGGATTTTTATGCATTTATGCAGAAATTGGCTAGGTGACCTATAAAAGAGTAAAAGATCAGAGTATTCAAATTATTAAGGGGTGACATCAATTTTCGTTTTATTCTTGTTTCCTAAAATGGATGCAGAACATGTTTCTAGTCTATTTATTATCGTGTTAAATTTATCAGTTTATATTAATAACCATAATATTAATAAGTAAGTATTACAGAAGCTCTACTGTACATTTATTTAAACAGTCGAGTGAAAGTTCACTGCATTAACCTCAATAGTTATTAATAGAGAAATAAAGAATATCTCTCACAGAATCTAGCCAATCTAGCATCTTTGGGGTTTCCAGGGTATCAGAACTCGAAACACAAAGCGTAGAGGAAAGAGGCACAGACACGGTAGATCAGAGCAGAGCAGAGCAGAAGCAAAAGAAAAGGGTACGGCTAATGCAGCATAGCGCTTCGATACAAGTAGTGGCCACGAAAATTGGGTTATCTTCGTACATTCGTTCGTTTTCGCGTTCAGGTCGAGAGGCGTACGTGGATATCGGCACACCACAGCAAGCTCCTCCGCAATGGTACGATTAAAGCCGTAGGATTATGAAACGCGAACGCGAGAGCTTCGGCCGTTTCGAGTGTATATGCATGCATGCATGAACGTTCGTGCATAGATAGGAAGAAAAAAAAGGTAAAGTCGCGGAGAAACTGAGAGAGAGAGAGAGAGAGAGAGCAGAAAAGGGTTGACGAGAGAAAGAGAGAGGAAGAGAAAGCTGTGTTGGAGGGTGGGGGTCGCGTAACGAAGGAGTTAAAGCCGCAGTTACATCTTCTCTGACGTTATTTCACGTCGCGTCATGGAAAATGTAGCCGCGGTGAGCCAATTAAAATACACGCTCGGATTACGAGACGCGAGGTCACGAGGATTTCGAGCATTAGGCAAATGCGCCACGCAGAGGACGCATTGACATCCGTGGCCCCGCGTAAAAACCAGGCGACCCGACCCGACCCGACCCGACCCGACCCGATCCACCGAGATACAGAGCGCCGAGAAGCGTCGTGCCTGCCTCCATGTTCCCACTTTTGTTCCAAAAATTATTCGAGAGACTTCTCTCGCGGCTTTTTTACTATCCATAATCCTGTATGTTTACGATGAGATTATACGGCCCGTAGCGACGCGTCGGTTGTCGCGTCGTTAAATATCTTACGAATCGCTGGCAGACTTTTCGACTCAAGATTGTCCGGTCTTTAACAGATTTTCGACGCTGCCGAAATATTGATATTTGATAAAACACGTTATTCCATACCATTTGGAAGGGGAAGTTTTTCGCGTAAAACCAGCTCTCTTTGCTCGCGGGGTTCGTTATCGAAGTAATAAAACGGTCCAAACGGCCGAGAGCTCGCTCCCCTCGCCTCCGCCATTACATCGAATTAACACTCTGTCGAGAATCGCAGGATTTTGATTGCTCCTAACTCGCGCGCGATCCCCGCCTGCTTCGAATATCGCACCACGGCCTTTGAGCTCTCGGTTGCCGACCCAAGTTGCCCGGGAATTATCAAGTTCCGCGGCAGCCTCGCAAGATTGGCAATTTCAGGAATTTATTGTCGTTCGTTGCGTTCGCCGACGATCCGTGACTAATTGCTACGCAGCCTAGGGGCACACCCGGTACCATTCCCAGCCGTTCGTGAATGAAAAATTCCAGCCGCTCTCTCCGCCAGACTACGAACTGCAAAGTTCAGTACCAAGCAACAAGTTAAAGAACGGTCGCGACACGAAACTACTTCGAGAATGAAAAGTGTAAATTCCACTCCAGCCGAGGCTTATTAGAAAATCTTTGTAGCCCCACCGCGAGCCGACGATGACAACAACACGCAGAACGTATCGACCCATTTCCATCCGCAACACGCAATCCAAAATTCTATCAAAAGGGTCTGACGCCTCTGAACGCCTCAAAAGGGTCTGAAACGCATATTGTAGGAAAAATTGTATAAACTCTAAATTGATGCAAACTTGTCATTACTACGAAACAATATACATCAGTCGCATTTCTCACTCGACAGTTCTAGCGTTAAAGATTTATTTAGTCACTGTCCCGACGGCAACTTTAATCGAACAGAAACTACGAAATTTTCTTTTAAATCTTCTTACCCTCCACAAGTCAACCAATAATCTTCTGTTTGGTAAATTGCTAGTTTTTAAATCACAAAACATTGAGCTATGAAATGTCCTAATACCAAATAATACTTGCTGTTTACAGTTTTTTTTTAAATCTGCCAACACTACCTGATTTTTTACGAATTAAAAGCACCGGTTTGCTAAATAACGTGAAAAACAGATTTCGGAAAAATTGCAGATGACGCAGGTTAAATTAAAAAATCAAAAAGAAACTTTTTCGAACATTTTTATCCGAGCATGTTATGAAAATGCAAAATGTTACGGAAAATTACGATTTTCACCATTTAACCGCTAGTATGTAGTTCGTGTGCATGCTAATCGATTTCGATAAAATTTTCAGCATTTTATAACTAACGTAGATTTACAAAACGGATATGTCACATTTTTTTGCGGGCTCAAGTGAGAAAGTTTTAAAAAATGATTTTTTCTCAAAATCTTTTTTAGATGAAAAAATTTAAAGGTCAGTGTTTGTGTTCAATTTAAGGGAAAAAATTAAAACAACATTTTCTTGAAAATAAACGTAAATAAACATAGCAAGAAAACACATTATTAGTTTACTATATACCAGATTTATCAACTCGTCAGATATGATGCACTATGCAAATTTATTATAGTAAAGTTCAAGCGACAAATATCGCTGCGCGTTATCTTTCAAGCAGAAGAAATTTCGAAGACTGATGAAATCAAATAGTCCGTATCTAGCAATGTAATAAAATGAAATCCGAGTTCGATCAAACCTACGCGCTCGTGATAAAAAAATGAAATATGGATCGATCGTAGGTTTTTGTGTTGAACAAGCCGCTGATTAAATTCTGCCGACGCTTTTAACAAGCACCCTACCATTTTTGCGATTTACATAAGTACATTAAGCGTTATCAGATGGAGCATTTACAATAAATCACACTGCGGGCAGCAATCGAGCCTCAAATATTTTAATATCGTTCGGTTAGGGTGAACGCCGACATCTGGCCGACGCGACGCGTCTTCCCGTGTTCTCATCCGGCACGCAACGCGACGTCCAGAGACTCTCGTTCCAGTTCTCTTTCGACAAATCCTTTCCCTCGTTAATTATGTGCCGCGCATTAACGTGACCATTAATCATCGCGGAACGATCTAAAGCACGTCTTTGTCGTCGGCCGTATCCACCAGCCCCGTAAAACGTTTTCATATCGACCACGTAAATTTCTTCTCCGGCTAATGCCATTAAATTCCGTCGCACGCCATTTAATTTCCAACTGTCCGCCGCACTGTACGAATTACCAATATAGCCGGATAAAAGTCATCTTGGTGACCATCATAAAATCTCCTAATTTTTATTGTGTGTTACCGGAGAAAATTTCGAACAACTGGGGAAGCATTTATTAAGTCACTTTATGAATATATTCGATAACCGCGGTACCCGTACTAAATTGACCATCTCGGTCGAACGCGATGCAAACACGAAATTTATTGGTAATATAGTTTTCAGTTTCATATTCGAGATTTTGTGACGAGGTGTCTCCTTTAACATACGGTAAATAATATTTCAATAGTTTGTGAAGTAAATATTTTCTAATGGGAAAAAGTATGTAACCTCTTGTGCTTTTTCTCACAGCATTGCAGTGGAAGAGACTGCCGAGAGAATTTATCCATATAATTTGCATGAGCAAAGTGCGGTAATGATTTTCCACTAACAATGTCTAATATTTTCACTTCTTTAAGTTTCTCGACACATGGCGAAAGAAAAGTGGAAGTACGTTTTCTCGCCACTTAATAACTCGGTTTCGTTAGCACATCTGCAGTCGATTCATCGCTAAAAAATCTCAACCTCGCGTACATTTAATTATGAATAAGACTGAGTTTATCTACATTTCCCGCAACTCTAACTATGCGTATTTAAAGTCGGCAATTCCGAACTTTGCCCCAGCTAGATTGGCACAATTCGTAACACTGTGTGCGTATTTCGGGGTCGATGGTTTAACGATGCGTGTCGGTCATTTATCCTCTAGCATGTCCCCCGGAATCATAGAAAACCAGGTCCCCCGCGAGCTACGCCAGAGCACGTTGTCGGCCGAAGTCGCGTAATCGCGACAACCGTGGATTATCGATCCTCATCGTGAATATTTCAAGACGTGTGGCACAGACACGCGCGTGCAACAACGCTGCTCTGCGCGCCAGAAATCGGAGCTCGACTAGAAATTCGCCTGCGTTTTCTCGAACAGCATTCTGGGTTTCAGCTTGCGACGATCGCTTTTCCCTCTGACATAATTTTTTTCTCTCTGTCTCCCTTTTGCTTTCGAGCCACCCTCGCGTGGCAGAGAAAAACCACGTCAGCGTTCGCACGTGTGAGTAAACACGCGAGCCGGCCGCTCGTTGCTCCGAATTTTACTACACGAACGCACACAGCCGAAGCTCCGTAATCCGCGCACGCGACGAAGCGTTGGAAATTATTCCCTTCTGATTCGAGATTAACCATATTACCCCGAAACTACCACTAACGATCGACGGTTGTTCTCCTCCGCGTTAGGTATCCGCAACGGTGTAGAGAGATCGCCGATCCTCGCACATGAAATGAATATCAGGATTCGCCTACCTGATCACGTCTCGTTGCGTCGTCGATCTTCCCCTAGCCAGTTGTATGAAATCCCTGGTGTAAGAGCGGCGGGTGTTCGCCGCGTCCAAGTCGGAGAAATCCATGGCGATCGCGGTGAAGAATCCGGGGTATCGTCACTATCGATCAACGTGAACCACTATATCAACATTGCTCTGATAATAGAGCCACGGAATCAACCAGACACCAGATTACTATCCCGCGAAAGACACAGACGGGTCGCTGCTACGTCCAACAGAATGAAACACCCTTGGGTCACTGGTCGTGCCGATCGCACGGAAAACTGTCACACGTGCAAGCTATCGATGGTAGTACCATACGCTACACTTCTCTACAGATCACAAACTGCAGACACTGTTCGCGAGTAACACCGTGCGCCACTTCTCCGCAGGGTAATCCATCCGGCAGTGGGAAAAAAACACTCGACAGCAGCTTTATCCACTATCACTGCGGCGACATTGTCCAACGAGAGGACCACTCATCTATCAACGGTGAAACGAGACGCACGAGGCACGCAGCTGTCAGGAGGAAGCGATCGAGAGGGTGTCGAGCAGCCCCGCCGATCTTCGTCCGTCAGCATGCAGCATCACGACATTCGCGATTTGGTACAACGGCGGCTCTAGACACTCGCGTGGCTCTGCGACGGGGTGTTCGGAGCAACGAGGAAACACCACTGTGTTAGTTGGACGAGGCGCGAACTAAACGTCGGATGTAAATAGGGGATACACTTGCGGAAGAAGCGGGACTTTAAGCACAAGTTGCACACTCTCGGAACACGGGTCGCGGAACAAGTTCTCCTCCTCCCCCCGCGGTGTTGTATCGGTCCGTTGGAGATTCGCTAATTTTTCGACGTGGACAACACCGTCGACGCTTTTCGGCAGACGTGCGCGAGAGCTCTACACGGATCAACCGACATCCGACTCGCGCGAGAGTTGATACGAAACTACTGGCGAGTTCTCGGTCGAGCGTACTTGCATCCCCACCACCGGCAGCGCAGCTCACTCCCACCGCCGACCTCCGCGTAGGGCACACGCGCCCCTTCCCCCTCCTTCTAATGGGCACGCACCGAGCTACCTGGAGCGTGACA
This sequence comes from Lasioglossum zephyrum, assembly GCA_028455615.1. Lineage (NCBI taxonomy): Eukaryota > Metazoa > Arthropoda > Insecta > Hymenoptera > Halictidae > Lasioglossum > Lasioglossum zephyrum. The sequence continues at coordinate 418,508 of CM052332.1, forward strand.
CACGCTCACGTTTCTGGTGGGGGCTACGGTCGCGTGGCGGGTTGCCTTCGCGGTGGGAGAAGCGAGGGCAACGGGCTACGCTCCGAACGAAAGGAAAGCGAGAGACAGTAGGGACTGGGCGAGACGGAGAGAGCGAAGGAGACACAGAGACACGGCGCGTTCGCGCAAGCGCCTTGCTCTCTCCTACGGGAATGTATCCTCGTGAATGTTGGCTAAGTACGGAGCCATGGACACATCCGTACGTACGGGATAACGAAGGCCGTGTAGGTGCAGAGACCTCTGCGCTTTATGCGCGCCCCCGACGATATACGCGATTCTAGTACGCGCGGCGGGTGCACGCGATTCATTCGAAGGTTACGTCGAGGGCAACGGTCCCTCTTTTTACCTCCTTTTCGTTACCTACCCTTTCTCCGGGGGTTAGTTTTCGAATGATCCGCCGCCATTGGCGAACACTTCGATCGACGCGCGCGTGTCCGTGTCCACTGGCTTCGAGACAGCGCTAACGATGTTCGGCGAGCGGAAAGAGCGCAGGAGGATGAATCTCTGCTTCGGTCGCTGCGCCGAGGAATATCAAACAGGCCTCGGCAGACGTTTGCTCGTATAATAGCGCAGCCTTAAGCGCGATATGTCTTGAGAGCTTAGGTTTCGCTCTCTGCCGAAGGGTAAACGTTTACCATCGGCAAATATTTGCCAGCGTTCGCGGCGGGGGATACTTGTCCGCTTCCTTCGACCCTGAAACGCGTCCGACCTGCGACGGTCTCGTCATGAAATTTTGAATGCGTTTGGAACAGTTCGACAGCGCACCGCGAATCGGCACGCGCACGCGCACGCCACGCTCGATCCTGCGGCATACAGGTCGTGTCCTCCAGGAGGAATGCGGCCGAACAAGTGTGCGGAGAACCGTCCCCGGTGACAAAGACGATGCCGCGGTGGAATAAGATGTCACCCGATGCGATGCGTGCGTCGAGAGACTCTCTGGCGACAACCGTGCACGTGATAACGACAATTACGACGGTATCATGCATAGCCCAATGTCTACTGGGAATACCGCTTCGTTACTAACGAAACTAGACGCTGTCGAATATTTTACGTTTATACGCGTCAGAATAGATGATCACCGGACCCTTTTGGATACCGATTGGATCGCTCTACTACGGAAATCTTCCTCTCGGCTAATCATGTCCGCCTCACTTTGTACAAGCCTCATTTTTAATTCAGAATTTCACCCAGACACAGAGTTTCCAGAACTTCCTGCGGACTTTGAACCGAAGATGGATAAGATATTGCAGAAGTTGTGTAAGAGTTTCGGGAAAGTCAATCGAAGCGTTCGAAGAATTTTATCGATAGTACAGCGGCCCGGTCGGATCAAATAATGGAAACAGTTTGCAAACCGCGTGTATTGTTTTGTAGATTATATAGTATAGAATAGCGGTCTTCCTTACATTTTAATTTCCAGAAGAATTCAAGTGGTATGCAACATTTTAAGTGTCACACAACTGTGGACCAATACAGAATTATTTCAAGTATTTCGATCGTATGGTCGAACGTTGAACCCTTGTAAATCACGTCGGAATGGAATAGCTTCCAAGAGTTTGAAGGATTTCACGTAGATGTAAGTAAAGACGTCTGTGAGTGACATGACAGACTGATGTGAATAAAAGACCAAGCAATCTGGATCGAATCCGTTTAATTCCGACTGAAAAGTGACCAACGCGGAAACCGGGGAATTCCAAGACGGATAGAGCAAACCGTGCAGTGACATTACGTTCGACATAGCCAACAGTGATAACGAGAAACGGTAGCACGAGGTTACGTGCTTCCTCGGGAGGATATTAATCCGTAATGATGCACTCAGCCCGCTGGATCTTCCAAGTTTGAGCGCCGCTATATAGACAGAGAGATATCGGGAGTAAGAAGCAGAGCGACAAGGGAACTGGAACTTGCTACGCTCCGACGACGATGGCCTCCGCCGCATTCGCCCGCAACCAACTTTAATTGAAATTAATCCTCATGAATATGCCCAATATTTTCGATCGGCCGCCAATCGACTTTTATACGTTACCAACTTTTTGCCTCGATGCTCGTCGCCCGATAAGAACGATTGTTTGAACGAAAGATGATACATGTTCAATTGTTAAAACTCTTATCTCAACGCTTGTTTTTTATTGCAATTAAACTTCTAAATTGTTTCTATAATTCAAGATTTCATGGTTGTACTTCAGGTAAAAATACTTTTCGATATACGTTTGAAATACGGATTAGATTTGGTCAATTGACAGTTTAATCGACAATTTCTTAGTGGTAGAAGTAAATTCGTAAAATGAGTGGTATTGTTACGCCTGAGAAGACTAATTCTGACATCCCTCCTATAACGCAGTCTCCATGTGAAATCGATGGATGGTGTTATAGTAGAATGCGTGCATCTCTATATATAATAAAATCGTGTCTGTCTGTCTGTCTGTCTGTTTGGAACGGCATCATTCTTAATTCGAGTATGCCTATACAGGGTGGAGGATTTAAGGCAGGTCGCCTTACTTGTGATTGATATCAAGACAAAATGTATATTAGATGAAACTTATCTAGTTTGAAGGAGTCTATATTTTGGTATCGTTTACTTTTACAGTTCTGTTTTGTTCCAAGTATTTTTTATAAGGGCGTTTCAAGATCATCCAAGATCATTCGAGGTCAACAAAAACAGACTAATTTTAAAAGATACTTTCGAATACTTTGGCTAGTGCAAATGTTCAAAGTGACAGCCTTAAACATATTTAAATGTTTTAAAGTATTGACGTTGAATATTCGTAGTAAATACATGTCCATAAATCTGCTGCCAGGCAAGTCGTTGAATTTTGTCATACACGATTTTAGGAGATCAGCTATAGACATAACATAAATACAACATTCTCCCTATACAGCTAACGCTCTCTTCAATTTTTTCTACATCCTCCACTTCAAACACGTTTTGGAACCCTACGAAGCGGTAGATAAAGCATTTCAGGGGTCCGAAGATAAGAAAAACAGTTCGGTTCGGAATGCGTAAATCGAGGCACTTGAAACAGTGACAGTTGACTAAAGGTCGGTCTCCGCAGCGGCTTAAAATTATTTCCCATTTCCCCGGTTTTTTTCTGGCCATTTCCCCCAGAACTGGGTAGCAGGAAGTGATTTCCTTCCTCTATTTTCGTAGGAGAGGAACGACGCCTGCGCGACCGAGTCCTGCGGGATCGTAAAAATGTATAGGATAAAGGAAGTATGGGGTCGGTAGCGCGGGTAGCAGGGGAAGGGTGGAGGTTAAGTCGCTTCCCTCCAGGTGCTCGACGGTTTTCTGCGAACGATGAGAAATGTCGGTCCTTTGGGAACGAGAGACACTCCCGAGTGGAAGATCTTTGGCTGCCGGTAAATCCTCGGACACGAGATTAAGCGGCAGGCTGCGGGCTTAATTGATTTTCTAATGTACCGTATTAATGGATTGATCAGGGACGGCGACCTCGATGCTCGTCGTTGTCACGCGTTCGACCGGCGCGACGCCGAATATCGACCACGGGGGTCCTCCCCCTCCCCCTCATGGAAATCGTTCGGGCGGGCTGGCAGCTATCGCTTTCAGCGGCACGAAGTCGATGAACCGCGTGAAGCGACGAGTAATTACCTGAAAGTAACGGCAACGGCGAACGGGTAACGGGTAACGGCGTCGCGCCACGATCACTGTAAGCTTAATAGAGACGCGCCTCTTTCTAATCTCGCATAATGTTCTCTCCCGCCGCGCCGCGCCGCGCCGCGCCGTCCTTTCCACCGGAGGAAATTCAAGTTAACGTCGTCTAGTCGCAGACATCCTGCAGAATCTGTGCTCCGCCGCGAATATCGAGAAGCACACTTTTCTTCCAGCGTCCCACCCTCGACCCATTCGCCGTTTCGAATCCCGGGGTCGCGTGGTCTTCCGACTAGAATTCTCCGGAGGAACTTGCGCACTTTCCTCGGGAAATCATGTTGTCTGCCCCGGAAAAATATCGTGGATTTCTGCCGAGGCTCGCTTCCTCTTAAATATTACAAGAACTTCGAGCGACAACGTTTCCCCAGCTTAATGGTAGCTACCCGACGCCCGAACGTTTCGTACAGTTTAAATTTTCAAACTGCTTATTGTCTGCGACGACTTCCCCCTTGTTGCCGAGGCTCTTTTTTTACCACGTTTTTATTAGCTCGCTTTCTTGTTTGTTTGTTTGTCTGTCTGTCTGTTTGTTCGGTGGCAAATTTTGCAATTGATTTTAAACTAACTTCCTGATGAGCTAGAGACTTGAAATTGCACACATGGCTCAGAACTGGATGACAATGCATTATTCA
>CM052332.1:422939-464728 GCA_028455615.1 Lasioglossum zephyrum
CGTTTTTAAAAACGTGGTATTTTTAAAAATTTATTTTTATTTAAATAATTTTTATTTTAAAAGAAACTGTTCGACGCGGGGCTTTTCCCGACGTACAGTGGAGTATTTGGCCCGAAAAGCTGGCCAAAACTATTGCAACGTTATTTATGGTCTCAAGGTCATAATGTTATATATCATTGAATTCCTCGTAAGATCAGCTACAACATTATGAAATAAAAAATACATTTTGACATTAGAAAAATCAAAGTGACCTTGATTAATTGTTGTAACAAAAAATATTCATCGTCTCCATCTTTGGTAAAGCATAACACTTGATGAGGGAATAAAATTTTAAAAAAAGGTGTTGGAATATTATTCGGTACATATTTAACTATCTGAAAATGCAAAAATTTTATACCTTAGAGAAAATATTTTAATTAACTTTTGGCCAGCTTTTCGGGCGAAATACTCCGCTGTGCGACGGCTCTTCCTTCTTGTTTTCCGCTGCGCGTTGCGTCTAAATTGGCCGGCGCGGCCAGAAAATGATCCTGCCCCACGGAGCCATTTCCGAGTTGATCGCTTTAGATACCGCTCGTAACGCGACTCGTTGCATTAGCCGCGGTTCGGATCGGATCGCGCGGAGATTTCATCGTGTCGGCGATTTCCGCTCTGTCCCGACGTCGACGTGGATAAGATTGACTCGCGATTGTGCTCGACAGCCGCGCGTACACCGGCGTGAAAAAATAATAGCGATCCGTGGCCGTGTGCCACCCGCGTTCCATAGACGCAGCGTCGCGCCACGCCGATAACGTATCTGAGAAGCTTCGTGATTGATGAGCAATACGCTCAAACGTGACGACGCTACTCCCAGCGAACAGGACCCGAATCAGTTTCGGGATGAATAAGTTAATGCGTACGTATCTCGACGGCGACAAGTCGACCTTTTCTGAAACGTGTGCTCGACTGCAGCTGCCCCGAGATACGCGGTAAAGAATTAATCGCAGCGGATCTCTTCTCCAACTGGTTACATCTATGTCTACGTTACGATCTGTATCACTGGATTTATCTGTACGGGCTGGCTGTTCGATTGCATGTGTCGAATATTTTAAGGCGGCTTTTTAAAAGGCAATTTAAGACGAAAATCAAGAATAAGAATTCGTGATAAGACCACGTGTAAAGATCATTCAAGATACTCCAGATAATAACTGTTTCCTTTATCTCGATCGACAACTTGTTACTAATGTTTGTCACATTTCACCTCACTCTGTAACTCTTAAATAATTTTCAATTCAATGAATTGAATTCAAATTTCATCCATAAACAATTCAATAGATAATTTCAACCACGAAACGGTTCATAAAACCGTTGGTTTTCGTTTTTCTTTCCTTTTTCTTTTTGCTTTTTAACACGAAAGTGACCTTGAGCTATATAATTTACAGTGGTTTAATTTTTACAGACGCAATTATATATATCTTGATAATGGTCTTAAACTAGATCGAAAAGTAAGGTTTACCACTTGCAGTTGATCTACATACACAGTTGTCAATTTAACTTTACGCAATGACATCTTCTCTTGGTTCAAGAAGAAACATACCTCCTGTAAGATACTCCATAAAAAGAATTGATAATACAATATTCGATATGTAGCAAAGTATGAAATCCTAGCCCAGCTTTTTCGGCCGGACAGCATGCATATATGATAAAAGCGAAGCGAACGAACATAGCTAACACCTATGTAGTTCATAAATTCTGGACGTCGAGCGAGCATCGACAATAACAAGCTGGAATGAAGCCGAACAACGTTAAGCCAGACCCGATCCAGGATCGCGGACCGATAATTGAGAGAGAGAGAACTAAACTTTCACGGATCGATCCTCCCTCGCCCCTGGAAAGATGGTTCCGCTCGCGTTGTTTCTTCGGCTCATCTTTTATTCAGTTTTCTTAACTGGCTCGTCGACGCGGCCCGGTCATAAATTAATCGTCGTCGGTCGTGACAACGGCTAGCGTTAGTTATACTGTTGAGGAATATTCTGCGGAAACACGATGATATAACACGACCGCGCCTATTAAAGAGCAAATTTATATCGGCGCAGTATGTCACACGCTGCACGTTGTAAGCCAGATTTAAAACTACTTATCCTGCAGATCTTTCTTCCCTGGGACGAGAGTAAATTTCAAAAGTCTGACAAATTCCAGGTCACGCCTCGGAATCGCTTTATTCGAGGGGATGGCGAGTCGCGCCACTCCGCTGTGGAAATGGGGTGGTGCGGGGGCGGCAGAGGTGAGGGTGAACGTGGTCAGGGTGCCGTTCCCTCGGACCGGATTTTTGCAGCACGCGCCTCGAGATAAGCTTCGCCTGTATTTGCCTAGGACGCTCGTAGGCAAGAAGCGGCATGAGGTCAGGAGAAGGAGGCGGGAAAAAGGGCTGGACATATTGCCATTGTGGCAGAACGCCAGACGGAATTTCTCGAGGCATCCGAACGTAAATTGAATCGAGGACTGTCGCTGGGATACGCTCAAAGGATGTTTATGACTCGTCCCATGCCAAGTCCATCGGGAAACTTTTCTCTGGCGACTACAGGCTTTTAACAGACGGGCTACGGATTTATGGGATGGACAATACTCGCTGAACCGAATCGAAAATTGTTATAAACTGATCGGGAATCAACAATTACTCGAATGGCTTTGGCCTTCGCAATCATACCGTTTGTGGATTTTTATACATTTGTTGCTTCGAAATTCGTTGAAAGAATAAAATAGGTGGAATACAATTCTATTCTTCTCGATTCAAACTACTGGGTAGTAATCGATGAGAAATAGAACACCGAAATATCTTCATCGTGAAAATGTTAACCCGTTGCACTCGGAGCTATTTTAACCCGAAAATTAAACATTTCTTTCGATCCAGAACATTTCCATTTCAACTGATATAATACCTCATACAATACCTAAACTTTTAGTAATTGATTAGATTACGTCGCCTCAGTCACTATTGCATTGCTAAGGGTTAAACAGGAAAGTTGCATTATTCAAGCAAACAAAGAAGATAGTATAAAAAATATTCTGATCGTTGTCTTCGTCTATCGATGGTCACCGACGGTTTTTAAATTACACTATATATTTTTAACTTCAAAGTACACTAACTGATGTCGAAACACGAATGGTCATGTTGCTACGAATGATCTCAGGAATCATCCCTGTGAAGAAAGTACTACATTTTTAGGATACCCTGTATTTCTTGAGCAAAACGCTTCAAAACATTAGCCTTTTAAAATCGGACAGTTCACATTCAACAATCATGCGAATACGCCTAAAGCCAAAGGACGAAAACACAATTTGGTGTCATTGCACGGAGCAATTAATGTAGATTGCCTAAAAATTTATTCATCTCCACTCTACATTTTAGAGTGGATAAAATGGCCCTATTACACACGGTATTTTTTCCTTCTAATTAAACACTGTCAGGTTCATAATTCCTTTAACAATCTCTCATTCGTCTAATTACTCGAGTCTATCTATCCATGCAGATACAATGGTTCATTTTCACTCATTTGGGATCCCTGATTATGTCGATTGAAACGTATCGCGTTAACTAACGCCGGGCTGGCATTTCAGGCAAGAAATGCCGGTGAAATACATATTACTTCCTGTTACAGAGGGATCAAAAATCGCTTGTAATTCTGGGCGAGTCACTATCAAGATCTACATTCATCGAGCACGGGATATTTTTCATCGGACTCGGCGAGTATCGTTGCCGGGTACGTGTATCGAATCTGTTTCTTCAAACAGCCAGTAATTTTAGCAGTGTCCGAGCCCGTTGCGCGCGTGTGTTTCGATGTCCTGGATGGGCGGCGGCGGTTGCTGCTGCGAGAATAATATATTATCGCGATAAGGAGGGCACGGATTTCTGGGAAAGTCGGAGTGTTTTCCGATAATATTATAAATTCGTGCCTGATAATTCGGGGCCCTCCATCCGCGGTGGTTCCGCAACGTCGCCGAAACGAATGGGATCGAGGAACTCGATTACGGGACTGGCGCGATCACCGATATCGGCCATCGGATATTCAATCGAGCCACGATCACGACCGGAACACCGCGCACCGTGAAATAACGAAATCCACGAAAAATCGAAACCAGGACACGAAGTAATCGCGTGTGGTTCATTAGACTTTTATGTTCGCTCGCGGTCTCGGGACGGCCATTCTCATTTTTTCACCGTTTTGCCTCGCGACTGCCTCGCAATTCCTCGATCCGATACGAGATCAATGAAATCGAATGGCGTGCTGCCTCTTATCCGTCTGTTTCCGAAATTTCTCGGGCTGCCGGTGAGGTATCGAGCAGCGTGATGCAATTTTTATTTTACGAAACGTTTGATTTCGTATTCCCGATAGGAGGGCTTTATCGCCCGTACATTTTCGCATTTTCAAGGCATGCCAGGACGAACGCGTGGATGATTGCCAATAACGTTCGACTACGTAACGGCTAGATGGGAGAAATATAGTTTTCCTTGTAAAGTTTTAGCCTCTTAATCGAACTATTTCGTCGTCACTCAATACCATGCATGCTATTTTATAACTACATTTTCCCTGGTGTCTCGTGCTCGACTGCCTATTGCCAGCCGGCTTTGATAGAAATTTCATCGAACGTTTCGACGTTCGAATAATTTCTCGAACAAGGTCTCCGCGCGACGACGCACAGTGTGACGTTTCGGTCGTTTATTTTGCTAACACTACTCAAAATATGATGATTTCTAATCGCTTCAACATTACTCTTGTTGTACTGGCCGAAAATACGTATTTTGACTCTTGTAAATTATTGTGCGAATGGGTATTTCATTTAAATGACATAAGGAAGTTTCAAACACAGTATTACATAAATATATTCACACAATGAACAATGAAAAGTGTTCTCCAATTTTGAATGATAACCGTTTGTTACTAGCCATAAATTATGTAGGATCTCTAAATTATATACCACATTTTCACACCAAAAATATTGAAAACTTACCTTAACGAGTGAATTAATCGCCGAAATAATGTGTATTTTTTCTTTTTGTATTTGCATAGGCAGTAGAGTTGATTCGAGGTTTATTTTTCCTATCTGAATGCGATAAAAAATTAAAAACAATATCAATTCTGGGTTACGAAGGTATTGCTTTGAAGGTAAGAGTAAATGCACAATTTCGGAATTAAACGACCCTAAATGATCGAAACGTCACACTGTGCGACGACGCTACAAGCTGATCGTTTGGCGCGAACGTGTCCCGCTCCGTGTAATTGCGATAATCGTTCTTTCATGTAGTCGTTGTTGTTCATTGTTCTCTATCTCTCCATTTTGTCCTCGTTTTCTTCATTTTTCTTCCTCGACCGTTCGGACGTTTGATTTTATCGCAACGAGCCACGTTGCACGGTCGCCCATCCACAGTCGGGGACCGTAATTAATACAAGACTTTCGCAATTCCAACGAGTCAATATTATTCCGTTGGAGGCAAACGCATATAATGATTTCGCCGCTGACGCGTATTTTACCTGGCGAATCTTCGTTCACCATCTCCTATTGACACAGGCTTTATTAACGCCGATGCACTTTCACGGCGAATACGCTGCCGGTTAATTAATAAGTAATGTAACGTTGGCTGGCATCACTTACAAACACGTTATACGGACTCTCTCGACGAAATATCTTCCTCGTATTTCATCACGTGAAAAATGTTCACGGCGCAATTTGAATGGATTGAATGAAGGAGTATCCTGAAATTGTCATTGGTATTTGAGTATGCCTAAACCAATTTTGTTATACATGTGATAAATACATTTAAGACACTACTATAAAAGAATGGTAGTGGGCATTCGTAAAAATCGCAATAACTTTCTTCAAGTTCTTCAAAATTCTTAAAATTGGTCCAAAGGACTTGAATTTTTTTCTAGGATGTTAGACCAACTGGCTTGCTAGAGAATGAGTAAATAAAAATTAATTTAGATTGCAATTGGTAGGAATCATACAAAACTTAAAATATGATGTTTTTTAAGATTTCTATCTGAGCCTGCAACGATAAATTAAGAAATGCGTTTTGTTATGAGGATATATTTAGGTGACCTCCTTCATCGGGAAACGTGTTTCAGAAGAAGTAAAGCGGTATTCATAAAATTAATTCGATTGCTTGTGTCGGATATTCGTGATGGGCTTCCGTTTTATGTATCTAAAGAGATGGGTACCACTGTATTATCAAAGGACGCTTATCGGAAATAGTCTGTTTGACATCTTGCCACTAGGAAGTTTTTAGAGAGGAATGTGAATCCGTGTTGTGCGGCGTCTGCCAGCTATTTTCCGACTTTGTATACACAAGATCTGAAGAAAGATTCGAATAATTCACGGCCACGTACAATGTCGTCCAAAAGGACGGAAGTACTCTTTGTATTATTAAGTATGTCGTTGGTGTTCAACACCAGGACATTCAGCTCCTTTATTACAGACGTTTTATTCGACTATGTGCAATTGTCAAATGTAACCGGCTTATATTCTTTATCTTGTATTAGATAATAACCTAGCAGTTGATTCAATATAAATATGCATACTCTCTTTTGGAATTATCCCGCGCACACACGGCGCGTTGATAAACAGGCTATGACAACGCTCACAAATGAGGGAGAGAGAAAAAGAAGGATAGAAAGACGGATGTGTCACGGTAAGAGAAAATACGTGAAAGAACCGATTTGATAAACCAAACACACAATTAAAATTGTAATTAGGGAAAAGGCTATTGTACAATTGCCGTTTAACGTCGTTTCTCTTTTTACAGGTAAGCCTTGTAAATATTTGTCTATAGAAACCTCAAAAATAAAATCAGAAACTCTTTTCACAGGAGAAACTCAGTTCTGTCATTATTCCTACCTTTTCCAAATCACGTTGGGAATAAAATAACATTATAACCATAATAATAAAAAAGCAAGATATAGCTTGTTCGAGTTGCGCGAATCACCCTGTACACCAGAAGAATCTGAAATAATGTGTTGAACGATACTCGTCTCGGCAGTACGGGTTTCATTTATTGCAAATGCGACTAAATCGCGCTTCTAAATCGTACTTTTCATCCGTGTTTCCGATCGCGCGACGGAACAATGCGAGGACTCGTATTGAAAGTTATATCGTCGACAGTGACGGAAACGACGTATCCCGGGAACGATTCATCCGTTTCATTTCCACGATCTCGCGGCACGGTTACGACGCAGCCAGTACCAACCGACACGACGAACTGTGTCGAGTGCCACGAACGGTTAAGCTTTTCCTTCCTGCCGCTTCTGTCTGCCGCGAGACTTCTATTTCCTTGGCTCCTCGGAGTCGGGCGACGGCTGCGATCGTGTTCCTTTATTTTTCCCCTTCGCGACCGTGGTGGCGCGCTTTCAAAGAAATACCGATTTGTCGAATTATTGCGTTCGAAAGAGCCGGTCGGCCTGCTGTCGACTTTTATGCGCGCGACAGCCCTTCCCGACTCGATTCGTTGCCGACCCACCGCACCCGCACCCGCACCCGCACCCGCACCCGCACCCGTGCCCGTGCCCGTGCCCATCGCACTTGGACGTTTCACGAGCGCAGATAAGACGTCGACCTATTGAAATTAATATCACGACTTGAAAGTACTTTCGATAACGGTGCGGAAACTATACATACCCACCAGTAAAACCTCTCGTCAACCCTTCACACGTTCACCACACATGAAAATCCTGTAAAATAAGAGTAATTCGTTTAATGAAACAAGAATCGGGAAGTCTAGATTTACCCCGGCCGTTTATTTTATGGTTTATCCATAGAGCTCCTTTTACAATTGAAATTATCAGTTAACACTTTATGGCGATATTCAGCCAAAATCGGCCAGTGTTGGTATTAGTATTATTTCTTGAATTTTATATTATAACGTCCATTTGGTTTCTTCGAGAAGTTTGTTAATCTCGATGAGCAGAACACGACGCAATCGTAAACAGAATTTGAGCTTGGAAAAGTCGGTCAAGGTCAAGCCAAACCAAATGTCGTTGGTCGTATATGTGTTTGAGTGGTGGTTGTCGAAAGTTCTTAGTGGTTTGTGAATGTATTCGAGATTATCTTAACTGAAGGGGTCGGGAAACTATCAGTGATATTTTTGTCTCATTGTTTCGTATTCTCAACGCTGCAATTCGTGAATGAAAAGTTTCAGGTAGTTTGTCGCACGTGATGTCTGTATGTTTGATTTGTGGACATCGAATATCGATAGGTTTAAAATGGTTTGATGATCGGGTCGACCATACAAGGCCGCAACAAAACTTTTAATACTTTTAATATTAATCACTATAAAAATTAATCCATGTAAGTCAAAGTGCTCTAGGATTTTCTATCGCGGATCCTCTGTCATCGGTAGACAGCCGATTTCATGCATTTTTGACAAAAATGGATAGATATAATTTTAAAACAGTAAAAACATTGGAAGAATTCAAAAATATTACTATACATTATTTTCGACCTATTGCATGTACTAAGTAAGAAAATAAATATCTATTTCAGTCCAATTTGTTGCAATTTAGGTTGCAAACTTTCATTTTGCAAATCAGTTTCTTTTCAGATCTTCGCGGCAGTTGCTTTGCATCTTTCTGGACAAAGTGCATTCCTATACGTATTGCAAATCATTCCTAGCAGGTCTGCTAACAAGATGTTAATCTTTATCCAAGTGTTCGCAAGTGCCATTCAAAAGGCGAGTTTCATTCGATTAATAGAACGCGGCAGGCAAATGGAAAGTAGTTTGTCCAGTGCACGCACGTTTTTGCGCCTTTCGTTTATTATTCGAATAGCCGCCGTTCTGGAATTCCGTGGAATCTCAGCAAGCTGAAAATGAAGCACGATTCTCTGTAGTGGATTTCAAGTTTATCACGCCAACTCGACATACACATTTATCGTAGAATTAGCAATGCAGAATAGAAGTTCTCTTACAAATCTATGTATTATACGGTGATTAGGGCAATTTATATAAGCGGGCTAACAATAATGTAACCGGCGGCGGCGACGCGATTTGAACAATTTAAATAACAATTAGTAATGAATACGGGGTCAACAAACGAACAAACGACCTATAAATGAATTTGCCTCGGAACATATTCTATCGACACAATCTCCATATTCATGCTTCATTCAGATTCAGATTAATTCTAGCCTTTGTGGTCGTGTCACTATACTGTGAATTACTTTTTCTATTGAATATTGAATCGAGGCCTGGCCGGCGTCGGGTACCGTGCATCCTAGAGACTGTTGTGCTTCCAATCTCGTCATCGGGCGAAATGACGCGGGTATGCCAATGCGGCTCGATTCAGGAGCTTAATGTCCAGCGTTGATAATTCGATCCCTCGCGAAGTATGCTTAATTACCGATGTACTCCTCGTTCGCCGTGATTGTTGCTGGAACAATTAATTCCATTCTCTTGTAAACAAGAGAAAAGTGTACATGACAGGACAGGCTACATTTCTCGCGAGCTTTTACATAATGCCTGAAAATTGAATGGCCTCGCATCGAATTAATCTGTCTTGTGAATGATTACAAAATCCTTTGTGCGACTTCCACAAAATTATCGTGTGCGGAGAGATTCATCGAGAGAATTTCGATCGTAGATCGCATAATAGTAACGTAAGAAGGTAACGACATCCCTCCGCCGATGAAACCACGCTACAACACGCAGAACAACTTATTGGGCTAAATGTTGAATAATGCTCCTGTGCCGATTCTGGCTGGCATTGTTCCGCTACCGGAAAACCCTATTTTCATTGTGACCGATTACGTCCACAGCGATTATACGCTCGAGATATCAGCTTCAAATGGACCTAGACGGAAAGTTGGCCAAATGGCCACAGGCCGATTTTAATACCGGTTTAGTATGACGTAACTATATAAAAATTACTCGACACGCGGTTCATCATATTATCCCTCTATCTGCAGTGAAATCCCTTAGATTACTTAGAATTGCTGTATTATGGCAGTTTCTATTGTGAATACATACTCTTTAACTGAGGGCTATTGGGAAGAAGACTCTTCAACTCTACGAATTTACAACTATTTTTAAGATGTAATGTCAACTGTCAAACGACTGACTGCCTCACAAAGTTCAGAATTCGTCGGTTTATAAAAACCGAATTTAAAAACTTGGTTATTTGGATAATTTTTTGAAATTCGAAAATCGGGTTGAGATTGTGAATTTAATATGTCAAGATTTGTTATTTAATTAAAAACATTGAAATTATAACTAATTAAACTAAACAAATTTTTAAGTTTTTAAATATCAACAATTTATTACTATTCTAATTATATTTTACCTTACTGTAAATTACAAAGTACACACCGACTGTCATTCATGTAATAACCGTAACAATTTCATTCTAAAGAATTTTTCTTATTCAAGGACATTTACAAAAGGAATTTCGGAAGTAATCGAATTTGGACCAGAACTTATTCAACTGAAAAGTGTAATAGTTATTTATCATTCTATACCGTGTACAGTGAATGCGAAGACTTGGGAAAGAAGCCTTGTAACGTCTGAGGAAGGGAGTGAAAAGAATTTTCTTCGTATTGAAAGAAATAGACTACAAGGTAAGACAATGACTCCAAACTTCTGTATCCGACGTGGTGTCTGTGTGTGTGTGTGTGTGTGTGTGTAAGTTGTAAATGTACTTTTCTTTCAAAGAGCTGAGGAAGTTCTACCACTATGTAACATAAAATATTCACAGAACATGCCCGTTCTATTTAATGTGCAACCACCATTCCGTCGGATATAATTTAAGACATATACTACGTAACATGGGCATACGTAGAATCCGGAATGATTTTCCAAATATAGTGGCGGTCGAATACTTACGTACCTGCAATCTATAATTTCAATTTGAAACTTTACACATATGGGGTGTCCCAAACATTCATCCCAACTCCCAAGAGTTCATTTTAAGTGGCTTTTCTTTTACAGAAATGCTGTAATTACACATCAAATATGTTATATGCTTATAAAGACTGCCATTGATTTTTGTGTAATGTATTAGTTACACGTCGATTAAAGTTTAATTTGGCACTTTAGATGGCAGCAAAAAGTGTATCCTCAAAACATTCCTAATTGTCAACAAATACAAGAATAAAATATTCCTAATCGACTAAGAAATAGAAGTATCACAGCCTTTTTCATAATAAATTACCGCACAAACTTGTTTTATTTCAGATCGAAAAATCCTCGTACTTTCAATTCATTCTTCTTTAACATTCATATTAAACTCTCGTCCCTAACTTTATATTTTAATTAAGCGGAGCACGCGTTGTTCGAGATCTCGGTGGAGAACTTTTCCGCGGAACTAAAAGAATACTAGAGAGCCCGATGCAGATCAGTCGTAACTACTAGCTCGAACATGTCTGACCATGGTCGGATTATTCTCCTTCGAACGACACTTCGAAACTCGAATTTCCAAGTCGTCCAGGCTGTTCACCTAACCGGTCGACTAGAATCGTGTGCTCGTCAACGCCAGCTTTCGCTTCCAATCTGAGTTTCTATACTCGTCTCGAGAGATATCGAACATTCCGAAAATCAAGAATATAAGCACCGGAAATCCTTGTTCGCAACGTCTTACCTTCCACGCTCCAGAAGATCTTCCTTACGGATGGTTCTCTGGCAATTCTGTGGAGCCCAGCTAGCCACTAACTCATGATATACAGCGACTGGCATAGTCGAGGTTGGTCCCTAAGACTTCGGCAAATCTCTCAGAAGTGTGCGGATGAACCCATGTCTCGTGATTCGAGGCACTGCCTTTGTTGCGGACCGAGGTTGCTAGACTGCTGTCGCAAAGACACTTCCGCTGTAGTCCTCGATGGATCGTGATCTCGGATTCTGGGACTGTTCCGTTACAGTTGCGGCTACAGTGTTTGCAGCATCCGGAAAAATCTCGATGCTTTTATAACTAGAGTATTTATACAATTTTTTAGTCTGTTTAGACAAACTTTAAAAACGGATTTAGGCACTAGCCTATTTTATTACCACTTTTTTATTAGCTCGCTTTCTTGTTTGTTTGTCTGTTCGATGGCAAAAATTTTGCAATTGATTTTAAACTGACTTCCTGATAAGCTAGAGAATTGAAACTAGTGACATGGCTCAGAACTGGATGACAATGCATTATTTGAAATCTCACAATTATTTTCATAGCTATTAAAGATTCACAATCAAAAATTTTCAGGACTATCTGTACGAGGTTACAAATTATTTTATACTTTTTAGTCCGTTTTTAAAAACGTGGTATTTTTAAAAAATTATTTTTATTTAAATAATTATTTCTAACTCTCTTCACCGAGTGGCTCTTCAATCATGATCATGAACATTCACTTAGAATAAATTTTGCCACCAACAATGTAAATATGATGTAACGATGGAGTTTATTGTTTATTTAAAAATTTGTCTTTTCTCGTAGTTGACAACTCGTCGATGTTTTATTAATACAGTTTCTTAGCACAAATATACAGTAAATAAAATTAAGTCATTGAAAATTAAACAGTGGAACTGTAATAATAATGATACGGCAAGGGTTTAAAATAATGCAGAGAATGCTGAAATAAATTTTTCCTAATAAATACGTGCGTTGAGCTGCAAGCGAAGTGTATCTAGTCCTCAACTCTGCTAACAATCGACATGGTAACGTGAATGGGAGATCAATCAGCATCCCGATGTTGGCCCATTAGTGCTCGAAACAACTGTGTTCGGTCAGAACTAATTGTGAGACAAGGGACGAATGCGAAAGTTTGACGGATGGATGAAACGAAGAGGGTAACGAATCGGGTGTGTAGGAGGATAGGAGAGTTGGCCTTATCGTTAAGGGCTGCGATAGGGTAGCTGGAAAGACGGAGGGATGCACGGGACTTATTCTCATCGGAGCAGTTAAGGCCGGTGTGGTTCGAGCGAGGCTCGGGGAGTGGATTTGATAAATGCCGTGACATCACGAGAGCAATTATCCCTGCTACACTCTATTTGCAGTTCCCTTGCTCTTTTATCTATCGCAGTGGTGAGCTCAGCCTCGCCTCCTTTCTATCAACGTCCACCGAACCAAACATTTCCTTTCCCAGTCGTTAGATTCGTGCATGTACTGTCCATTAAAAAAAATCATTAAATCTGGAAACTGTCATTCGTGTCATCCGTGATTTATTGACAGACGACTACGACGACGAGGACGACGCCGCGATGGAGCGGCTCGGCGCCGAACAGATTTTCCGTTCGTGGGTTTGCATCCGTCCGTGAAAAAAAGCGTACCGAGCACAATACCTCAATTCGGGATAATTAAAGGGAAAAACAGATTATGAAACTCATTGAATGTATCGAGGATAACGTAATGCAGTGAGAGCTTTCACGATCAGAACTGATAGGGAACTACGAGTTCTTTGATCGGCGCTGTTGCAAAGCTTCTTCCGTGTTAATGAATTCTTTTGCCGAGACACGCCGCGCCGGCCGACCTTTTCTCTCGTACTATCCCACCCGTTCTCTGGCCCGATATTCGCCAATTAATAAGCGTCTCGGGCGCTGGTATTAACGGATTCTCCTTTGTGTTCGGCCGAATAAAAATGGGAAAAGGAGAGAAAAAACCGGAAAAGAAAAATGGAAAGAAAAACGAGGATCGCGGAGAGGATCAAAGCCCTGAGGGATCCTGCAATTCGATATCGTAATGCCAGAAATTCGAGCGGTTTTATCGAAGGCTCCGGCTTTTGTTAAGGAACACCGTTATTCCCGAGCCTGAGGGAAGAACGAGAAGCGTGGTTCCCTGAAATTCGCACCACCCTCGGTTGCGTGCGTGATTCGGCGGTCGCGTGATTCGCAGCCGTTATCGAAATTCCAAGGAATTCTTCCGGCGCGATGCGAAAGAGGGACCTTAACCGAGCGAACGAACCGCGTGCAACCACCATTGCTGATTTTCTGCGTGCGTGTGCAAAGCGTCCCGCCATTAGACAGAGACGAAAACTTCCGGGAAAAGTAATTTTCTTAATATACACATGCTCCGTTGACGTTGTTATCTGCTTATCGTTGCATTAAAAAGCGCGAGCAGGAAACCCAAGTGACAAACAACGAATTGCCAAGCCGCGCCGAGCTGTTGGAAATTAACATACGCTAGCCGACAAAAGAAACTTTCTAATTGGAGTTTCTGTATATAAATGTTACCACTAGATGGTTCTGTAAGTGGTGATAATCTTTTACTAATCTGTACGTCACTGTACGACATCTAATTACATTTGTTTATTCGCCTGTTTTTGCAACAAAGTCCTCTGCATTGTAATACTATTAAAAATTACATGGTACGCATTTCTTGATATTTTTCTACGGTTTCACGAGTATACTGACTTGATGAACTAACATCTGCATCCTTAATTACATGGATGAATACTAATAATGGATTTTGATTCGGCTCTTTCCAATTGATAGAACAAAGAAAGATGAATTCGTTAAATATAAAGGAAACACAAATTCTAGGTTCCAAGAGATTAGCAAATATAGGGTTTTCACCCCAGATTGTGAGGGCTATTTTCTCCTCCTTTCATATGTAAATGTTAACAGTTAAAAAAAATGTTGTAAATATTTTTCAACAAATGTCTGTATAAATGTCATTAAAATCGACATGTTACACTTGTGTAATGTCCCTTATAAATGTGGTTATTACATCTAAACGTAATTTACATTCTGTTACAAAATATGGCTTGAATAACATTATTATTTAGCATATTTGGTTGTATGCTTGCAGTTTTCTCGCTTCCAATATTTAAAATGTAGGTATTTATAAACAAATTCATTGCTGCTTTAAAATAAAATTTCAGTTTGTGAGTATCGAGGTAGTTATCGTATGGATTATTATTATTTAAACTTTCTTTTGTCTACCACTCTACAACAGGATGATGTTCGTATATTGTGATATCCATTTTCAACCGATTGCTGTAGCTCAGAGTCCTATGCCGGAATCATTTCTGACTATGCTCATCGATATTTTACTAATACATTGTATTCGTAATTGCTCGATTTCCTCGCGGATATTGCTAACGCAGTGACGAACGTTGAACTCGAAATTCGCTTCGAAATACAGTGAGGATCAGAGTTGAACGAATAAAACCATTGTTTTCGAAAATCATTATTTATGTATTTATTACGACAAAATCTCAACGATTTCAAGTAGCACCTGATTTTACATTTATTTTAAATTGACGAACGGTTAATATATTATAGCTCTGTTACATTTAGTATACTAACTACAGTGTTCTACATACCTACACCATCTATTAAACATGTAAAGTATGACCGGTAATAATAGTTTAGAAAAATATCAATAAAATGGTGGACGATTTCGACTTTTACAAAATTTCCAGTATCAATATTTCAAGGTTGTATTAACATTTCGAACCTTTTTATTTAAACATCTATGTTGAAAATGTATAACGGTCGGATTCTATAGCGCTCACGCTGTATTTTGTCGTTTTACCCGGTTCTGTCTCTAAAGCCCAAGTGTACATATCGAGTCTTAATTAAATTGCCTCATACGGGCAAAACGGAGAACATTTTGGTATAGGTCAAACTAGAGCACCTATGTATGCATATACGAACATACAGTAATAATCTTACCATCCAGAAATTCGTGTGCTCGGATTACTCATTATAACTTAAAATTCGAATCTAATTCCGGATACGATTATCCGGATATTCATGGACTGATCACAGTATCAGGTTCTCGTGTAACAACAATGGAAATAAATGATTTCTATGATCATTTACAAATTAGGTTATGTGAGACTGGGCATTTTTAGAGTGTAAATAAATAGTGTTGAAGTACAAATATAAATTTTTCTCATTATTTACTGTACAGGGTGTATAAAAAGTAATGGTTATCTGTCCTAGGGATGAATTTACACCTCTGGATCGAAGGAACGGCCGTTTGATGAAAAATAGTAATTTTTACCATTTTTGATCGTTTATAATTCGTAATCAAATTAACCAATTTCAATGTAATTTTCAAAAGTTGTAAAAATCAGTTTTTACTATTTGTTATCACAATACCGACCAAATGCATTTTTCAACTTATTTGTTATACATCATTTAATAAACTAATTCTTCTAGGCTTACAGAAAAACTGAGGACGTTTGGTGTATTCATAAGAAAGTTATTCTGATTTAAAGTGTGTGGAAACAGTTATGCTCCTGACTGTATCTTGGGACCATAACTCTGAACAATGTATAAAGTTGAAGTACGAACTGTGTATGTATGTATGTATTTATGTATATTGGCAGTCAATCCTATACATAGCTAAATTTATAAAAATATAAAATCAGAAACAACAGAAGAATTGTAGAATTACGATCGCCAACAAATTGCAAAAAGAAGACAGACACGAACAAGCGTCCGCGACGAAGACGTCGGTCGTTAACTCCTGGTTATCGGTTAGCCCCATTTTGTTAAAAAATTCCGTTTTGGCCTTTCCTTACAAACTTTTTCTTAGAAATATTTTTCAAAAAACTCTTGCTTCTGCGCAGAGTCCGCTTTTTAACCTACATTTATTATCTGAAGTAATTAGCAATAGAAGTTCAGACATCTATCGAGTGTTAAGTAGTTACATTAGTGGACACTCCCGATTACGTGGCTCGTTTCTTCGCCGGGTTAAACGACCAACAGCGCTCCGCCTTCGTATTTTCATTTTGTCCCGCCTTTCACGAAAGTATTTCTTATTAAGCGCGCTACCAACCGCAGTTACTTCCTTTCCGTATACATTATTAACCATGTTCCTCTAGTTCACCTTTCTTGCTTTCCCTTTTCTCTAAACGTGCTGCGGTACCACCCGTGTACAGGAAAACCCGAGATCTTTCGGTGTTGTCGAGAAATCGAGATTTAACTACACCATTTACACCCCATCCCCGCGTTTATACTACTAACAGAGAATTTAAAAGCTGTTCCATCGTAACGAAGAACGATTAACTTTGCGAACGTTACAGCAGACCTAGCAGACAAATGCAGAAATCGTTTTCACTCCGTTATGAAACAGAGACTATAATATTATTGTATATGTATCATGGACTTCAGTGGCGCCATCTACTTTAAGTCCCTCTGTCTGGAACTAAAAACCAACATATATACATGGTCCAAATTTTATACATGGAAGTTTACTCCCCCTGGACAAACGTGACCAGTACTGGTCTACAGATAGAACGACAATGGGTATTTCTAGGACTGATGTAATCAAGTGGATACGATCGATTACAACATCGTAGCATACTCTGGATAATTGCGATCCACTTTCGCTGCGATGTTGCATATTTCATTTCGATCATCCTCACTACAAAAATACTTTCATTAAATTTAAATGTGAGAGAAATGTAGAGTAACGCGTGCGCGCGTCGAATATCACGTAAAAATATAAACGCATTGGAAAATATTTTCGCGTATTGCGGTAAATTTTTAGTTTGTTCAGCACTATCATGAAGAAATTTTCAAAATTTAATCATTGCAATGGATACATATATTCGCAGAATATAGACGTTTCCAGGAAGAACAAAACGGCAGTGATACAAAACAAACGTGGAATGTTAAATATGTTCTACGACGTATGAGAATAATACATCTCTGTTCTGTAACACATTGTACTACCAGACACGAAACTGCCACTTCCATCACTTCGTATTTTTGCAAGTATGTATACCCGTCGGTGCGCAACTACATGTCGTGGTGTGTGCGAGGATTACTATAATTTGTGATCCACGTTATAACGTGTAAACCGCGTTGATCTATCTGCTAGCGTATTCCATACGTAAAGATACAACCGAAACGTCACGTAACAAAAAATCAATGGATTACAACTGAACTGAAGAAATGCAACTTCACGTTTTTCAAGTCCAAAGTTACAAAATTCAAACCAAACGAACTGTTCTACTAAAATCTAAAGACAGGATAAATTGTAATGTACTTCATGTTTTATTACATTTTGTAACTTGCCAATATGGGACGTCAAAATATGGGACGTCATGTATTATAGGGTATTATATCAATACCCTGTACAACGTTATAATAAGATTAGCTGTACTCGTTAGAGAAAATGATCCGTAGCGAAACAACTAATTGCAAATGAACAACGACAGTCTTAATACGCTGTTAATGTTCATGTATATTCTCATTTTTCTATGTACCCGAAATGAAATTTCAAACTTAATAGCAAATATCATATTCAATAAATAAATTCAACTCTTCTATGGTACGTGCATTGAAAGGGGGCTCTCAAAGGAGAACGACTTTATAAAATGAAAAATGCTTTATTGCTGTTCTGCGTCGGACGCGAAGGGTGACTGGCTTCGAGCTGCTCGTGATCAAACGTTAGCCTGATCGCTGTGCTTTTATTTTTTTTTTGTCAGTAGAGTGCGAATCGCTGATTGGACAGCTAGTCGTTATATGACGTCGATTTATGATTATGACCCCACTGCATATTATGTATCGCTGCATAAACAATACGAATTGATGTGTACCGAATTGGTAACCTACTTTTGTAAATTAACACGACTTATACCCACTTGAATTGAAATAAAAAATTTGATTATATTTTTAACTTTCCATCCGAAACTACAATATATGTAAGAGCAACTATTTTACACTGATTTTAAAGCAATACAAATTAATTTGTTTTCCAAAAATAATGTTAAAGCTATATTAACGCTGCAGTTGCTGGGAGACTTAAAAGAACCTATTAAAACTCTCTGATTTCACAATTGTTAAAGACAGGAAAGTACTCGCGTGACAATTTATTCGGTAGATTGATTCAGTTATACGCGCAGTGCAATAAAAGTCAATTCAAATATCAATAAATGCACTTTCACAATTCATATAATAAAATTGAATCGAGCCACTTTGATCACATCGTACGTAAAAGAGCCGTTCGAACGCGTGTGCACTGTATTTCATTTACAGTGGCGACCATATACTTACGCTCTATACTTCAACTTTCAAACTTTATGGATTTCTTTGGGACATCTGTGAGGATGTTCATGGGTTATTTCCAAGAAATATTAAACTTAATATGCACACTATACCAGCATTAAAGTTTCCATTTATTTAAAAATTTTTTGTAGCCAAGATCTACTTACAATGGATCCAAAAAAATACAGTGTCTTCCGTTAAAAAATGTTATTTTAAATGATGGAAATTGCTGTATTTTACAATCAAAAATTTTTTGCAATTGTTGTACAATTTTATATTATTACAATTAGTGACAACTCTAATCTCTTTAACAAATACAAATTAGCGCGAAATTTAAGATGACACTTCTTAATGGAAGAGACCATTTATTATTAAAAATTGATATATTAACACTTTCTACTGTTTCAAACTTGAAATAATTAAAAAAAGGAAGTTTCTTCCATTCGATACCAGTTGCGTTTACATAGAAAATGTTATTTTTGTACAAAGATCCTTATTGTCCGACACTATAAACTACAAACGCACAAGGATCAGCAGTCGAGTTAGTAATATCATTGAGCCGGGTCTCGAGTATCGAATAGTATAGAGAAATTGAAAAGGATTTTATTCGACATACAAGACATGCGATAACTCTTGTACGTCGCTCATTGATATCGGTACGACCATCGCTTAACAATCGGTTGGACGCGGGTGCACAGATGCACGGCCGGCTTATCGTTCGATTCGCATCCATAAACACCACTCTTAACCGCTTTATCTTCCGGGCCGGTACACGTATAATGCCTCCGACACCGGGAATCGCTGGCGATCGTAAATGCCCTCGTAAAAAGCTCGATGCACACAGCAACTCCGGTCGCCGTCGCTACGGCAGAAAAGCACTTCGGCCCATTTTTCCCCCCGTCCTTTTTCCGGCCTCTCCTCGTGGAGAAGCGGCGCGCGGCGCGCGGCGGTGGGTGGCTGTGATCGGCCCGTACCATGACTGAAAGGTACAACGCGGCTTCGTCGGCCGCCGTCGACCTTGTTATCCTTTGCTTTCAGGACCGCGAATTAACGGCGGATCCGATTATACGAGTCATTTACGGGGGACCGGCTGAGTCCGGCATCGACGTTCACCGGGAAATGGGAGCGAAGCGGTTCCAAACGACGTGGCTCCGAGGGGCGGCGGCGGCGGTGCGGCCATTTCCAGTCATTCGAAATAGGAGGTCGCCTTTCGAATATTATCATTCGAATATAGCCCCCCGAACTCCATTATCTGCTGCGGTGCAACTACTCGAAACTCAGCGCGCCATTAAACTATGGGGTCAATTTGTCCGGAACGTGTACAGCCCCCGGAACTACGTCCGCCGCGCCGCGAGAATGGGAAAGAGGCGCAGAGAGAGAGAGAGAGAGAGAGAGAGGCACTGGTTTCATGCACGAAATTACACTTGTTCTCCATTAATTTGATGCGAGATCGATAATGAACGCTCCGCATTGTGTACCGCGACGAAGCCGCCGCGGACCAACGGCCAACGAAAAATGTGCGTGCGCGCAACGGGAGACCTGCTGTGAATTTTTCGAATTCTTACTCGACACGGTTTTAATTGCGATCCTTTAAATCCGATTTCTATTTGCCGATGAATGTCCGGTGAACGGGTCTCCGTTATTAAATTTCGGACGAACGGGTCAAATTTTACGCCTTATCAAATTGATCCTCCTCTATATCATGCGGTAGATTCTTCAAAGACAACCTTTAGTGGCACGTTTGAAGTTGGTACCCGAAACAAAAAATTAAATGCGAGCACCTATTATAGTATACGAAAAATTTGTTCAGAATGATGACCTTGACAACATATTTCAAGGTCATTAAAATTGGAATTAACTCTATCTGCATCGTCTTCATCGATTGTTAAATAATTGCTGATTCTACATTCAAGTTATATGTTTTTAGATTTTTCGGATTTTTCAAAGAAGTTTTCGGGACACCAACAGGTGTAACACATTACTGTCCACGGTAAAAGATGTTTTAATACTTTCCACAGCAGTAACACTAGCAATTTTTTACCAACAGTTTGATATTGACACGTAAAATGAATATTTTTAAGTTTCTCATTGTAGCATCACAATTATTGAAAATTCTACTAACTCTGCTGGCGAATAATTCTGATACCGATACAATTGACGATGTTTGGGATCTTTCACTGCTTTTTAATCAGTTTCTAAAAAATATTCTTGACAAATGTTTTTATAAACACGTTAATTTTTCTATTGTTCCTGATGCAGTAGCTGTTTAATTAATTCGCCGAAAACTGAGCAATTGAGGGATGAGTTTGTTGCTATGAGTCAAAATAGACCAGGACAGAGAATCTTCATGGGATAGAGAATTTAAAAACTGAATATCCACAACTAAGAGGAGCATCTGAATAAAATATTGTACAATTGGTGTAACAAGGATGAGTCGCTAATAGTCGCCGTATTGTGTGCCGCGATGAGAACGACCAGTGAAAAATATGTGTACGCGACGCAGCTCCGCAGCAAATTTTGCGAAATTGTAGTCGACTAATTGCGATCATTTGCGGACGAATGTATGAATGGATTCCAGAACAGTGTGTGTATGTACACAATTCTTTGTGCGATCCTCTGACGGGAATGAAATTTGAAAACATTCTGAAGAGCGCAGTTTTACGTTGCGCTGCGCCGTGCCCGTCGATTGTTCGTATTTCCTATTTAGGTTAATCGCTTTAAATTAATTAAATTAATATAACATGATAACACTAGAGTATCTATTTGGGGTATTAACGTAATGCAAATCGATAGAAGATAATAGACGTCGGCGAATAGAGGAGTCGGTGAATAATAGATAATACTGTATTAGTGTCAGGACATTGGAACATTTCACACATGTGTCATTCGGATTCAGCTTAATCATAGCAATCTTCACTACTGATTCTCCTGGAATCAAGGCTTTGCGTATAACCCATTATGCTCTTAACGGTGAAAACGTGTGCTATGAAAGCGAGAGAACATTTTCCACTTTGTTATAATGTGTCGGACGAAGCTGGCATTAAAAACTTATAGTACTTTCTACGGTAATAGCAACTAAATGCCCTGCAATGAACATGAGATTATTACTTTACGAACCAACGAATAAACCATACTCCCATGTATATACTGTTTTTAAAAATGTAACCATCAAACCTGAATATTTTTAATTAGCATCAGAAATGTGTTGTGTACTCTGTTGAAATCGACGAAGTTAATACTTTGTGCAAAACTCAACCAACAAAAACATCCTTTAGACAGGAGCCGAGTTTTCTATGGCCGTAAAAAGTTGTGAGATCAAACAAAATACGGGCAAGTTCGTTAGCTTAGAAATAACTCTTGCAATACTGAAAAAAGTATTTAATTTTCAAAGAGTTTCGTGGAGGGTTAAATTATTCAAACTTGGCCATTACTTTTCAAACCAATGGCCATAAAAGATGTTAGGTAGTGGCTAATTACTGCGCGGACTCGTCACCCATTTTTCGCCTGAGGACGGCCGCGATGTTGGAACAATTGCTGAAGAACCAAGGGGAATCGTATCAAGCCCTCGTTAAGTGAGAGCCCGGCAAGGATGTCGTCGGTAAAACGGCGATCAATCACGATTTACCAAGGGTGTTTGCCAGTCGGCGCATGCATACGCGTCCTGGATCAGGGACGAATGGGGTCGTTGAACCGTTTCTTCGGATCCGCGTCCAAAAATACATAGGAATCGGGGAGAAACGACAGAGTCGTAACGAGAAACGTAACGCAGACGACAAGAGGGCGTTGGGGGTGGGGAGTGAAAGGGGTGTGTGCCGAAGAAAACGGGTACAGGCTACGACGAGTGGGGTACGGGAAGACGAAGAAGGGGAAAAGCGAGCACAATGCTCGGGCTGGGGAAACTGCGGTGACAAACAGTGGACTGCAGTCAGTACGATGAACGGAGACGCGTGGAAAGCGAAAGAGCACGCGTACCACCGTGGAAGAAGGAAGGGGCGGCTACGAGGGGTAGCGCGAGGTAGAGGATGAGAGACGAACGAGAGATAGGAAAAGCGAGAGAGAGAGAGAGAGAGAGAGAGTCGAGGATGAACATATATATCGCGATGGGACTCTCTTCTCCGAGCAGGAATTACTCTCCTCTCGTCTATTCTTTCCACGCGGTTATTATGGTAGCCGAGCTATTCTTGGATAAAGAGAAAGATAGTAGAGGTTGGAAGGAAAAGGGACTGGAGGGAGGGGTGGGGGGAAGTGGAGGGGAGAGGAGCGCGAGAGATGGTGGTGGTAGTTTGAAACAAAAAAGAACGCCGTTCGGAAAGCGGACGGAAGCTTTCACAGTCGGACGGGTTCGCGCTCGACTTCTCCATTTTGATCGAATCGATTTGCCTCTCTTCTGCGATGATAACGTCGATGCTCGGCCGCATCAAACCCGGCTAGATGGTCCACGCGGGTTCTCGTAAAGTTTCCCGTTAATTTGCGCCATTCGGTCACTAGCATATCCGTTAAATACTTTCGCGTAGGAAAAGTTTCAGCAGCTTGTAGCATCGCGGTCATCGAGCAATTTTCTTCCCCCTCTCGGCTTCCCTTTTTTCCCTCTAATTTCGTCGGGGGAATGAGTTGGCGCGGACGCGAACACGCGGGAATAATTAATTTTCCCTGATACACCACACCGATCGCCGGGTCGCTTCGCGTCGCGTCGCGTCCACACCAGTGGGATTTTTTCGACGGATGTTCCGACGCGCGACGCGACGCTACGGTCGCCCGGGATAATGAACTGCTTGGAATCTATTTACTCCGTGTTTTCGTTCCGCTTTTATTTCCACGTTTTTTCCCGCACAATGCGCCAACCGGGTATAATGCGGGTCTCCGGAGCGAATTCTTCCGTCGCGTCGCGACGCTGCTGTTTCCGAACTGGCGCATCGATTTGTCGCTTGTTTCGCGAGCGCTGAACGAAGCCAGAGAAGCCGGAAGAGAAAACCGGCAACTTTTGATTTCTTCCATTTCATAGTTTGTGTCGCATCTCGAACGGATCTCCTTCGGCCATCGCGTCGCTTTCGTCTCGTCTCGCTCGGTCCCTTTTTCGCTCGCGAGTTATTAAAATCCTCCTGGCGTGCGGTGCGGCTCGACGCTGCTCGGCGCGGAACGGAACGGAGTGGAACCAGCAGCCGCTGCAGCGCAACTTTTTCAATTCTCGCTACTTCAAACTTTTGGAAACTGCGCGGCGCGGCGAGACCAGGCAAAAGCGGCAGGTAACCAGCAAATTTTTCGAAACATTCGAAAACGAAATTCTCCCTCGGCAAATTTTCGCAATGAACACGCGAAATTATCCCGAACTTCCGGCGCTCGGCAGTTGTCGCCTGGATACGAACAATGGCGGAACGAACTGGCCCGCTCGCTAATCGTGTCACGGGAAAACTGGTAGAGGGAAAGGGAGAAATGTTCCATTGGTCGCACGCTGCGCTGCGCTGGAGCGGCGACACGATCCTACGCCCATGCTAAATCCATGATTTACTCCCGGCGAGCGAGTTCAAAGGGAAGGAAGGGTCTCCTCGGAGCGTAGAGAAACTTTCGCCGCCACCTTGGGACGTCTCGAGTGCATCTCGTCCCTAGCCTCTGCTTCTGAATTTAACATCGAAGCTACGCCAATACACTCCGCCGCCTCTGCCCTTCGCGTGATAAAAGTTGATCGTTCATCGAGCGACACGGAGTTGCGGATACATGAGCTTCTGATAGAGCTTTATGCTAATTCCGCAAACCAAGCAACTCAACTTCCCCGACATTTTTATTTGTGTCGCATGCAAATCGGTTTGATAAGTTGTTCACGTGACTCACTCGAGTTTCCTGATGGCCGAACTCGTTCTCGATATTTCTACACCGCTTCCACTGGATTATTATCATTTTCTTTGATTATTCAGCCAAACTACGGTAGAACCTCGATTAAAGTCTTCGGCATCTCAACACGCTTCAAATCTAAACAGCTCAATCTAAGGAGATCCATATCTTACACTATTTATTGTATAAATTAATAATAATTAAACCTAGCGAATAACTGCACCGATATACGAACTTTCTGCAGCTAAAGCTTAATGAAATGATACAGTAAATAAAAGTAAATCTTTGAATATTATTTCATAATCATGGTCGCGTCATAAGTCTTTTACCTTTCTAGCTTCTGAAGGAAAACTTGGTTTATATGGAACACATATACTGTATGTTGGTGAAAGCTGCTTTCACCCAGAGGCCATCCGCTTTACTATCTCAAGGACATTCACGTTTTGTAATCCTCGTATCTCGTTGAAGTAATGATTACAGAAAAATGTAATTTTTTATATAACATTTATTAAAATACTATACTGTAAGCTGAATTCGTCTAATACATATATAATGTTAGTTATTCTATTCTGTGTTAATAATTAAACAACAGACTAAATTTTATGTTTTATTAAATACTTATTAATTTACACTTTTTACAACTATTTACAAACTCACCTGTAAATAAAGACACGACAATTAGAGTCTATTGTTCACTCTCGTTATTTACACTAACTTTGTATCGCTGACTTATTCTGTTAATTAACTATCTCAATTTCTATTTCATTTTTATGCATATGTGCTCTCTATATTCTTTTACTATGTCTCCTCTCTCTACCTATCTCAAAAGGAACAGTTCAAAGAGTGCGCTGAGCATGCAAAGCGGGCTCGATTTCGATTAAAGAAAGTATATTTTCTTTACACATATATCAAAAAGTTTCAATGGTTTGAACTTTGCATATTATTCAAAGCATAAAATTACAATAATTTCAAGGGAGCACGTGAAGAATTTCACTAGACTAGAGGAGCACATCATTAATGAACAGCATCTACTTGTATATAAGAAGACAACACTTGTCTCAGAGAAACTTGATTGTATATGATTACATGGCCCTATTCAAAGCTAAAGTTCATACATCACATACTTCATCATCGGTATTATGAGAACACTGAAGGAACCCATAGATTCCTCGTACACGTTGTACTCCGAAATTTAAGCGGCTATCCTCAGAAAATGGAGTATACCCTCATGAAACTTGTAGCAAGAAACTTCCAGGGGTCGCGAACTCCCTTTAAAACATTTAACCCCATCCAACAGGGTGCGACACGACGAGGCACGGCGCGACGCGGCGTTCACGTGTTCTCGGCCCACGAAGCGATCGCTGACCAACAACAGAATTCCTGCTCGGACGCTCCCGAAATTAGATCGCAATAAATAAGTGAGTTCCCATCGTGTCGGCGAAATCCGAGGTGAGTTTCGCGGGAGAGCCGCGCGGTGGAGGAGACGTCAGGCCGCAGCAAACTTCTTAACTGCACCATTGTAACTAACTTGCTACCGGTAGCGTCTCCCGAACTTAACCGATGAATAACTACAAAATAATCGGCTTGAATATTCATGGCTGGTGCTCGCGCGTCACGCCCGGTGTCGTCGGATTATTTGTTTCCATCCCTTGCCGCCCCTCTCCGCACCTCTCCACCGCTCTCCTTTGTTGGCGTCCTCGCACGGAATTCTCGGGCCGCGCGAGCATTTATTAAAGATGCGGCGGCGCGTTATCTCTTCGGGCGACTACCGCCCCTGTATTATCTGCCGCGGGACACACCGGGCGTTTTCTGTAATCCGAATGAGCTGTAATGGGCCGGCTAACCCGGGCTCCGCTCCCTGCGACACCGGCGAATTTTATTCACGGACCTCGCCCGCCTTCATTACATTCTATAAATAATCTAAGTTCGCCGGGCGAGCGAGGTGTTCGCGATGGAAATTAATTAGGGCTTTTAATGGAAATTCGTGGCGCCAGGACCGCCGCCTGATGACCTCGTAATTTCGTCTTTAGAGTCGCCTCTTTCACGTCCGATTCAATATTATCGCGGCCTTTAAAGATGTTATGAGTTTGAAAGGGTTAAGCAATCGAAAGCCACACCTATAGAACTTGTTACGACTAAGTTACGTAATTTCCGAGTTCCCAATCATTTCTAACGCGAAAATCGTTAATTTGTTAATTTTTAATTGTTGAGCTGTGTTGAGGTTGTCATTCATATTACATACATTATATTCTATGGAAAGAATTGTGATGCTATCTATTAGTGGTTGAGGATGTATGATGTGCTGCGTGGTTCAGTCTTATGCAGTCTAGCGTAGTCTGTCGAACCTAATTTAGTGAGATATTAACTATTGTATTCCATTATATTATTATATCAAATCTTTATAAACATAATCATTATTTAAGCCATTTTCTGCATTCTCTACAAGCTGAGATCAATTGAATCGTTTGTAAGAATTAACGGGACACTGTATACTATAATGAATAGACTACGGATCTAATTTTAATAAGACGGGGATGATACAAGAGTATTTTCAAATATTTATTTAAATGTACATTCGCTATTTTGCATGCGTATTTTGGTGCGAACCGTTTCCATATTTTATCATTCGATAACGAATTATCTATTTTTGATTGATTAACATTTATTCTAGAAAAAGATTAATATTAACTTAAACGAATTATCTATTTTCGATTGATTTAAATTTATTCTCGAATCGTACTGCTTTCTCGCGGTAATCTCCTTTTGGGTCGTGACGACCAATCGTATTTAAATTCGTGTCGTGCGATAGAAACCAAGATTATTTAATTTTGATATTCAACTTGAATTATTTATTATCTGCGATAGGGTGATTCTGAAAGCTCTTTTTTAAGTAAAAATAGAAAAAATAATAGAGGAAAAATCATATGTCATAATGGTCTCTAGAATCATACTAAAAGTTCACAGTAAAAATGAAGGTCACACACAGGATTAAGATCTGTTTCAATCGTGCGTCAACAAGTCAGACCCAGTAACAAAATCTGATAATTTAATTTGAGATTATTACGTAACAAATGTTTTTAAAACTGCCTTAAAATGGCGCCTCAGAGTATATATGGTCATAATAACAACATAATCAATTCATCGAAATTCTTCTCGATCGAAATTGTACTAGTATTAAATTTAGTGTTTTCGGCGCACGGTTCGATCATTAATAGACTAACAGCAAGTTTGCAAATTAATTTAACCTGTGCTATAATTTCCTTTTACTGCGATATTTTTACACAGCTGTGCCGCAATATAGTTTTTAAAATTTCACTAAAAATGTATTATTTTTCAGTCGCAAAAATGTCTCTCTTGAAGATGATCCACACAGGGATCGAAACGTTGAGTTAAAATTAATTTGCAAATTTGCGGTTAGACTATTAATGATCAAACCGTGCGCCGAAAACACAAAATTTGATATTAATAATCAATTCACGTTGATTTTAAACCAATATGAATTATTGTACATTTCATCGTAGCGTATTTAGTGCCTCGGACGAAATGAATTAGTAGTTGCCCGTATAAGATAGAAGCAGTAACAATCGTGTTATAGAAAATGCAGTTGGCGGTAAAAAATTCACTCGGCTGTTATCGTCCAATGTATCTTAAGCCACGAG
Organism: Lasioglossum zephyrum; assembly: GCA_028455615.1. NCBI lineage: Eukaryota > Metazoa > Arthropoda > Insecta > Hymenoptera > Halictidae > Lasioglossum > Lasioglossum zephyrum. The sequence goes on from CM052332.1 coordinate 451,362, forward strand.
ACTGAAGCGAAACATTTCGGCAGATACATTTTCATTCGCCAGTCTAATTCGGCCCGTCCGCGAGTCTAATTACGAATTTACCAGGGCAGGAAAGGGTAATTTGTAGACTGGATTAGCCGGCGTCTTTTCTCACGGCTTGGAAGACTTTCGGTTAAAGATCGTGGCCCGACGTGGAGGAACGTAATTCACCTGAACGCTCCTCGTACTTTACAAGGGTTAACGAAAGAGGCCGCGGTAATTGCAAAAATCACGAAAAGATTTATCTCAACGGTTCAGTCTCGTTCTCTAAAATTTTTTTTCACCCGCTCGCAGCCCAGTTAACGTTGAGCTCTTATTATTCGAATCGTTTGAATCTAACGATTAAATTTAACCTGGCAGCACTGGGAAAGTAACTTTATTTGTATAAGCACGGACTATATTTCACCGTACAACGATTACATTTCCACAGGTCAAATATTTTAAGTAAATAGTACTTGTTTGTGATTCAACCCGGTTGAATTTGCTCCTATCTATTCGCAAATATTGTTGGCAGAATCTGCAACAATAAAACGTCTGATTCGCTATAGGTGGTAGCTACGGTTAATACCGATACACGCGAATTCAAAAGTTTCTGTTGGTCCCCCTGGGGGTATTCTCAAAATCGTTATAATTTTAACAATGGCGCCCTTATCTTGGCTGTGCTTTAATAACGCTTCAGTTATTGTTATTACTAATAGTGTATTATGTTTTTTAATTTTTTAAAATATATTACTGAATATCGTTGCCAAATAGAAATTTATTTCCTACACAAACGTTCTTATCATGTTCGGCGTAATACCAGAGCTGTTGAATATTAAATTGTAATACTTGTATTATAGAGCTCAGTGAAACCTACTACAAACACATAAACATTCACAGTTTAGTAATTACGAGAAACTGTAGAACACCACCAATACTCGTGTGAGTTATGAAATGTTTCGTCCTCTCGAGATTATGTCGCACAATTTAAAATTACGGAGCAAAATGTTTCATCGTCATTTTCATTACAGTTTAGTCCACTTGGAAGTTGTTAGTTGGAGTTGCTACTTAAAATTCATTTTGTCCTAATTTTTACGACTGAGAAGGGGTATTGTTCATCATCAACGTATTTATACATATAAAAATATATTTCGATGGAATGCAAAATATATTAACAGATGTTTAAGGTTGATTTCAACTAAAACTGGTTTCAACAATGTGTTTCAAATTTATCGAAATGTTATAATTTCATCTACTTTCATCTGAAAAATTGTATTGTGAGTGATCATATTCTGCTTTCGACAAAGTTTGATATAGTTTGCAATTGAACGTTCAGTTCCAAAATGTTTCTGAAGAATTTTCTAATTTTACAATTGTTTCACTGTAAACAACAAACTGTTTTAAACCTTTCAACTTTACAAACAGTGCTGATCAGAAATGTTGGAACTGCATCATTTTTAGAATACAAATATCTTTATGTTTCTTTTTCAAAATATATACATCTTTGGTCCACTTTATAATGAAAAATAGTAGCATAAATTTTATATAAAAATTTATAACAAAACTATGTTCGTTGAGCGTCGTATCGGAACGTTTTAAATCATTTTCTAATCGTGTCTCAATAGTTTCTCTTTTTCCGCTGTATTCACGATGTTAGTTTCTTCAAAAAGAATGAAATCCGAAATAAATACCTGAGTGGCATTATTTATGACTTTACTTTGTGTTGAAATTGTTATCGTACTAGCCAAATACATTTGCCAGACAGTAAATAAATTCATGTTTAGCTGTATATTCAAAGATTTGCTTCTAGAAACATCGTCAATGCGTTTCTTCATATTTACGATCGCTATTGAAACATCTGTGAAACAGCTGAACATGAATTTTATATTACGCGTAAACAAGTGTATCAAGAGATCGTAAAAGCTCGGAAAACATGACCTTGAGATAACCTCGACTCTAATAGACTTATAGGTGTATCTCTCGAAGTTAAATTGCGATAACTTTTGTTTCTGCGCAAATAACAAAATTATCAGCAACAATAAAGTTCGGCGAGACACTCTGCACATTTCACACGTTGCAAATTCTAAACGAAAGCGTTCGAAATAAACTTGGTAGGTAGAATCTCCGTCGGATGCGAGTCAAATTGAAACATTTATTTTTCATAAGTGTAGGAGCGAGATTTTGAAAATCTTTTGTATATGTTTAATTGTATTTGTATGTACGTATAAGCCATCTGAGGTCATATGCCTTTTCAGGACGGCCGAGTATGTGCTATTGTATTCGTATGTGTCTATATTGTAAGAGTAAAGATGTTTAAACAGTAAATATTTATTGACGAAAGCACGCAACTGAGACTAACAATATATATATATATATATATATATATATATGCACACACATACAAATAGAATCGAACATATACATATACAAATTAAATGGAACACATATTTACAGAATCTCGCTCCTACATAAGAATTTTCGGTGAGAAAAATGTATAAATCGATTTAATGGCCAATATTTTGTATATCTTTGAATTCGGTTACAGGCAAGTTTTTTTGTCCAAGTTAAATATTAACTTGAATCCAATTCGATTGAGAAAATTCCGGACAGCAGAGCGTACGAGAACGAAAGTACCTTTAGTACATATAGAAGCTTAACCAAGCAATCAATGTAAAACATTTCCGATCGAATCGACCCCGGGGCCTGGGACCACAAAGATTTTAGAGCATCGCTCATTGTTTCCCTCCGAAGTTCGGATTCACGTCTCCGTTTCGAGGCGAGGATTACGTATTCCCGTGCGAAGAGTAAATAATACCACAAGAGATCCGGTGGAATTCGACGGAGGGATCCTCCGGAGCGGGCCTCAATTTGCGAATTCGGTCTCAATCGAGGATGATGGGCAGCTTACCTGAAAGTGCTATGCTCGCATGTCGATGATTGGATCCCGGGATCCCTTACGAATCCGTGGAGCTTTTCTCGAAGCGGCTGGTGGCTCGTGCTCTCTCGCAGCAGCAGCAAGACAATAGGCCGTTTTGCGGATAGCGTATAGCCACCGGCAGGCAAATAGGCGGGTGTGATAACGTGGCGAAAAATACCGGTAATTGGAGCACCATAATCGCATTATCCGATTGAAATGTTTGCTCCTGGGGCTTGGTGGCTGGGAGCGGTGCGGTGGGCGTCGGTCGCGAAATGAATTGGGCGTTGATTAATTAATATTTCGTTCCATTTATACGCGTTTCCATTATAATTGAGATTCCGCGAGAGTCGCAGCAGCGAATAAAACAGCGAACGAAATGCATTTTTTCAAAAAAAAATGGAATGAAAACAACGTTCTCCGACGGGCTGCACTCCTGACTGGCGGGGACGACAACAATGATGCCCGATATAGTGAGGGAGAGATGAATTAATTGTGTTTTGTACCAGCCGCCCAGTCGCCGCTAATAATTTAGCGATATTGCGCGTAGCAGTGATCCGCTAATAAACGAAACAATGTTACGAACGGGAACGTGGCCCCGCGGTGTAATGAATTTCGACGGCGGGAAACGGGTTTGTGTCGCGCGAGCACCGGAATTACTTCGAGTACTGGTTAAACGCAGCCATTAACTTTGTTAGAAACGACGGAAAAAGTTGAAAAACCATTTTCTACGGCACTGACATGAAAAACGCGATTGCGCGTCAAAATATAAAATAATGAAGAAAAGGTAGAGGTAAACCAGTTTCAGTATCGGCGATTCGTGAATCTTGGCACAGTCAAAGAGCTTTATAACACGTGTACAATTGATACCGTTAATTAATAAGCCTGTGTAACAGCACGTTATTATAACGACTTTGAGTAATTATACTCGTTGAATTCCAAATGAAAGGGTCTATCGTCGTGTTTAAAAAAGGATGGTTCCATTTAAAAAATAATTTTTATGACATTTTGCGAGCCCTATTACACCATTCAACTTTGGCCACAAGACGTTTAATATATCTTTAAAAACAACAACAAGATATTTGGGGAGCAAGAGGAAGTTGGGGTGTAACAATTGATACCGTTAATTCATGAGTCTGTGTAACAGCACGTTATTATAACGACTTTGAGTAATTATACTCGTTGAATTACAAATGAAAGGGTCTATCGTCGTGTTTAAAAAGTTTTTTCGTACAACGAAAAGTAATGGAGATATTTAGGTGTTCTGTTTCTGCGGACTCACCCTCTATAAATGCGCTTGTATATGTATAGTGGAGCGATGCACATAGATATAAAAATCACAGCAACATTCTACTCAACGCTACGCTCACCTCGCCGCTCCAGTATATTTTCGTAGTTAGGCTATCACTCGTTATTCGTACAAAATTACGCATGCGTCATTCGGAAATGAAAGCACTTTGTGCTACGTTCACGACCTGGGGTGTGATCATGTTTTTTCTCGGTGAGTAAGGAGAAAGTTTCGAATCGCATGTGTACTAAGTTATCTTTGTCTAATCCCTTGACCCAGTTAACGGTAGGAGACATGGAATAAAATAGATAAATATTATTTAAGGCTACAACGGGGCGCGACACCCTATAAACACTTTACACTCACCCCATGTACCACAACTAGTTCGGAAACCATAAAAAAAAGTTCACTCGACGGAGCCGATGATTCATCCCTTGTTCACCCCAAACGGCGAGACAAGGGTGTAATACCCCTGAATCATTCAGGTTGTTGTCGGGCTCGGAAAGCATAAGTGAACTTGAATGTGTCATACAACTAATATTTATAAAAGTCTTTAGAAGTAATAAAAACGAGTAGGTGTGAAATGCGAATCTATATAAAAATATGGATTTAAACGGGGGTTAAATAAATTTGCTTCATTTAGAGCACATATTGTTATAAAAATCGCGAGAAATCGAAATAAATACAGTCGCGTAAGTTTTTTAAAACACTGTATAGCAGTCACATTTAGTAATTTAGTTAGTGATAAAGTAGCTTGGAAATTGTTCTATATATAGTTTACTGGAAGATATATTTTCCACTCAATTTCGCAAAATTGACCCAAGAAAGAACTTCCTACAAATGAGTGAGAATACGTGTTTTAATATTAATAAATGCATATTATCGACTTTTTGATATGGAATTTGTATGCACATTTCATTATACTTTAATATTGCAGTTTAATGGTCACGTACGTGAGTACCATTTCAGTTGAAATCAATTCCACAATTCTCATTCTTCATACTTTTCACTGAATTGATATAGAGATTATATTCAGCAAATGTCAAAATGTGACCAATTAAAAGTTGCACTCGTTTTCGTTCTTTGAAAGACTATCCTTAATCAAAAATTAGCTCCATTAAAATCCGCAATTAACAAATTTTTCAGAAATTACTTTTTTGCAAGCTTTATTTACATTAAGTTAGATCATACTATCTGCATTAAGAACTCTTCTCTTTGCTTATCAGCTATTCGTATTTTGGCTTTCACACGAGTCAATTATTACGATAAATAGGATAAATACGAATTATTAATGATACATCCTGCTAATGTAATAATGTCATTCAATACGTTGATTATTTTATTTATTTAGCAGTTGTATTTAGCATAAACATACGTTTCATATATCTTTGCTAATTATTCGAAAATGTAGCCATATCAGCGATCTTAATAACCTTGACATATAATGCCAAGGTCAACGTGCAGATCGTTCTTTTGCTATTCGTATAGCAGTCGTTTGGCCTTAGTTTCCGACCCCATTCAAACTTAGATCTCACCTACATCTAATCTACACTTCACTAAAATCTACCTCGGAGCTCGCCTAAATCTAACCGATACTTAATCGAAACCTAACCAGATCTTTGTGTTGGCGTAAATTACCTTACAAGGTAATTGCAATAATATAATACTGAACTGCTTTATCCGAATTCGAGAAAAAACATTGGGCATTCCATCAAATAACAAAATCCAGATTAGAGCACTGCATGCCCTCCTGGAAACCTTTCCGAATCTATTGTTGTGTTTTCGCAACCGCAACGTGAATATAGAGTATTTAATAAGAACAAATACCGAACGTTATCTTACTCGAAATACCATGTATGTGACTTATTATAACACTATGATTCTCAGCTCGCCATACAGACTAACCTGAAATAGCTAGGTTAGACTCTGAGTAAATGGTAGTACAAGTTCGTGGAATGGCCTTTAATCGATATGTTCACTCGTACAAGTCTCTAGAGCTTCTCACCTTTCGTTTTCTGCGAAACTCTCAAATCGATTTCGCAGGGCGAATCTTCGACCCAAAACTACCCTGATTGGGCAGCTTATTACGATTGCTATCAGTCAGGTAACTTACTCGGGCTTTTTTGGGGATGCTGAAAGTAACCGTGGGGATATTTTATGACATACCGAGTTTTTCCTTCGGACCCGCGAGATATAGGGTATAAAACAATACAGAAATAATATTGATGAATCTATACACTCGATTTGGTTGAAATTGAACCAAGTGCTTTTATGGTCAGAAGGTCAACCATTTTTTTTTATTGCCTCGTATTTTACTCATCGCGGTTGAGTTGCCACATATGGCTCCTTTTGCACTTTTGACCCTCGCGACGAGTAAAATACGATGCAATTTTTTAAAAATTGTTGACCTTTTGACCTTCATATTCAAGATCAATTTTTCGACACCTTCCTCAGATCAAGTTCAACCAAATCGAGGATATAGAATCATTCTATGATAACCGCGACATATAACTTCTTTACACCCTGTACATACCGTGGCCTTGTGTGGGCCCATTGGACCTGGGTCGGTGCGATAACATCATTTGCTATTGAGGCCGGCAATGGAAGATCCTAAAGAACGAGACATGCATGGTCATATCTAAACTGTACGCGGTAAGAAATGGTTTTCTCAAAAATAGCTTTATTGTTGCTTGCTTCATATACCGATCCGACTATTTGCTGGTCAAATGTTTTACTGTACGTGCCGATGGCCGCTACAGACTACAAACCCAATAGCCAGATGCAAATTTAATACCTACGTTGTTGCGGCCAGAATGGCGTTTATGATGTTCTTTGTAGTTTTAAGTTATCGTACTTGTGTTAGGTTATAAATAATGCGTTAGATTACTTGTATGAACGATGATTGAACAAGGGGGGGCGCAGGGAGAGTGAGAGTCTGTTATGCCTCCGGGTCTCCCGAAGTGGGGATTCCCGTTGGCATCGCGAAACATGCGTTGGACAATGTAATAAGCGTGATAAGGTCGCCGATAGCAACGATCTAGGCCCGTTTATGGCCCAAGGAGGAGGGTATGACCACCCTTCTGCGAACTGGGACCATGTGCACGGTAAGACCTGAGGGGTCAAACAGGGGCCGATAGGCCTGCGAACCCATGGGGAGCGGTGCGCGCCAAAATAAACATAATTGTCGCCGAGGGCCGATGGTGACCATCGTGGCGAGAAGGGCGATTCGCGTGTTTAGACGTCCGTGGCACTTCGGAAAAGCATTGCGCCGCGTGTCTACACGTCTGTGACTTTATACGAACGATTTCGAAATTGCGTGTTTACAAGTATACGTCGCCAGATGAGCGACATTGAGGCGCGTGTTTACATGTAACACAGACCTGGTACGGAACTTTTTTTGGCGTGTGTTAACACGTCCTAGACAGCGAAGTGGTTATAAGTGATTATAACGCACAATAATAACGCTTCGGTTTAAACTTAAAAATTGAAAGTAGAAATAATGTAGAAGACAGAAAAGCTGTAATCGCAGAACAGAAAAGGGAAGCAACATGAATTTGGAATGAAACTGCTAGTCACCAAAGAGATCGATCGGCGTGGAAATAGTCTCGTGATATCAGTTCAATTACAGAAATAAACGTGGACGGACCAATGGTATCACGTTCTCGTGGAATACCAAAGAAAATGGAAATAGATCGTTGGCCTCGATCAACGATTCGCTTCGCGGGATATACGGTGCGAGTCCCGAATGGCAAGAAGCCATCCTTCGGGTTTGACCTAAATCACGGGAGAACTAGGCGCGGCGTCGGTGGCGGCGAACGATGGAGCAGTCGGCTGCCGTCTACTGGAAAACAAACGAACGATAGAGGGAGAGAGAGAGCGAGCAGGCCGAGCGTAACGGTGGACAGGGTGCAGCGATTTATCGTGCATCAAAACCGATTAGCGATCCTAATCCGTTTCTCCGTTTCAGATCGCGGAAGCGCCGCTGAGTGCAGTCGGATCGTTAATCAACCGCTCGTCCGGACCAGTGGATCTCATTCCCGGTCCCGCGTTCGTCTTCCGTCGCTCCGGCGCGACGCGGTGCGGCGCGGCGTTGCGGGGCCTCTGCGAAATGCGAATGCGAATGGCTACGGGCAGCGAACAGGAACCTCTCTCTGACTAGAGGTTAACCGTTTATCAAGCGGTCGACCGACGATGCGCCGCCGGCGCGGCAGCCGGAAGCATTTGTGGGACTTCTTAGACGCTATCGACCATAAAACCTCCGCCAATCCCACTGGAAACTTGAATCGACTGCGAAAGGAGACCGATGAAACGCGTCTTGCCACGCGGCGCACTTAGACCATATATACTAATAGACTCGGCACAGGTACAGTATGTGTATAGGAAAACCTTGGACCATATTGTATACCTATAGACGCGGCGAGATAAAACTGCCTCGTTACCAGATTAAACCGCCTAGGACGACTCTTGTGGGCATAGTGCTATAGTATGTTGAGAAATCGCAGTACCGCGAAGCTAAAGTGGCAGAGAGGAAAGGGGAAGCGTCGTCACATATCATTCTGTATAAATATTTGGGTAACTGTGTAATATAAATAAATGTATTTTATTTTATAACTCGTTCATTTTTACTTTACTCTTATTATTTTAAATATGGCTAACTATTTGTATCGAGGTTTTGTCGTTCTTTACAATTCGTTATGCAACAAGTTTGCACCATTTTTTCAAATTTTTGCCAAATGATGAACTTGTGATATAGTGAACTTGTAAAATATACTTGTCTACTGTGTACTCGCTTCGTCTCATACACTATCCATCATTTTGAATGATCTCGAATCGAGGCTTGTGGGCACCAGATAACTTTTGGATCTCGTCACACTGCATCGTATGCACATACTATACCTATGCCGCGTCTATGGGTATTGTATATGGTCTAAGAGGAAAACCGATTCTGCAGCTCGGCAAGATAACGAACGTCGCGACGTCACAAGATAAGTCTTGAGATAATTTCAAAATGGCTGAAACAGCAAACCGACGCCGACACTACTCCATTGTACGCGGTTCGTTTGCGTTAATTAGACCCGTTTTTTCTCGGAACAGCCTTCTCGAAATCGTCGCGAAGATTTATACGGGACAGGGCCTTAACCGAGAGCATTCCGCCAAACAGCGAAAGAGAAAGTGAGAGGAATAGCGGGGAGTCGAAGAAAACGAGTTTTTGTCCGCAAACGGCAACCTGTTGAAAAGCGTAAACGCGGAATTCATCTTCAAACTCGTCCACTATGCCGACTTCCTTTCTTCCTTCCTACCGAGAAATTGCTTTGAAGTATTTAGATAATCGTCGAAATCTGCGAGCGTCGACGACTTCTGTCGTGGACATCTCTTCCCCCTTGCTGAGAACAACGCTCGCCCCGCACGAGATATGCAGCCGGATCTTGGCAATGATAGAACGCAGGTAAGCGGAGAAGTTACGGCTACGTCTGGGATCCTAATTATCGAGCAACTCGGCTTAACGCTCGTCGATCACCCGCGAAATTACGTTGCGGCGCTCGGTCGACGTTCACCTACCTACCCCGAAAACTATCGCGGGAACCCTCTCAAGACGTTTGTTTCTGGATGCCGTCCAATTATCTAGGAAAAAGACGGGAAAGTGTCTTCGCTCTGGCCCCGTTTGAATCTGCTTGCAACGAGACTGGATCCAGCGCTTTTTATTCCAATACGAAAGTCAGGATCAATAGAAAATGGTAGGTAAAATAAATAATACAGACAACATTTTTTATCATTCTTTCGACGAGACTGGATCCAGGGCATTTTATTCCAATACGAAAGTCAGGATCAATAGAAAATGGTAGGTACAATAAATAATACAGGCGATATTTTTTTTATCAAGGTATAAAGAATAATTATATTTATATCTATATAATGAAAATGAAATGCTGTTCGTTGGTCACGATATCACGTGAGAACGGCAGGACCGATTGGGCTAATGAAATTCGAACAGGACAACGTCTGTCGGGTCAGCTAGTAATATATAAAGAATAATTTATCAAGGTATACAGGCTGTTCGCGTTGGTATGGTCTAGCTTTTTTTTGAAATGGTAAATACAACAAAAACATGGCAGAGGAAAAAATTGCACTGTTGGACCAAGTCTATAGCAGGTCTATAGGGGTGGCTTACTTCTGTATACATATATTTGTTCGATTTTGTTTAACTACTTTTTCGAACATAATGTCCGTTGAACAGAACCACTGTGAATATTCATCACCAGTTTAAACGGAAACATCTTCCACCCCCTCTATGATTGCCAAATACTAATTGTAGCATTTATAAAGCATTTTATAATTGGGCGAAACAAATATGATATCTCATACGAAAACATTAATAAGCGCAATGCAATTTCGCAAGTAACAAAATAAAATATTTATATTGTTTTTTCATTTTAATTAATAAATCCTTCTGTTGAAGCCACAAAAATCAATTTTGTGTTATTTGTTTCTCTAACTGACGTAATTAATTAATTTCATATCAACCGCCATATTTTTAGGAGAAACTCACCAGTTATAAATAGACCGTAAATTTGCACGCAAGGCAAAACTATTTAAAACAATTATAAGAAGACAGAAATTTAATAAAGAGGAACTTTTTATATTTTAATCATTTCAATAAGTCGGAAATGATGTAGCAGTACTTTTAACTTCCTCTAATGTCTTCACATAAATGCATAAAATCGTCAGTAGACTGCGGATGTTATGCATTTATGATAAAAATATGTAGATCTAATTTGTTAGAGTACAAAAATTTGAATAATTTGTTGCAATTCTGTTAGAAAGTTTTTATTTTGCATAAAAATCCACAGTCTAATCATCAGTTTAGTGATGAATATATTTCAAGGATATGAAGATCTATCGTTTTTCTGTGGATAAGATATTATATTTACTTCTAAGAGGCCGTATTCATCCTTTGCACTCGAATGGTGGCTCTGAGGCGTCAGTAAAAATTGCAACTTATTCAAAACAGTTTTGATATTATTAAATTTGTATTCTATGAATTGTGAAAAGCTCAATTGTTATATGGAAAAAGCTGGTTAAGTTTGATGTGCACACTGTAAAAAAGATTTGATAGAATAAAAATGATCTGGGCTAAGTATGTTATTCAGAGTCGTCAGGTTAAGATTTCCCAGTCTAGCTTCCCCTTCTACGACGCTAGGCTATTCCCCCACCATTCCGCCCAGTCACGTGACGCGTTTCGTCTGTCGTGAATGTGTCACAATGTCACGTGAGTAATCCATTAACGGCAGAGAAGCGAGTAACTGTACTCTCCTCGATACGAGTGAATTCCCCTAATCTGGCGTCTCTGGTGCCACCTAGTAAACCCCTGGAAACCGAAGTTGCGTATCGGAAGATTCTGAGGAGTTTGGCCAAGGTGAACCTAAATATAGCCTTATTCTCTGAAAGACTATACGTATGTGTTTCTTGCTTTCATCTAATGCACTGAACAGTGGTGGGCGAAAATATGAATTCGGTCGTTGACCTCTGGCAGACACGATTGTCGCGATACACTCGCATGTCCAAATTGGCAGAAGTACAGCCATAACTCATACGTTTCGCTGTCAGTGTACGTGCAGGCCAATTCGCTCCGATATATCTCGTAGAATGGTAGTTGGTATGTTGCGGAGAATTTGAGGAAAGAATGTCCGAATCCTGACCCCTGACCCCTTGGCTCGACCGATCCAGTAATCCAGACTGTCGGATTCCCGCTAGCGAAGCCAAATTCCCCCATGTGTATAGCTGGCGCCTGTAGAAACATGAAAGAGTCTGGAATCGGGTCTCGTGATTGTAATAAATCGGCGGCGAAACTCGTAGTACAGCTGGCGCTAGATAAACTGCATTCCCAACGACGCTTCTCAGCGCGTCTTTACGATCCCAGCGCGCGTTAAGCGAGAATAATTGGCGTCGGGGTGGCACCATGATACCATAATGGACGAAGTTAAACACCCCGACAAGAGGTCTCTATGGAGGTTTAACGTAAGTAGTTACTCTCTCTCTCGCTCGCGTCCTTTCAGCCAGCGAATTTTCGAATTTCGACGACAACCGACACACGTTCTCGTTGTAACTTCGATTTGTCTTTCGCTAAAGATCCATTCAATTTACTTGGTATTTGTGTGTTTTGCTGTCACGCTTCTCTCCTTTCAGCATGTTGACTAACCCTCTGTTTATCTTAGCTAGGGTCGTTTGTCTCACTCTGCTGATCTCATATCCCTTAACATTAATCATGGGAGCGGCAACTCCTACGTACACCTATAGAATTTATATAAATCACTTTGTTCGATTCATTAATATCTTCACCTTTAATACAAGATTTCAGAATCAAGACCGTACAAAGTAGTCAAGAATAAAACGTAGAGTGGCAGTCATCTTTTTTAGTTATTAATACATTTTTTTAAGTTTGAGTTAAAAATGAACGATTTTAGACGCGACATTAATTACGTGAATCGTTGTGTTGATATAAAAATTTCTGTCGCATATAAAAGTAGTACAATACTTAAGAGAATTAACTGTATGTATAGAATAATGCGTGTCTTACAATTAGAAGAACCTCTGCCGTTTATACGAGTCTTGGCGAGTCTGGTGACGTATCCACACGGAATATACATTCGTTCTGCTTAAGAATAGAACCTCAATAGCTCCATCTTCCATTTCATTCTCTTATAATAGTTCTCACTTACTTCTACTCACAATTTCTACAAGACGGCACTGTACAGCCATTGACGTTTATATCCATTCCGTTTCTTACCATCCGCTTTATCATCATTTTTCGCGTAGGCCGCGTAATAAACCATTGAGAATTTCGTCTTATAAAAGACAGTTGTCATGTTACATTATTTCTAAGAAACTCATATTACGAAGTCACCATGAGTATTGTGTGTAGGGAATAAGGTAGTAGATATAACAAATCTAGAAATATATCACATTATTTTAGTATCAGATAGTTAACCGGAAGTACTTATGTTACTTTATCATTAAACTCGTTTTTCTTTGTAGTTTAAAAACAATAATAAATGATACATGGTAATATTTTTACATATACAATCACGCCTGGCTGGCTGTACCTACGATTTACCAACGATTATGCAAAATAAAAATTCGTGCATTAATTGCAAGACACTGGAGATAAAT
>CM052332.1:464828-725148 GCA_028455615.1 Lasioglossum zephyrum
TAAAGTCTTTTAATCTTTTCATTGGTTTAAATTGTGCACCTCTACTCATTTTTGTCATAAACCAATAAAATGCAGAGTCTACTATGTAATCAGGGTAAATCCAGTTCCCTTACATCAATTTATTTGAATCATTGCAGTGTAGTTTCATGTTTTTTGTACTTAAGCTTGTTTGTGTGTTGTCTGTGAAAAAATATGTTCTCCTATACAATTAATAATTGCAGCTCAAATTGAATTACATTTCAGTCAGAGGAATTATAATTACAATTACTAGTACATGCGAAACATTTCGGCCGTTCTATTGAAAGTTGCGTGTATTCGGTTATCGTAATTATATTACATTTCATATTATTTAATTATATTGCATGGGAAACAGAGATTTTGCTGTATAACGTTCTCTGCGATTCCCATATCGCAGAATTACGGTTATGTTTTAATACTGAAGCCTAGGAGGTCTCTCATACCCAATACAATTCTAGACATAAATATTGCAAATATGTCATATTCAGTTATAATGAAAATTCGTTCGATTATCTTCAATATCTTCTTTCCATTTATTAACATAGCTGACAGCTAGAGCGTTGGAATTAGAACATTTTTCAATCCAATAATATAAACTAATATACTTAACCCCTTGCCGTATTATTTTCTTTACAGTTACAGTGATTAAAATGCCCTTATCCCGAAAAATGTCGTAGAAGAGACAAGAAAAATCTTTTGTATGGCTACAAGTATTTTAATGTTTAAATATTCATTACAAACGAATCAAATTTTATTTCAATTAAAAAAATACTCAGAATCAAAGTCAGTGCAGCTAGTGACTGTAAGTAACTATCAAAAATATATGGTGTCTTTGAAAATATGGTGTCTTTGAATATAATTATAACCTATTAGTGTGCTGTGGATATTTATGAATAAAACTTTGTTATTAATAAGTTGATGATAACACACTGAGATACTCTTGAATCGCGATTATGCTTCTACAGTTTCAAGTTATATTTACACATTTTTGACAGCATAAAATCCGCAGTCTATCTATCACATAGAAATAGCTCAAATATGATGGCAAGTGATTCATGGCTCACCCTATATATTTCCGGAGGAATGTGACACATTCTACCTTACAGTGGCTATGTTCTTCTGCAACGTTGTCATAGGTTCAATTACTTCTTAGAACATCGGCAATTTATCTGCAGAGTTTTTCGAATTAGCAGTGATTTTAACGAACAGCTGCTGTTTTCGAAGGGGAGTCCATTAAGAGAATTTCTCCGGAACTCCATTCCTGAGTTGATTGATTTTTCCTGTGCGCTTTCGAACCGATTCCTGAGACACTTGGCGTTCCTCGCGCGAAAAATACCGATCCTCCTCCAGCTGAAATTCCGGCGTGAGTCGCAGCTCGAGCAGGATCGACGAGTACCCGGCATCTCGTAAATACCAGCTCGACACCCCCTCGTTACGCGGGATTCGTCGCCTTCTAGGGAGGTCGTAGCCGGCTGCTGGAATCTGTCTTTTGTAACCCAGCCGTCGCGCGTCTTCTCCATCCGAAAACGGGAATAGAACGGTCCTGGGGAAGCTGAGCGCGAGCCGCGTGAAAGAAAACCTAGACACGACGACGTTTTCGGGTTCGGGTTTGGGGGATGCGACGGGCACGCCGGGTGCAGAGGGGCTGCAGCGCGTGCACGCGCGCATCCGCTCACGACCGTCTCGAAATGCCACCAATCGACGAACCACACTCTGCTAAATTGTCTGAAGTCGAGAACCAGAGCGTGCCGAAAGTTTTTGCAGATCCTGCTGGTCTTAAAATTCTTCAAGTAATTCAAAGATTCGAGGAGACGGGAGAAGTAATTTAGTCCCTCTGATCTTTAACTTGCGGAATTGTAACGTTTCATTCGCATTCCACAAAGCGAAGCCATCGAGCATTTTTCCTAAGAATCTCGACGCTTGTGATTAGACTGCGGATCTTTATGCATTTATGAAGAAATTGCTTCGGTGAAATATAAAACAGTAAAAGATTAAACAGATTTAAAAAGTTAAGCTATTCCTGCTTCAAACAATCAATGCAAATCTTGCGAATGCTCAATGTTTAAACTTTAAGCTATGCAGAATATTTTTAAAGCTTTTCGGAAAACTTGTATTAGACGATTGAAAAAGTTGTACTTTATTTTCAAATCGAATACGTATCGTAACAAACAGTTTTATAGTATATTGGAATTTTATTCAATCAATTGAAACCTGCTTCGAAAATGTCTACAGAATATAAGGCTTTTTGGCAAATGCAATAAAATCTCGCGGATAAAAATGTTTCAATGGTGTGAAAGCGTCAAGTCCTCCCATATGTCCACTCGATTCAACTATTCGCTATTTCAATGGACATTTAAAGTGCCTCAGAACTCTCTGACGCGCCGAAATTTTTCGGAGGCATGCCGACCGGGAGGCTCGCGTCGGCATATGTGCGTGCTGGTGCTTGCGCCGGATGCGAGGATTGGGGAAAAAGAAAGTCGAGGGTAAACGGGAAGAGGTTGGGTGGCCTAAAATTACTTAGTCGTCGCCACAATTCACCAGTCTTGGACCTTTCGGATCCCTTAGCGAAGTATATTTCACCAGGCGGTGCGCCGTGTGAGCTGGATCGAGAAACTTGGTGACATTTTACTGTAACTCATATACCAGAAGAAATATCGGAATGAAACTTGCACTAAAATTCATTAAAAAATTATTCATATATATGTACTAATAATTATCGTAATAAATATTTTATTCTCTTATAGTAATGTTTAAAAATATTTACTTGTTACGTATTTCGTACTCTCACACTTTAACTTATTGGTCAGATTTGAAGCTTCATTGATTTTCGACCGCAAAAGGATGAAAATCGACCACTGCGCGCCGTCAGCTTGCCAAGTATCTACGGAGTGTTTTGTATTTCCTCGACGAGCGCCGTAAGATGCCCGGTAATTCGGGTGTTCCGATTCCCCGGCAAGGAAGGATAAATTTCGTCGTTCGATAACGCTAGAATGCCACTCGTTCCGCGACGAGTTACCCCGGAGGAATTTCACCGATCGACGGAATTCCCCGGCATTCCCGCAACGTCGCCGAATTTCTCGACACGCGCGGCAACCTCGATCAAACATATTTCCCGTGAAGTCACGGGCACGTGGTGCGTGTAAATATCCGCTTTGACGGATCGGTCTTTCCTTATTGGGCTTCCGCGCTCGCATGAAATCTGGGTCTCCTCGAGGGCGTGCCTCGCCGCCCTTGATTTCGCGGATGCAACACGGCCGGGGAACTCGACGTCTTGAATTTAATCCTTTCACCGTGGAATAATACGACGGGGATGAATGCGAAGACTTTTGTTATGCCCGAGATTACTTCGAGTCGCAGCCTGAAAAAGTGTAAATAGATTGCGGGTGTTGTTTGCGCGGAGAAGAATTTTTCTGAAAGAACTATGAAAAAAATTCTGTTTCTCCGCGTTCGAAGTTAGATCGGGATTTTTCTTCAAAATAATATTCGTTTCAATATACTTTTTATTACTATTATAAGTACTATTATACGCGGAACGGACGCGGAACGGTTAATCTACAATTGTAATGGCTACATTTGATATGGTTCACAACGATGTACACCAATTAGACTACGGAATGTTTCTCCAAGTACGATTTACTCCTGCGCGGACCGTTTTTATTCTCTATAAATACGTACCCATGCTTTCACGCCAAAAATTAATTTCATCGAATTCGTATTTTCCGAAGTTTAATTACGAGGTGAAAACACAAATATCGGTGAGATTTTTATCGAATTTTGCGTGTAAGAACAGTATTCGTGTTACAACCGAATGCAGCTTTGATTAGAGTAACGTATATTTAGGTAGTAACTCAGTTTACCAACTTCAATCAATCAATGTTTCGCTGGGATCAATAGAAGCAAATATGGTCTACAATTTCAGGCACCAATTCGAAATAGTTCTACAGGTACAGCTTATAAAATATCAACGCGTCACAAATGAAATTTTCGCAAAGGAAAAAATTACATCAAATTACCTGAAGAATCTCGCCCGTGTCAAGGAAGCACAACATCTTTGGGACACCCTGTATACCGCTACTTTAGATTCCAATTCTTAAAACGATTTCCGAGTTAAAAGCTGCTCCACGTAAACAACGTTTATTATTAAAAGTTTCTCATACGTCGAAAAATCGAATTCCTTGATTAGCAAATTAGAAGGCTTTAGTTTTCCATTACATTTTACGGTTTCGCACCGAAACCTAAAACTATAGCCGAGTTTTCCTCGAAACCACTTAATTTGAAATACGAGGTAACGATAGAGCAGTGTACAGCTAAACATTAACTAACTGCCGCCGATGAACGTAAACATTTCCTAAAAACGTGAACCACATAATTTTTTTTGCAAAAATAACACGAGAATTTTTGGTGAAAATCGCAACTCTTCATTCTATGACTCATCAACTTGTCAATTTGTACTTTTTTTCGAGTTTTTGTCACGTTCATCGACAGGGACAATAAAGATATAAAAATTTAGAGTTTTATTTGTTCTTTATTGGATTCTGGTATAAATTAAAGGCTATAGAACGCCCACAGATTCCACCGCTAGCGATGATGGAGCCAATAAATGTTCATACGCTATGCCGTACTATATATTTTATAACTAAAAATCCATACGTATTCTTTAATCCTAACTAAACGATGATGCGTGGCACAACGAAACGAACGCTTTATATTTAACAACAAAAATAAGCTTCTGACGAAACAGAACAAGTGAAATCTTCCATTAAGATGTATTATTTTAAATTATAAAGAAAGAAGCTGCTTCATAGTAAAAAAAAAAGAAAATGGAAAATTTTATCTGGAACACACTGAACCAGAAAATACTGGATGCGGGGATAAATAATTAATATTTTTCAACTGTGATAAAATGATCTGTAATTCGACCACGTTGGTTTTCAGTCTCACCAGTGGACATTTAAAAAGACCCTGCCGCGCCGAACTTTGAAAGCGTTACACGCGCGCGCGCGCGGGGCCAACGTCCAGCGAGGTTCTTTGAAGGACTGAATCCGACCTCGTCCCACAGAGTAACTTCGCTAACTGAAGTCCCGGGATGAATGTCGAAGCCGGTGATTAGCCCGGGACTATTTTTACCGAATGCAATGAAGCCGCGTAATTAACCGGGTCGTGGAAAAAGGCAAGAGACCGTACCGGAAAGCGTGCATCAAAGAGATCGCCTGAAGGGTCGCTTAAAATCGCGCGAAGCCGCCGCGACACCGGTTACGACACGCGGGGAAGAAAAAGGGGAAGAACGAGAGAGAAAGAAAGGGAGCGAGAGAAATGCATAGAGGGGAAGACCGTGCTAACGAATTCCTTCGCTTCGAGATATTTTCGTCGTCGCTGAAGCCGCACCGTCGTTTGTCGAGCGATAAACTTTCTCCCTTCTACAATGCTCTTTCTTTCCGACCGCGTCCACCCGCTATTTTTCGCCCCCGCAACATTCAACAACAAACGCATAGGCGTTTTCGCTACAGGGTGTCCCGAAAATGTACCACTTCCTCGACAGGTATGATTTCTGAGGTCATTTCATGTAACTTCTTCCTTGGCGGAAATCTTCCTGAGAGTTTGATTTTCTTCATAAAGTAATAACCATAAAAGTGTCCATACAACTCTAATTCCTCCGAATAATTAATATCCAGTTTGCCATGCCACACGCTAACATAACTGAAAGAAGTTTTTTAATTAAAATCACTTAACGGTGGTAAGTCACCGCTAAAAAATTGCGATAGCATTATTCAAAATATTGTTTAGAGTATTAAATATTTTGGTAGCTAATCAATTACTAAACTTGTAAGTATTGTATTAGGTGTTACATCAATTTCATATCATAGAATGGAATTATTCTAGGACGGAAGAAATTTTCGAGTTAGAATAGCTCCGAGTGCAAAGAGTTAAATAAACCTAGGAATATTTAAAAGAGTAGACACGAAGGCGTACATTGACTCGTAGAATCCTCTAAAAATGCTACCAACAAATTCAATTCGTTTGGTCGAATTTTTAAAAAGTTATTCAGTTGTAAAGCGTGCGTGAATATTTTTCTAAACCGCTTTAGGGACCACAGAACGGCGGTATCCGTTCGCTGGATCGACAATACAGTATAGATCGACCGACCCGAAATTTCCGGGTTCTGGCACACCTCTAGTTTTCACGCAGTGCATGACACGCGGCTCGCCAATGAACTCGTGATACCAACACTGTCTCTAGATCGCTTGTACAACATTTAGCAACTCGTCCTGCTAGCCGAAAGTTTGATCGCTTAGTCCGTGAAGCGGCTTGCGATCCCGGCAATGTTGCTTATACATGAATGGTCTATGGAACCCAGGTGCCTAGCAATGAAAAGGGGGAATATTGATGTTTGAGGAAACCCCGAGACCTCAGGATCCAGACGGTTCAACGATGAGAGGGAGGGGGGTAGGGTTTGGTCTTTTGGGTATTGGTGTCCTGGGAGCATGGTCTCCAACTGGTCTCCACGTGAGAAGGGGGTAATATTGATGCGACGGGATGGTTCCGAACTGTAATTATTTAGACACACAATTCGGTCTGATAATGTTTCTTGAAAAATAGAAAAAATCTTTAGATTACCTGTTTACTTAGTTGAAACAGTTGCGAAGGATTCTTGACTAGTACAGAATGTCCTCGAAGTTCGAACATAATCTATACACAGTTTAGCAATAGTTATTTAATATTGCTGCAATTCTACATAAACAAACACTCATTGAATTAAAATTCTAATTCTAAAATTAGAAAAGAATCGTG
This sequence comes from Lasioglossum zephyrum, assembly GCA_028455615.1. Classification (NCBI taxonomy): domain Eukaryota; kingdom Metazoa; phylum Arthropoda; class Insecta; order Hymenoptera; family Halictidae; genus Lasioglossum; species Lasioglossum zephyrum. The sequence goes on from CM052332.1 coordinate 471,636, forward strand.
ACTGTATAACTGAAAGTTATTTATTTAACTGATTATTAACTGTTTCGACATCCTTTCAATATAATTTTGATGGCTACTGTTGTTCGTAAATAATTAACAGATAAAAATAGATGGACTTTAAAAGATAATTTGTTTTGTTCATGTCTCGTTACGACTATACTCTGTTAGCTGAAAATTAACAGAATTTTGAAATTAGCAGAGCTTCCACGTTCGGCGCGTGCAAAAATTATTAATTGCTTCGTATGCTCTGTCGCAGTGCGTTTCTGCTGATATTTTTCAAAAGTTGGATCGCGATTCTACCGGTACGAGTTAGCGGACGAAATATCGCCATTTTATTTCCCGGCGTCACGGGAATTTTCGTTTCTAGATTTACCAGCCGGCGTAATCCCCGCCGCCTATCCATTATCATTCCGATAAAGTAGCTTTTCTCGTTCTTTCAACCGTGATTCACTATTATTATTTAGCTCTGTTATCCCGCGTATTGTAACTGCTCCACACACCTGTTTCCATTTTTCGTGTAACTGCAAGAGTGACCCAGATTTCAGCTCATTAATCTTGAACAGGATCCGCGCTGATACTCTGACTCTTCCCTTCAAATTATTTCTACACTGGAAATTCTCATATCGATTTTAACTCCAACAAAAAAATTGAACATTCACCGAGTACGCGAGACCAGGTATGGTTCTTATATTTTTCAATTTTGATTTTTCTACCAGTTGTAGGTAGCTACCGAAAAGGTAATTTTCATAACTTTGTCTATTCATTTATTAAAAAGTATAAGAAAATGCAATAAAATAAAAGTAATTTGACAAATACTCTAATCTACAAGATCGAGTGGGGAACATTCGTAAGCGATACTAAGAGCAATTATGCTTAATTGGCAAAAAGTACGTCGCAAAATTAGGGGAATTGAGGGGGAAAGTTTACCTGCTAAATAACCAGACAAAATCTCTCTGCTATGTAGTTCCGGATCACCCCCGAAAGCGTGGAGAGACAGTGTCATAGAAGGAGCAGGGGTAGTGTGCGGAGACAAGTCTTAATCTGTGGATTCTGATGACCCGTCGAATTTTTATTTCTTTTGGAGCTGTACGAATATACTGGCTGTTAAATTTTAATTACAGCTATAATTAGTAATTAAGGATGGTGGCTACCGACTTTTGGGGTGTTGCTTTTTCCCGAACTGGCCGTGTCTCGTAAAGTTCGCCCTATAAAATCGTTTCGCGAGTTTTATGACCTTGGTCCAGTTAGAGCAACGTGCCTCAAGATTTGTCACGTTCCGGCGATAAAACGTTTCGTTTCGCCTTGCAGCCCGTTCCTCAATTTGTAATTGCGCCCCGAGACTCTACGGAACCTCATCTGATACACAATCCTTCGAAATCTCTTCTCGTCGAGCGTACGGTAAAAACGACCGTATTCCTGCATTAGAAGAAAAGTAATAATCCTGATCGAAGATCAATGTTGCAGCTCAGGACTAGATCATTTCAATATCCACACAATTCCCACGGACCGGATGTGGAAATTGTAATGAGGGTCCGGCTGATTGGCCGTGCGTAATTGTGGCAAGGCAAAACGATAAATTTCATCGTATAAAGGCGGAAAATGGCGGCCTGCCTCAAGCGACGAGTTACGACGCACCAATTACCTTTCAACCACCAGTATCTACGCGACGGCATCTCGTGGCCTCGAGATAAGCAAATCGCTAACAAACACGGTCCGCATAAAATTATTGGTTTTATTGACAATCATAAGGTTCGTAATTGGGGAAATATTCATCACGTGTACCCACTGGTAAAAATTGAATATTCCCTCCAAACTTCGTCAATAAATTTCTCGACTAATACATATTTAACACTAAATGTACCGAGCTAACAAAGTAACAGGCACAAGTTGCCTTATAAAACTGACAAAATTCTATCTACTTATTAGACTTTGGCGGCTGTTTTTATATTAAATGTTTTTGTATTAATACGCGCTCCAATAAAGATATTTATTAAATCATTTCTTATGAAAACATGTTTATCATTTGAATAATTCTGCAGTAAAAAATCTAGATACGGTCATTTAACCGGTCGTTCGTGTTTTATTCAATGAAGAACAATTGCTATTTCACTTTGTTATTTGTCTGAGGAATAGATGCGTTGCCATTGCAAGTATATGATCGCTTTCTTCTGGCTCTTATACGTATTGTATACGAGAAGATTTACCACTTGGATAAATATTGTTATAAACTTAAAAAGTAACGTTTACATTGACATGTTTGTATAGTCCCGTAAAACTGTATTCGTATATCACGAAACAAGCTTTTCTCTGAGTGGCCAGCTGCGTCCATCGAGCTTATTTTTCGGCCGGTGTAGTGTTTCGTTCAACAGGCTATAAATAACATAAAGAACTGGAATTTCATGATATCGATATAAAGGCACATTTTATGTGTGATGGGAACGCGAAAAAGTGCAAAAAGATGAATGCTTTTATTCACAATGAATAGTTTCGACTTTAGAGGTTTCATATGTTGGAACTATTGAAAATTAGAAATCAACATTTTTTCAAATATAAAATTCTGTTGTTTTATCAATCAATGTGTACATTGTACATTTATGTACCCTTCCTAACCCTTCCCCATGGAAGGGACAAATTCATTTTCCTAGCACAGACTTGTACGGTTTTGCATAGTATCTTATTGTTATAGTATAGACGCCAAGTGTATGCACTAGTATGCAGCCCCTTAACGAGAAGTCATCGGTAGTCGGCGTCGATCGTCAGTTGCGGGGCAGTTGGGCATGCGATCGCGTTACAAAGTCCGAGGGCTGTAAATGGATTTCCGGTCGCGCGCCCGACGAAATATACTGGATAAACGGCGAGGCACGCGTGTCATTTAATTACGAGTCAAGCGATCGGGACGGCCTGTCACTGGCAGAATTTCGAAGGGCTACCCGGCCGGTGCTGTTGATCCAGATGAACGGTGATAAACAAATAGAGAGGAGAGTTCATGCTAGAGAACGATAGAATTGCACGTACACGGATATACAATGAGAGAGAGAGAGAGAGAGAGAGAGAGAGAAATAGAGTGAGTGCCGAAAGGAGAATATATGAAGTTATTACAGGCACCAATCACGTTATCAACGTGACAATTGCAAGCAGCCGCCGGATGCTCTCCAGTTTTATTTATTTATTTATTTTATGGTTTATTTTAATGTGGTCGCATTAACAGCTAGGTCATTAGCGACCACATGGTTTACAATCAGATATGTCTTACATTTTACTTGTGGAGATAATTACAGTTATTGTGTACATTGATGGTGGACAGCAAAATTTACAACAGTTTATATAAATGTATAGATTTAAAAAAAAAGGAGTACGTTTAAAATGTTATCCTCGCTTATAGATTTGTCATGAGGTCATTTTCGATGGAAAATCTGGATCTTTGTACAGAGAATATGGGACATTCGAGTAAAATATGTTGAATACTATTGATCACGGTGCATATTGGCCACTCCGGTTGGTTTTCTTTAGTTGTCAGGAGTTCGCGGGTGTATCTTGTGTGTCCTGTTTCGTAGACATTTGTTTTTATTTTATGTAATTTGCCCTCCAGTTTTGTTGATCGCGTTAAACGGCAATTGAAATTTCAAAAGACCACGGTAATTTCTGTTCGAAAGTCGTCCTGCGAATATTCACCGAATAAATCTGAGCTGGCTGCTTCATCGTCGTGGTGGTTCGTTTACCCTTCGGATTTCTTTTTATCGACTGGCCCGACGTCCTCGTGTTTGTAATATTCATTGGTACGGTGTGCTACGTTTACTACCGGTGCGCTCGTCGTGCCCGGTAATCCCATTTACTGATCGAGTTAAATGACGATCGACACGCCGAGCGACCGCGGTTATTCTGAATTCGAATTACCGGCTAAATGTTGACGAAGTCTCGTTGAATAACCCGCGGTTCCATTGAGTGGCTTCGACATAATATGCTGACGCTGACAGCCACCGTTGAAGCTAATGTGCCATAGGCTAGCTCGATTTAACCGCGGAATAAAGTGATCTACTGCGAATTATTCAAATGCAATATAATTGTCAGAACAATTTTCTTGCATATCACTTTGATGAAACAGGATATCATGGGACGGTTGTGTCTTTATTCTTCGTGGAAATGCTCCAGCGGATGATAATTATTATGGCTACGCCGTAGATGTACAATTATATCGTAACGAAGTTACCAGGTTCTTTTGAGCTCTCTCGAAAACGAGACGAAGAAGCGAGTCCCTCTTTCATGCGCATTCTTCAAGCTTTCCTTCTAAAAATGGGGATTCGTACAATCTACCACAATTTAGCTTGGAAACCCGCGTTCTTATAATATGAGGTAAATGTGGATACGCGAAGCGAAATTCTATTGTCAATTTTTTATACTGTTATATGAATTTATGTAATTTGTGTGTTACAATTTCATTTTGTTACGAAGTATAAGATCATCTCATTATTTTGTTTGTTTTGCACTTGTTAATGTAAGTAGGTACGTACATACTTCTTATTCGATGGAGCTAGTTTTAATACGACACAGGTAACAACGTCTTCTCTTCAGCCAACAGATTGTTACTTCATTATTAAGAATTGCCTAATATCATACAATCCATATCATTATTAGACATTGGATCTTAATGTAAAATAAAAATGTTCATAAAACAATGGTATTTTAAATTCTTCTAATATTTCTACAAAGAGTTATTAAAGAAATACACGGACCAATCAGAGCGCGGCTTCCATCGCCACGGTAGGAATTCGTCCGCAGTAGCTGCTTTCTCATTGGTCCGTGTTTTTCGTTAAATAACTCCTGAATAAATTGGCGGAGAACACTTGAATGTTACCTGTCAAGGAAGCAGAACATTTTTAGGACACCCTGTGCAAGCAAGAGTGACGGGTTCGTTTTTTCGGAAAAGAAATTTATGTCCAACGTGTTCGCCAACAATTTATCGCAGTAGGAAATTCAACACGATCGAACGTTTCATCCAGAGTAGGACACCGAAATCTCTATGGTGTGATCTCTCGGAAGATGGCTGGGTTCGAGGCGAAAGTTAACGAAAAGCCCGGTGACTTACGAGTTCGAACGACAATAACTGCAAGCCGAACGTCAAGAGACGCAACGCGCGAGTACGGACAAAACGGGAGCTTTTTCTAGGTGCGGCTCACGTAAAAGACATCACGTACATTCCTACCCTCGGTTTTATTTCCGTCGTGGGTTAGACAGAATGCTCCGCTGTCCGGAAATCCGTGAGACATTTGGCCTGTGTCCGTCTTGCGGTACCCATTCCCCCCTTACCGTTCTCCATTCGTCGACGTTCTCGGTTTCCTTTCCGCGCGCTCTTCGCGGAGAGAACCCCGAAAATAACCAGGCCAGACAGCCGACCCCTACGAGCTCAAATTGATCAGCTGCTTCCTCGGAATCTCGCTGCCTCGAGATCACTTAAACCGACATTCCTTTATGTGGCTCGCAAACCAATGCGAATATTCACGCCGACGGATTTGTAACGGTAATTTCGTGGCTTGCATGATTGGTAGCGCTGTCTGCGCCGCACACTGGGGAAAACTGACTTTTCTCGATTCAAAAAGAAATAACTTTTCATAGAAATTAGGTAGGGCGATGAATTTTTTTTTAAATGAAAGCTGAATGGTTTCTAACCTTAAAAAATTCGTCAAAGGTGCACAATTTCACGAGAAAGTCGTTTCGACATTACCACGAGAAGAAAAAAAATTAAAATTTGTGTACGTCCACAGGATTTTTCAAAAAATCGAATCATAGGTAAACAGTTAAACTTTTATTTTTACAAGGTTAAAAACATTCGTACCATAATCTCCCTATTTTTCCATATTCTGCAAAGATTCAGCTTTCATTTTAAAAAAATTCATCGCTCTACCTCATTTCTATCAAAAGTTATTTCTTTTTGAATCGGAAAAAAGTCAGTTTTCCCCACTGTACGCCGTTTAGAATAGCAGAACTCAATTATAAAATTTTCCTGTCTGGATACAATATCTGTTCCCGCTCCTTAATTTTACTAAAAATTGGACCCTGGACCAATTGAAATTTGATACATGCCGCGTGTCAGTGCCCCACTCTCTAACACACATGCTCTGCCCTTCCTTCAGTTGAATTCGCAGAAGCCACCTACCCCACTTGAGCGTTCGCATTCGGTCCCGACAGCCGACGCTTAATTGTGATCTAGTGTATAGCTTAAAACTAGCTCTTTTGTGAGCTAATACTTATTTGAGATAGACTGAACACAGGACACAGACTTACATCTGATCTCATTGGTTAAATACTTAACTGTCAAGTTCCAATATGTTAAAGTATTACGTCAGTCACTTTTCTTCGCGTCTCGAGTGGCAACGTCACGTTCTGTTTCTGAGCGAATGTCATCTTGATAATCAAGAAATCAATTTTTAATTTAACCACCGGTTATGAACGTAGTTTTATTTAAAAGCAGTCTCTCATTTCAGAAAATAAGAAATACCTGAATTAGATTCTGTGACTCCAAGAACGTCCACAACCGTTCTGCTCGTAACGAAGAACGTATAATTAACAGATATGCGAATTTTGTCCATCTCGTCGTCCTAAGCCGTACGTATTACCGAGAATCTATCTTAATGTCATATTACCGAGAATCTAAAGCCGCGAAATTTTCGCTGTTGCCTCGAAATATACTCGCTGATGCGTGCGATCTTTTAAGCTTCTTAAAGGCTCTCGTACAACTAGAACGCGGAAAATGAGAGTGAACTTTAACAACCTCCTTGAGGGAGTAGTGAATAAAAAAAAAAGAAATTGTTATGTACAGCTTAGATTAAATACTTTTATCTGTGAGCTTTAAGTTTTATTGAGAAATTAATGATGTTGAAATTGTAACAACGAGTTTCGCGAAATGAATCGCGATTTTTCAATGAATCACTACGAAAATTCTTTTGCTTTATTAATACGATAACTTTCGATTTTATTAATATACTACTGGAGAAAGTTTACGATAGCTACTACAAGATAGCCAGACAGGGGAATTGATTCAAATTGATTCAAATTGCTTTTCTGAGAATATAGTTTAAGATAGATATCGGGTAATGTCAGCATATACTTAGAAATCAATTTTCTTATTCACACCACAGCAGAACAAGCACAAACCTCTCGAACGAAAATCGTCCGATGAGTGCCGGTTGTTTACGAAAGCGAAATTAATTTGTCTGTTTTATAAACGGTGTCGAATAGATCCGATGCCTGAAAATACACAGAAGACCTAGTTTCGATGAAAGGCATCTTGATGAAATCCCGGCATGCTGCTTTTGAACCTGTTCGCCAAAGTTGCGCAGTATTCGGCGTTGATGTTTCAATGAATCGGCCGCCAACATAACATAATGTACGATAAAACGGAATATCCGGAAATAATATCGTCGGAACCCGTAAAGCAAACAACATGATTCATAAGTGTATGATAGAATAAAGAGACATAGGCAGCCGGATACTTTCGGGACCCGAAACGTATCTCACTTTCGGGAACCTGACTATTCTCGACCGAAAATTCCTGACCCGACCCGAGCGTCGCGTCGGGTTTCCCGAGATTTCGGGTTCTCACACAAGCCTAATGTACAGTTGTCACGGAAAGTGAGTTGACGATCACAATGTGAGGAGGTTTTCAAAGATTATTATACGGAGCGATTAGACGAAATTAGAAGTAATACATGTAAATTATAATACTGCGTAAAGATGACCTTATAATTTATGTACTAGAGATATTTCAGTTGTCCGAGCTTTGTAATTTGCTGCATTATTAAAGATAGATCAACAGTAATTACTGGGTCGTGGCATAAATACAGAATTATATTTATAATGTCTGATTGCAAGTGGCTCCTTTTCCAGCGCAGTTATGTAAATTTACAATCAGTCGTAACTAGACTGCGGATCTTTATGCAAAATACCACTTTTGTCTGCATCGCTTGCAAGAAACAGAAACTAAATCGAAAGTTATTTTTTCCTTTAGTGATTTTAATAGAGGAGACATCATATATTGACATCTTTAATTTTTTAAATTTTTCAGCAATTTTGAATTTCAATGTGGTTTAAATATGCAATATTTCATTGCCAATTGGACACATTTATTTTCCAACGCTTCGCAATGATAAAATGTACATTTTTCATTTGCTTCTGTTTGCTTATTAATATAAAATAAAATTATTGTTTTGATTTCACTTATATTCGATAACTGAACCAGCAAAATATATTGCAGCAATATATGCATGTCATTATTATTAAACATAATTATATTCACTTCACCACTAATTATGATCGTTAATTTATTTTCCGAGGCAACGGTTTGTAATTGAAACTAATTTTGCGTCAAGTGGTTATGTTATTACTTGATTGCAATAGGATGACCAAAACTGTAGTTTTAACCCTTTCCGGTTATCTTGTTGATTGATTTACAGCACATTCGTCAATAATTCCATAATTTCACTGTACGTAATAATAATTGTAGTATTTCTCAGCTGTTCTACTTCTATTAATTGAATTATACAGGGTGTCTCACGGTAAGTGTCGTTTGATACAACTGCTGAACGGTACATGATAGAGCAAAGATGTAGAGGGATTTCTATCATCATTTTCGATTGAGGATATCATTATGACAAAAAAAATTTTATATTTACTTTTTTCAAGGTTATCTCAAGATCGCTTCGTGTTCTTCAAATGAATTGCCATATTTTTGTTTTCATATAATATGTAAGTAGTTACAGAAAAAAATAAGTTCAAGATACTTCTTCGGATTGTCGTTGAGGTAAACCAAGATTGCAAAAATGATCCACTTTTAAAACAGACAAGAATGAAACTTAAAAATTAACTTTTCTTTCCAATAGTTTCTCTGAAATGATAGAAACACCAAACAAATTCAAGAACTACGTATAAATACATTGAAAAAACCATAATTAGTGATCCAAAGATGTATGAAGTGAATTTGCTTGTGTGGAAAAAAGGAAGGAGTGCGTGTGAAGAAACGTGAAAAGTGTCCGCCCTCCTTGCTAATGGCGGATATGGGGACAAGTCTTAATTCGGCAGCTTTGGTCTCGTCTGTATTTTGAGTTCACAGTGATATGGAATAGTCGATGTCTTTTTATTTATAGAACTTGCAAAATTGTCGAGTTGAAAGAAATTTGCGCATTGATTATCGGATCGTGGGACCTGAATATGGGTCAAAACCGCTCTTGTTCTCAGTTCACGTGTCCGGTACATAAAAATTGATTTGCTAAAGTAGAGAGGAACAATCCACGTGATTGTTAATTGAATTAAAAATTACAGTAACTTCCCTATAAAATCGGGAAGTTAATAAAGCTCTGGTCGGATATTATTCTTCTTTGCAAATAATGGTTCCAGGTTTATTTCAGTTATTATTACGGAGTAATGATGATTAAGTTGAAAAAAATGACAAGCTGCTTTCCAGAACTGTCTAGATATCATTCGTGTTTTAATGAAAATAGTACGTTCGACGCGACTACATGGTATAAGCGGTTAAAGAGAAACAGTTTTCGATTTCGGATAATCCGATACACTGCGGCCGCGATTGAAAATAAATCCCGTGGAAAACGGAAAGTCGCCGAAAGTTCTTTGCTCGTACGAGAAAGGTTCAAGAAGCGATCAAAACAGGTGACGCAACCCGCGGGCGACCGAAAATGGAGCTGCTGGCCCGGTTTCACCCACCCGCAAGCCCCTCGATTTCATCGTCGAATTCCAAGCGACTCAGCTCGCTGTTACGGAGCAGGAAGTCGGGCACGATTGGCGGAAAGTTCGAAACTTAAAGGGTTCCGCGACTAGAGAGGTACTTTGTTCCAGTGGAAAGAAAGGAACAGCGGTATGGAACGAAAAGCCATGGAATTCGAGGTAAATGAAGGGTCGGAATCGCGCAGGTTTCCGGGGGGTAAATATTTCATTGTGCAGGGCAAACGTTGAACAGGAACTCCTAAAAGCAGATACATTACAGCCGTTACTTAAAGTTTTTTCTATGTATTTCGCCAGCGCGATATTACAATGAGTTATTCTACCATTTCTGCAACCTTGTTTCCGTTTTCACCTTGTTGAAGATTCTAGAACAAAGACGGCCGGTTTATGGCGGATTACACGATCTGCAGAAATCTCCGGAGCTTACCCATTAAGAAACCGAACAAAATATTCCGGTGAATAAATATTACGAGAGAACTTTGTATTGTACGAAGCATAGTATTCTTATGTAGATCTAGCGGTAATTGAAGAAGATGTGTCATACGCGATTTACACCGCGTCTACTGCAGAGTGTCCCAAAATGTTGCACGTCCTTGGAAGGAGCGATTTCTCAGGTCATTTGAAGAAACTTCCTTTGCATGAATGCTCTAAAAAAAATACTTAAGTTGCGTATATATATGTATATATATATATAATTACATGACAACCACAGAATATACATATAATTAATTGGTATAATACAATTTTAAATAATTTGCTACAATCAGAATTTCTTTCCTACGTTTACTAGCATATGCAAAGTAATTCATAAACACCTAACGCAATTCGTTGGTACTTTCGACCGGTGTACGAAAAGAAATTTGTTTTTTTTTTAATAATCTGTTTGAAGTAACATTTTTTTTTATAACGGAGCACTAAAAGAAAGAAGAAAATGTACTCGCAAGATGGTACGCTCCCACGTTACGCCTCACGTATAAAATCGCACACAAAGTCCGTCAACCGAGCAACCTCCTCGCGTTGTACATCGGAAAATGCTAATGTCGGCGGTACTCCGAATTTGCAAACTTCACGTGTAGGTAGTACTTTAAAAATGGATTTCAAAGCTTCAACTATAAGTACGTATGATAAAAAAAACATAGAGTTTCATAAAAAAATTTGAACGTGATCATTAGAGAGTTCCTCAAGGTCATTGGAAAGTCAAATAATCCTTATCACGATGTGTTCTCCTGAATATCATACAATATTTGTCCGTTATATTTGTGTATATTTTGATACCTCGAAAAATAATCGTGTGTATTTGTACGAATACATATTCAAACCGGACATGCTGCGTATTATGTTGGATCCACATTGCTGCTTGCGAATAGCTTGCGAACCATTTTCGTCGGCATTATGAACACTCCTGGGAACTATGTGCAGGTTACAGTGAACTCTGCGAACAGCAAACACTGTTCATTTAGAAGACGGTGCCATCAAAAGCCTTCTTGAAAAGTTCTATTCTGTAACTTAATTTGAACTGTGTTACTAAATTTTCAAACAATGCTGGAATATAAAATTCGATAGAATTTGGTACGATTTTTACTTTCTACAAGTCTGTAAGATCAGCAATTTTTAAGATATCGAAAAATCCTTTGAGATTGCTCCAAAACCAACAGCACTAGCATCGCAGTGTAATTCTGTTTCGTCCAGTGGTGAATGGATGCTGAAAATAGGCGCGTCTATTAGAAACAGCTTTGAGTTTTTCAAATGTTTGTTTTCTTTTTCCTTCTACGACATTTTTGGGGATGAAGGCGTTTTAATCACTGTAACAGTAAAGAAAAATGACAAGGGGTTAAATATCTTCGTAAAACTTAACCATTGACAAAAATCTCGGACATGTGTTTACTTATTTTGTCTCTAGAGTCAGAAAATTTTAGAATCAGTAGAAAAAGTTTCACTAAAATCGGCGATCCCAGACAAGTGACTCTCCTTGCGATAGTAGAACGCTTCCCGAAGCGACGCCGAGTTAGTCCCATTCACTCGAACCGCTTCGTTTTAACACTCCATACATCACCGGAAGGTGCGTGTATTTTTGTTTCGGGCAGGGTAGCGGCCTTTAGGAAGAAAGTAAATTGTAATTAACCGCGGACACCAGTCGTAATTAGTGTTATGGCGAAGTGAGTAATATCGTGCTTAAACACTCCGTGGATTTACCTCTTAAATGGTCTCGGAAACGTTTACGGGTCCGGTAATCCCTGGAACGTTAAACGCCGCGAGGTAACGCGGTTCCGACATTCTAAAAGCCGTGAAACCTACAGGCGAAATTTTCGAGTTCGGATCGGATTGCATATAATCGTTTATTATTAAGATGAAAGAGGATTTGGACAGCGATGTCGGACAGACTTTACGCCAGATCGGAAACTAGTCAATGAAGGATTCAATCGTCCATAATTTAGAATAGGATTCAATCGTTCATAATAAATAACTGTTCATTATTTGCTAAATGCTCGTTGATCTATTAAAGTTCCGAAAGTTAGGGATGACCGTTACATGATGCCTAATTGATTTAGGTACTTGTATCATATTTATACCTATAGTTTTTTTTCAATCATAACGCATTAAAAAAAAACAAACACGACGTTTCTATTACAAGAAACATTACATCCTGTAATTCAGAAGTGTGACCAGAGAATAATATAAGAATAAACAATGAATTTTTATTTTATTCGTATATCTATTCGAAAGTCTGAGAGTGCGAATAATGGGTTAAGTGCATCATGTGCTAAAGATAAGCCCATGAATATTGTAGAGCTACTAATGCTGTTTTTAGATGTTCAAATTATTTTAGGAAGGTAAAACAAAAAAGTGACCTTTCAATTATAGATCATGCTTTTAACTTCTAATTAAAATTTTAAGCGAGATTTCATATTAAGAGCACTTTCTCGCAATCGCTATTTTTGTGCTCCCCTTCACATATTCTCTCATTTTATTCAGGCTACATTCAATATTTGGCTATAATATTGTAATAAAGCGTTTATAAATAAACTTCATATAACATGTTTTTCGTATTTTCACTTGTAGATGATGCTTCTACAATCTTGCTGGAAAAGTAGGAAACACTCTGTGTATATGTATATAATGTTATTTTATTCCCAATGTGATTTGGAAAAGGTAGGTATAATGACAGAACTGAGTTTCTCCATTTTCTCATTCACAAAGAGAGTATACACGTATTTTCTTTACATGTATATCGACAGATATATTCATAACCTTAGCATCTCGTGGAAAAAATAAGAAAAGGTTCTACCAATCAGAATATTTGCACCGTTCGTTCTCTAAATGCAAGTGATTTTAAGTGCGTTCGCATTGGCAGTTTAAAAAGATATTTCAATTAATTCTCGTGTGTCGATGATGTTAGAAGTTCTTGGAATGAAGTATTTAGTAGTTTTACCCTGTCTGAACAGCACGATGGGTCGTTGCAATTCTTGATTACTCGCGTCTATTCGCAAGGGACTTCTATAGGAACTGTTAGGGCAAGTAGCGGTATACACGGCAAAAGTAACGTTCTCGCCGGAACACGGAGTCGACCGTAAAGACGAGACGACGAAACGGTGAAAGAAACGCGGCGCGAATTTCCGCAAGATGGAGATTGGAAAGGCCCCGGCAAAAGTGCGTGACTGGGAAAAGAGCCGACGCCGAAAGCCATAAAGACTCTACCGCGAATGTGTTTTCCTGACGAACGACGGAACGCGAGAAAGCTGCGGTGACGACCTTTCAAAACGAGTGTGAAATACACCAGCCACGTCGAGAAAAACGGCCCGTAAAAACGACCGCTGTACGTTAATAAATACGTTTAACGCGCGCACGCTGCGCCACATGTGCGAAAGCTTCGTCTTCGAGCAGGCTTCTGTCTATAATGTTTCTAAAAGAAAGGAGCCTGTTTTGAAGCCTCGCTACAGCGAATACAAGAAATATTAGTATTCAAGAGTTATTGTAGTTAAAAGTCACTAAATTTTTCGGACCAGCCCACCGTGCTGCCGAATAATGTAAATTACACCTCGAAATCGCAGAAGTAGGTCACTTTGGGATACTCGCGCGTTAGATTGATCTTTTAGCAATTGTGACTACAGAGAAGCCTTTGCATTATCGAGGAATGGTTTGAAGCCACCCGGACCCCTGCAATCCTTGTGTACGTATAAATATGTATCTAGCGGCGGGTGACTGTGCAACCACATTCAATTCACGCGCGAATTCGAACAATTCCAATCGGTTATTACTCCAGTAGGCCCGTGTGCGTTATTTTTTTTTAACAATATCAAGGAACTAGGACATTACAGAAATCTTTTATTTAATCAGTTGCCTTAAAATGTCTTAGAATTTATAATTAGTTCTTATGCGCACACTTCTGATATACTCTGTAGAAACTATCTAGATCTCGGCACTTTCATGATAGTTTTTACAACGCGATCCTCGTGTATTTAAAAGAGAGCATGCTGGTATTAGAATTTCAGATAGTTTCTTCTTTTCCGATAGTTGGCTCTAGTTGCGAGAGCCTCGAGCCATTGACATTGGTCCACCAACTTTGTAACGCACTACCGAGGAAATTCTATTAGAACGTATTTACCTTTCCATGGACGCATTTGGCTAAAGTTAGTAATTGAAGCCCCGTTCGGAGGATTGGTTAATAGCGTGTATGTAGTATGAGAAAATGTGTGCTTGAAAAGGTAAAAATACCGGGCCAACATAGCTACCCGCCGATTGGATACGAGCAAATAATACGTTGATTGAAATATCAACATATTGAATAATATTTTTGTCAACGAATGAGCAATAAATACAGATTCACTGACAAGAAACATTTGCCAATTAAGAAACAATAAAATGCACATTTAATGGCACAAAAACATTTGTCAAATAATAAACAATAATTACATATTTCTTGACAATAAACATTTGTCGATTAATGTCAACTCCAAATATTTCTGCTTTCCTATCGGGGAACAAAATACTGGTGAGAAATCGCTCAGTCGTGCATAAGTAAAATATAATAAACGCGCGATCCTTCTATAATAGAATTAATTTTATTGAAGTTTATAAGTAAACTAGTACCAATGAATTCATATGTAATTTTAGATAGAGAACGTTGTTGAGCGGAGTGGGGATCGCTGAACGCGATAGCGTTTCGCGTGGGGATGAAAAGGTAAATATTTAATTGTTATTTTCTCCGAAACGGATAGACTTAAAAAAAAAATTTTTTTCAATAATGCATTGTCATCAATTGCAAAATTTGCCATCGAACAGACAAATAAATAGACAAACAAACAAGAAAGCGAGCTAATAAAAACGTGGTAAAATATCGTATAATTTAGAAACTATCGCAATTTTTGCACGCGATATTGGAACCGTGTCTTAAGAGAGTTGACTGCAATACAGATCGAAAATTCGATTTAGAACGGTTCTCACAATTTTCTTGCGAGTTAAACGTTTCACGGTATCGAGTTGTATGTTGACAATTTTCGCGCGAATTCGTTGATAGCGTGATGCTCGCGTTTCTCGATACAGATCAGAGGAAAAACATTTGCCGTGTCGCAAGCCGTCGGAAATCCACTTTGGTTGGACGTCAAATCGTAAATGGATCAATTAACAACGGCGACGGGGGAACGCGAAATCGAATTCCGGGCCGCGCGAGGACAATCAGTGTCTATCGGACAGTTTTTCTGGTTGACGGGAAAAGGACGGACAAAAAGACCTATCGGGAAATTTTCCTAGGAGGGGGGAGCGGGTGGAAACGGTGTGGAGGAGGTGGGGTGGAAGGGGTCGGTAAGCAGCCCAGGACCAGGACCATCCATTCTGAAACTCGGCCGTCTCCTGAAAAGGAAACTTTCCGGCGGAACCGCTCGATGCTAATGGTGGAACAATGGCCGCAAAAACAATCGGATAAGTTGACCGAGAGGACCGTCGACGGCTGAACCCGTACGTGGTTATTTGCGATTCCAGCCCTGGTCGCGAACGTCGCCTAAAAATCGTCTGCGACCACCCGGAGTGCTTTTCCACGCTTCGCCGTAATTAACTCGCGTCTTGATTCGATTGCCAGCTCTCCGCTTACAGTTTCTCGCAAAAGTTCTAAACTTGCCATCGTGGATAGTTACCGTAACGTTTTAACGTCGCACAACACATACGAGCAAATACTCTATTAGTTTTTGTAATCTCACATAACTAAACTGTCATGCGTGGAAACGATCACGTCATTTAAGCATCTTGTGTACGGATTCTTGGTATTATTTAACAGCTTAAATAAATTCGCTACCTTTGTTTCTAGTAGTGTTTTGCGATAAAACGACGACCTCGTCACGATCACAATGAACAATATTTATTAACTCTCCGTGTGCTATGCCAGAGTCAATCGTAACCCGTCGCTAGACCGGGGAAATTAAGGGGAATACGGTTACCCTCACTCTGTCATTACCGGATTAGTCACGTGACATTGTGCTACATGCACGGCAGAGACGATACGTGACACGCGATCGGGCCGCGTCGTAGAAGGGGTAAGACAGAGTGGGAGACAAGTATTAATCTGACGACATTTGAGGATAAGCTTGACCGACCGTCAATATGTATTAGTGAAATATCAACGTGGGTCAGAAATAACTCTGGCATAGGCATAGACTCGCAGGAGTCCGAAGGTTAAGGGGGTAGCCTTTTTTTTCTTAGATTGCAAGGGTGTGAGATACATACGCCTTCTCATTTCTCGGTAATGAAAAGATGGGGTTTATCAGTAGTCAATAGGGCCAGATAAAAGATCAATCTAGACCGCGACCGCCCTCAAAAGTACCGTTTTTACATTTACGAGGCGTAATTTGTATTATTCGGTACCATGTAGCTGTCGTAGCTGTATGGCTATACGCGCAGCTGTATGCTTCCGAATAATGCGATTAATCAAAGCTAAAACCTAAACTGTAAAGGGATAATAATTATCTGAACAATAAAATAAGTAAATAATAACGAAAAATATAAAAATAGCAGTATTTACAACAACAACAAAAAACAACAACATCTGTCTTCCTCACGAAGATTTTCTGTCCTATTTTAAGTCGAAAAAATTAAATCTTGTAAATACGTCAATTTAAAAAAAAAACTGCATCGTCGAAAAAATCGCAGAGGAGTCATCGGACAGAAAGCATCGATTTTAATCTGAAATATCGAAAGATTAATTGACATAATCAGACCCTTGTTGGCTGTTCCGTATTCGCATAATGGCTCCTGTATCGGCGAATCAACATGGCGTCCTGTTATAAAATCGTCCCGAAACTACAATTACTTCGCGCTGAATTTGGTTCGCAACGCTGCAATAAAATTCTGCCAATAGCAGCTTAATCACGGAGATGACAGTCCCCACTGTACTTTTGAATCTATGAGTAGTCGCGGTGAAAGGCACGTCCGGAGGCACCGAGCTGATAAACTCGTCAAACGGTGTCGGGACACTGTTCGACTCGTGAAAAGTTATCGACGAAACGGCGTCCATTGTTGTGTCAACTGTGTCGAACGGATCCAATTTTTCCTTGTTCTCTCGTCTACGTTTTGAACAGAGTTTTGAAAGCTCCAAATTGAGACAGATTTGCGAACTGCTTCATAGTCCTCCGCCTACAGCAGTTGCCGAGTGCTTCGATGCTCAAATCGATTGTTGATATTAAAAATGTGCTCGTTGTTTTTTTTGCGTCGACGTCCGTCTAGTTATATGTGCCTGTAGGGGATATAGTAATATCAATGACGAGTTTTGTCATTGCTTTTATCGTGAATGGGAATATTTTCCACATTGAGAATATGAATAATTCCGGTAATAGACACTTGAGTTTTGTGATCGAGCAATGTTTGCCAGGGATAACACAAAATAAAAGTGTTGTTTACAAAATAAAATAAAAGGAATAGAAATCAAATTGAAATTGAAATTCAAGGTCAAGGACAATTTTGCGGCAACTTTTTTAACAGATCTCCATCGATCCGAAGATGTAGAATACGCCTATGCTTGCCGAGCATTACAGATACAGTTACAGATTTTTCTGATAAATGCATGAAATCTGCAGTCCAATGATAAGAATGACGGGGCTGTAGCTGACACGAACGCCAGTGGCGAACGTGTTGAGCCATTCTCATTCCGTTACTCCATCACAAAGCCGGCGGATAAGTAAGGGAGGAAGATTGAGCAGCAAACTACCCAGATATCTACGGGCCAGAGAACTTCTAAAACGGCAAGTGGAGTACGGGACACCGCGTCGGAAGAAAACTCCGCTGAGCGTGACGTTGCGGCGAGGATGACGTCCAATTTTTTCCGTATTTTATCGCGGATGACGGGTCCCGCAGGCGTAAAAGCGTAATCTTGCGGCGAGACACACTCGAGTTCAGCGCGGTTTTCGCACGAGGGTTCTGTTGCAGCTGGCAACGAGAATGATTTGCAACTCTGCCGAACGAATGAGACAACGCCGGCAAGACAGGACACCGATGGCAAAGGCGAAGGTGAGGCGAAATGATTTGCGGATATTTCCAGATGGTGGCGGGGGGGGGGGGGGGGGGGAAGGGGCACGTCAGAACGTAGCCAATGTCGTGGATTTTCATTTTGCTCGAATTTACCAAGGAATGCGGGTGGTACGCGCACCGGGAATACGTTGTTCCACCCGACGAAACGAAGAGATTGAAGACCCTGCTTAGAGCGACAAATCCGTCCAAAGCCTCGCGAAATTCCTTCGCCGGTTTGCAATATTACCGAACGGGATTTCGCTCGTCGCGAAACGCGTTATCATTAGTCGCAAGCCTTAACGTAATGGCCAGGATCGGTAGTTACGGGAAGGGATAACTTCAATTTCATCTTCGTATATTATCTACATCCCAGTATTAAGAAAACAGAAATCTACGTAATTTATTTCGGGATCCTAGACTGTACAGGGTGGTGTTAAGAAATGTTTGGTCTCGGCAAGCATGGGTGTATTCTACATCTTCGGATCGATGGAGATCTGTACAAAAAAGTTGCCGCCAAATTGTCCTTGACATAAAAAGTGTCAAAGGTGGTTTGTGTTCTTCAAACGTATGTTCGTCAAAGTTACTTACTACAACAAACTTTATAATTCTTCTGTACCGCGCATACACACCGTTTTTTACCTCCCTACGGACTGTGTTCCGATTCACCTCGTATCCGTCGAACGTGTCGGTTCATCGTAGGGTGCGATGCTCGTATTTTGTGTTTATTGGACGATCGACGTGCGACCGGTTCTGCGAGAACATTAAAAAATTCAAATTGGTCGAATTATCGTGCAGCACGATCGGACCGAGCAATCCGACGATCGCAATCAATTTTCTAGTAATGTATTTTCGCTCGGCCAGGCGAAATAATAATAAAAAACGTAAAGAATAATAGGACTGGGTGGTAATGAAATAGTGAAATGTGAGGGTAAAAAAGGGACGGTGCTATGTGGGAAGCTAAAACGAATGGAGAAGGGTTGGGGGCGAGCGGACGGCACAGTGGCCGTTTAATTGCACACGCTACGGCCGACGCATAATATTTTTCCTTGCGTCTCGCGGGTATTGCGGCTGTCAATCGGCCGCGTTTGAATCAATATTCGGGAGGAATCGCCGCTCTCGTAAATTACTGTCCCGCTCGGTGCGCCGAATCACGCTCGATCTTGGAAATTGGTTAACCGGCCGTTCTCGAAACCTGACCGTGAACTGATAAGTCGTCGGGTCACGTGTGTGTCGCGGTTAGCCACGCTCTCGCGATATGTCCTCACATAGCTATGTATACAACAACGGCTATCAGACTTTCATATTTTATGCGAAATAGAAACGTGGCACAATACGCGACGCTGCGCGGCCATTGTCCTAACTCGTTCGTGCGCGCCACGATAAGATATTTTCTAACGTACGAGTCTGCCGTTGATATATTCGTCCGGTTATACTCGATAGTGACTTTATCGTGGATTTGACGCACAAATAGTCAACGAGTACGTTTGTAGTTTTGCATACCTGAGCCACGAAGCTGGAAACAATTGCCTAACGAGTGACGAATAATTCCTGCGGGATGCTCGGCCCCAGTCACCCAGCTCCAGATGATACTTGGAAAGTGGTGCTTAAAAGGCTACTAAATTCGGAACAACATTTCTATGTGGCTTAAACTGTACTCCCGCGAATTGTGTTGCGAGCTGCTCGGCCGCTGTGCAATGCACGCGTATAAAATTGTGTTGCCTCGTTGTTATTTGTACGCTTACAAAAATGCCCCGTGTAAACATCTGCGTTGCCTCGCGTTCGTTATTGCTATTATTATTAGTCGTGGTTTAATTCGCGGACCAACATGCTGGCTAGAATTGAATGGATACGGTTAATGGGAGCAAGGCACTCGGATTAAGCAAGGACAAGTTTCTTTTCAGTTTAGCTCTAGAAGGGTTTGTAGATTCCACCAGTGTCTCCAGATTAATCCCTTGCCATGTCATTTCCTTTACGGTTACGGTGATTAAAACGTCTTTATCCTAAAAAATGTCGTAATAGAGAAAAGCAAATTTATATTTTTGGATGGTTACATTTATTTTAATGCTCAGATGTTGATCGCAAACGAATTAAATTTGATTTCTTTAAAAAGAAATGCTTTATATTTGTTAGACGAACAATATAATACGACAAGGGATTAAGACTTTTCTCACCACTCTACCCTTCCCCTTCTACAACGTTATTTCCCCACTTCCGGGGCAAGCATCCTCATGGATCGGTCACGTGATGTAATGCACGTATCCAATTGGCGTTGCAGTTGCGCCTGCGTCGTCACAGACCCGGTAATAGCAGAGAGAGGGGAACTGTAATTCGTCCCGTCAATTCGTACTCCGTTCCCTTGCACTACGGTTGTTTGTGAAAATTAGAAATACTCAAACACATTTTCATGAGAAGGAAAATTGATAGTGCTGCTTCACCTGTTAGTATGGCCAGCAACATGTTCGTTTTACATGCACTTTTAAAGTTGATTAACATCCATATTTTACTACACTTGGAAGATTAGGTTCAGTACTTTATTAAAATTAAAGGCAATACTACATGACGCTTTAAAACATTGCTCTCTTTAGCTTTTATCAAGGCAGGAGCAGCTTCTATAATACCAAACTGGTTGCCGACTCTTTAATTTTCATTAAAGGCCTTTTCGATAAGAGAGAAGACATAATACAAATTAAATGTTTTAAATACATTTCTAATCTAAAATTATCTAATACGATCACTAGACTGTGGATCTTTGTGCAAAATGAGAATATACTGCATCGATTGTGATAAGCAGGAATTGAATAAAAAGTAGTTTCATCCTTTAATAATTTTGATACATTGAAAACAACATACCAATTTTTTACTGTTTTACATTTTACTCAGCTGATTTCTTCATAACTGCATAAAAATCTGCAGTCGAATGATCACTGAATTTTGTCCAATTTTTTTTTGTGGTGTTTGGACCGTAGACAGATACCGGCCTCGTTGACGTTATACGTATATTTCACAAGGATCGAAATTGCATTCATTATAAAGAGCAGTCAGTAAAAAAGTCATAACTTTTTCTTTGTTAAAACTTAAAACCCCCGCTATGGAAGTATATAGGTTCATGTTGGCGAAGCGATAATTCTTTATGTCAGGACATAAAACGTCCAAATGGCATGTCCAAATTTCTTTGCATAACCATAGACTTTGCATAACCATGGACATTATTTTGTTCGTATCATCAATTCTACAGTTTATCGTTGTTTTTGGTACATTATACCTCGTTGCTATTTCATTTAAATCTGGACACCATTGTCATACGTCGTTATGTTGCTTTCCACACTTTTGTTTCCCCATTTTCCATATTTTCCATGGCATTTGTATTTCTAAGAAAAAAGCATTTCATAATGTGAACCAGTCCAATTTAAAAACCAATTTCATGTGTATCTACTTTTACAAATGTATTCTTCATTGGAGATGTTGATTAAATTTATTTCCTCGACTTACTCTATGTAGAATTCATACAGATCGTGTTGTGGTGGTCAAGTAGAATGAAAATGAACGTAAATTCATTCATACACGAATACAATAAAATTACGTGTATGAATTGATATATTATTATCAAATTACGTTCATAACAATGAACGTAAAATGAACGTTCTAGGGGTTTCTTTTCTAGATCTGGCATGCTCAAACGTTGATGAAAGATTGGATGTTTGCGTGTACAATTAAAGTATATGAATATGACTAAATTAAAAGTGATGTCGTGAATCATGGAGGGTCAACGTGAATCACACATATGACTCAAGTATGAATAGACTTATAAGTCTATAGACGAACCTGATACATCCAACAATGGATTTCATTAAAAGTAAAAAACTATTATCTTTTCTATAATGCAAAAATTTCAACTTAAAATCTTTAATATCAAAAATCACAAATTGTCTTCAGAACCATTTTACAATTAATATAAGTATACGAAGAATCTTCATGCTAATTCCCAATTTAATAGGCAATTCTATCATATAATAACCAGAGTATGGCAAAAATTGTAAAGGTTGTCTAAATAGTTTCTTATGGGCTAAATATTATTCGCAGAAATATTATTAGAGTATTTTGTTAACGCTCAAAAGGGGGATGATCTCTTTGATTTCGTAGAAGCCGTAGCTAGATCAATTCGAATATTTACGCATCAATTTTTTTAAATATAATCTTGAACCCTAATACAAATAGCTAACCATCTGAATTGGCTACAAGAAAATTAGAAGTTAAATGGAACATTTATAACTCTGGGTTTTGACCCATATTCGGGTCCCACGATCCGATAATCGATGGGCAAATTTCTTTGAACTCGACAATTTTTCAAGTTCTATAAATGAAAAAAATCGACTATTCCATATCACTGTGAACTCGAAATACAGGCGAGACCAAAGCTGCCAAATTAAGACTTGTCTCCCCACTCTACCTTTTCCCTCTACGACACCATCCTCCCATGTATCCCGCCACGGTCCAATCTCGTGGCGCGTTTCGTCTCTGTTGTGTATGTGTCATAATGTGTATGTTGTTGACTAATGCGGCAATGGCAGAGACAGGGTAATTTTTCCCATCGATTCGAGTCAATTCTCCCGATCTGGCGAGCGAGAATACCGTATGTTAAACCACTGTCACAATTACCGATAACTTTGTGAATTGAATAGCATCTAAGAATCTCGGAATATGATTATTGTCTCTAAGCGTCGTTTACACGACGTACCGTGGGGTTCTCCGAAAGCGATAACGACCTGTTCGAGGAAACTGGGAACAAACGATCACGGCGATTCGAGCAGTGTTCGTGTGACGCGTTTTATTCGATGATCGAGCGCGATATCGTTGAACGCGCGCGACTGTGGTCCGAGCGGTGCCCGCGATAATAAATCCGCCGGTATGCTCCCGGGATCGCGGAATTGATCTCGAGGAACACGCGATACCGAAGAAGCTCAGTCTGATCGCGCCGTAACAACACACTATCGATTGCGGTGATTCGATCGATAACGTCCCCTGACAATCCCGTGGACCGGCAAGTTACGACCGTCGGCTTTGCCTAACGACGTTCACCACGTTAACTCGAATATAACGACCACTAAATATACTTCCGGCTGTATGTGCGCGCCATGCCGAGCGACTAATAGTTCCGAAGTTTACTTGAACCCTGTGCGTTATTAATATTTACATGGCAGTTCCCGCTAGAGGTGCACCGATGCCGCAGGATTAGGAACACAAAGACGCTTCCGAGACCACGGGCCAGGAGAATCGGAAACTTGACCGTGCAGTCTCTCCACGATCTGAGTTACCAGTCCGAACGATTTAAATACGACTTTGTATTCGGGGATGCGTGATCTGTATGGTCGGCTGTTTGATCGAGATATTGCCTCCACCCTCCAGCTTTTACCTCAAACCCCTTTACATCCGACCACCGTACCAACTAAAACCATTTTAAATGCGAACGGTCAAACAGCGAGTCTCGCCTCGTTCCTATGGAATTCGATTTCATACAATTTAACGCTGCGACGAGTCGTTTATTTTCTTTTTACTCTACCATTTGATGAAATTACTTTCTATCTCAAATTGTTCAAATAAACCGAGAATTCTTTAAACGATTGTGAACGAACATTTTTCGCGGCGTTTCAGTCTGTCTGTTGCTTTGTTCATTGAAATAAATTGGACGAAAAGAAGCGGCTCGTATAATTGTCTGTTCGCAAAGTAATTTGAAGCTACGTTTAACGAACGGAGTTATTTGAAAACGTTCTACGGTTTTGTAATATACGCAATATGTCAGCGATGGTCAATTAATTTTCGCTATCAGCACATCTTTGGTGGCTACTCGTATTTTACGTTAATCAGTACTATTTTACGTGTGTCAGTACAATGCAAGTACCGCGTTATGCACATATTAAGGTAACTACATATATGACTTTCAAGACTGCGCTTTTCAAGTGTCCCGTTATCCGATCGTGACCTGTACAATGAATCGTTTAAAATTGTTGTGACCTACCCGTTAATAGATTATGAAGGTGCCTCAGAACTCAATTTCTTGAATAATTTTACGTTGCTCTAGATATTTCGCAAAATGTCGGTACAAAGGCAAACTCATAGAACACTCTACATAATCTTAGAAAGTGCCGTAGCAGTTTAGAGCAATTTCAACTTCAACGCTGTTCGTGCAATTTACTCCTTGTTGTATATATTATTTCGTTTAAAAAATATGAATAAAAATCCGTTTTTTTTAAAGAATATTTTAGCACCATTTATGAATCTCAAAATGTGTGTTCCCATTCCAAACTCCGAGGATTATTTACACTCTGTAAGCATGAAAACAGGAAGTTGTAATAAAATATGTACCGAATATTTTTCGATATTCCAAACGTGTGCCAAGTTGCGTTACCTTCGGCGACTTCAATGTGGTTGACAACTCTTGTACAGAATCCATTTGATGCTTACTTCTCAAAGTTCTACTGTATGTTCTACCGTCTCGGTTTTTGTTACAACGTTGCCGTAGCCTGCGCCAACAGGGCCAATGCATTTCACGAATAGCGATCTCAAAAGACATCTCGAGAGATCTCGATCGACTCGCGAATAAAAAGCCAACGAAACGGTGGCTTCCGACTGAGAGCAGCGGGTCTCAAAGAGTTAAACTGTAACCTCATTGAACGATCGGGCCAAGCCATCGAGGAGAGGAGGATCGTCTACTTTGTCAATCCTCTGCCCGATTTTGCTGCTTCGGCTACCAACGTTTTACCGACAATGAGCCTCCCTGACTTTTATCGTTAAAAAGATTCATTTTCCTTTTTTCAATTTCCTTGTAATCACACGTTTATTTATTATCTATTATTTGAACGAAAATTTGCCCACACCTCTGCTAGGGTGTCCCTTAAAACTAATATTTTACACGCTTACTTAGAACATGAAAAGGAATAAAATTAGAGGGCATCCTAACATTTTATCGCTACTTCGTCTTTTAAGGGACACTCTAACCTCTGCTCCAAGTTACCGCTCAAATGCTAAGACTTGACCTCCCTTTTCCGGGATAGTCGACGTCACCGATATCCGACCTTCGAAAATGTGTCCGGTGTCACTTTACGGGTGTCTGGCGCACGCCACGAGGTTTTGCTATGATAATCGTGCAACACGTCACATGCGTGACATCGGGAACGGACTCTGACTCACCTATCCGCCACCCCAGAACCCCCAAACCATTCTGTCTCGGTGGCGACCGTTACGGAGGCGTAAGTGATTATACTCGGTCGCGTTCGTTGTCCGCAGCTCTCGCCTCCTTCTGTCGGGACGTTAACGTGTATATACGGGCTCGATGTAATGAGTCATAACAGGGATGCGTGCGGCCTCTCGGATGTCCTCGGACACGAATACGGATGTCGGATCGTTCCACGGGAATCGCGGTAATGCACCGCGTCCACAGCTATTGAGTAAATAGAACGGTCTCGGATCTCGCGCGTATTACGCCCTATGATCGCTGAACGGCCAGACGCGGGTTTTGAAGGATCGCCGAACGATCCAGTAAATGTTCCGAGTGGATGGCGGCGGATGAAAGAAGAGATTAGGGGAGTGCGGTTTGTGAAATATTATTCGGATCTCCATTGTCGATGGGAACGCAACGAAAAGCGGACCTTTGCTATGGAGATGTATTTATTTATCCAGAGAAAAGCTGAAAGAGGTTTCTTGAACCCACCCGGTAACGAAATACCGAGCGGAAACATGCCTCCGCTTGGCTATGATATGTTTAGAAAATATTCCATGCAACGTTTTCGAAATTTTCTCTTTCGAGAAATCGTGGCGGCAGAAATCTTATCTAGCAAAGATATTCTTTCGTAGAAAAGTATTGGATTAGACAATATATCCGAAGTCCTCCATGTAACTCTTTAAAAATTAAATAGCGTTTTTGTAAACTAATTTTTACAAACGGTTTTTTTTCAGTATTGCAAGAGGTAACGAACTTTGTCGTATTTTGTTTGATCTCACAACTTTTTACGGCCATAGACTACTTGGCTCCTGTTTACAGGACTTTTTTGTTCGGCTTAAATATTAATTACAACACGGACGGAATATTTCAAAAAATTTCCGGCATGTCGAAGCCCAGCACGGAGGCGCGATTCATGTAGACACAGTTGTCAGTTGAACATCCGAACTTTGCGCGCTGGAAAATTAAGCGTTCGCCGAAGTTTGGATTAATTAACGGGCGAGCAGACGCACGCAAAATCGGTGGAAAAGTTCTAAAAATAAATTAATAAGAGAGTATTCGGTAAAGTTTGACGCGCTCCCTCTTCTCTGCCGCGGTATTTGATACTTTTTTCTCTTCTCGGCGCACTTTCTTCGATTTTCCATTATTGGCGATAGTAACGAAATTATTTCTCAGCCCTTTTCCCGAGACTGTGCTGGTCTGAATTATGAGTCGCGAGCGAGCTTCTTCGTCGAGCAATTTCGTCTGTCAGTAACGACCGCTCGTTATCCATGTTTTTCATCTCGCATCAGAATTGTTTTTAAACTCTCTGAAAATATTGATAGTCTTCGGAAGCGTTGCCGAGAATACAAGAACAACATACAACCCGTGGCACAATGTTTCCGAAAACAATGTTTACGAAAAAAGTTTCCGATTAATGTAATTGTTGGAAGATAGTTTCCGATTCGATTTACATTATCCAACACCAAAGTTCAACAATTATAGTTGGGTGATTCCTATAGAGTTTTTCGCGCTGATTCTGTTAATAGGAAACTTTTTTCCGTATAACGTTTTGTTTATTTTGTCGTGTATTTGTTATAATAAATGGATGCTTATGTTATTTTGTTATTCTTCATTCTTCGATAAGCCCCTTTTCATTTCCTATCAGTTTTTAACTCCTCAAAGTAATATTTTATACTTGTAAATTGTAAATGTTTTCTCTAAAATCGGTATCAATGGCTCCGATCGGAAACAGTGTGTCACGGGTTGTACATAGCTCGGAATTCGAGAGTTTCAGACAGGGGAGGACGCGTGTGTTCGACACTGTCGCTGGTACTGGGACGAAAACGAAACAGATGGGGAACTACGGTCAAGAAGTGAACGCATGTGACGCGATGTGTACCACTTTTTATAGCCATTTTTGTAGCCGACGAGGAGCTTGATTGCCCGAACTAAATGGAGCACACGTTGCTCGGCCGATGGCTAACACACTGACGCAAGAAACGGAGGAAATTGAGTATACAAACGCAATTAATTCTTAACGAGTCCGGCTTTCAAGGCCGGCTTTTCTGTTTGGCAGAAACAACCAGCAGCTCTAGTGGTCAACAGTTAATTATTATTTGAAGTCAGCGTTTGTTCGCCCGTATGTAGTGGTAAACAGTCGATATGTATAATCGTCAACACTGCTGTAATAAATTATTAATTTTCCATCTCCATTCTGGACTATTAGCTCATTTTCTCGTCCACAGCGGCTTTATACACGACATATTGTTCCGTATTTTATTTATATTCAGGCAGATTACGTTCACACACCCGCGTGCTATTTAATGTGCATTTACGTGAATAATATACCGGCCTATAATACGCTGGTAAATATTACTTTCGAACCGAATTCATCATGCGATATTACACTCCGAGACAAAAGAGGCAATGGTTTATTGAGTGGATATTTATATAACTTTCTAATACTACTTTGAGTATATTTTTTCCAATTCATTTCCACATGTTATTTAAGCCGATGCGAGCTCCACTTAAATTTTTGAAATAGTTATTTAACGTGTAAGTATTAATAATATAACCGTTTGGAGATTTCGATGAAATTTTACTATCCCACTACGTTTTTATTCACCCGTTTGATACAGATGAATACTGAATTCAGAATTCAGATTTATTATATTACGTTATGTTGTTATGTTGGAATGAAGTTCTGAAGCAAGTAAATTTACTTGTTGTTCAATTTTCAAGAGAACGGTTCATTTTTGACCCATGCTTCCTTTCAGAAGTTTGTTCCGCTCGTTCAGAAGAACACGAGATACAATACAAACTTTTTCAAAAGATCTTCGCTGACCCTAAGACGTAGAATCCCGCTGTAACGGTGTTTACACATACGTTATTGACACCCTGTACATACGGTCATGCGCAAAACTAGTAACGACATTAAACATGTGTGTATTTTTTATCAATTTTCACAAAACTTTAAAAAACGTAAGATGCGCTGTCCTTTGGCCCCATAGTGTAACTTCCCCGGAACGAAAAGGAATTGCCTAACCACCTTACGATCAATTCAGAAGTTATTTCTTCTCCGATGGAATTCGAAAAGTTTATCTAAGAGTTCGAATAATTCCGAAGAGTTCCTTATTTGCGTGACATTTGGCTGCACACCGACAAACGAATGTATAATTACGATCCAGAACGATGTTTCACGGACGAGCCATTGCTTGCGTCTGAGTCGAACAAAGTTAAAATGGATAATGAAGGTAATTAAACGAATTTAACCGGTACCGTCTACTGTCGCTCCTTAGATGAACCACGGGGATCTCGATGGCGGAGGAACCAGTGAATGCGAACAGATTCCTCGTTTTTTACGATCTCCGATCCCGCCCTGTTCCTCTCCCACTCCCCTACCCGTTGGTACGCCCTCTTCCCTCCGGCCTTACTTGAATTTCTCCATCGTTTTTCATCCTTGCCTCTTGGCCACGACCGTCTCCCTCCGTCCTTCTCCGTTCGAGGACTCATTACGCAGCGTCTTCGGTAATTAATCCGTCTTAGTGCTTATAAACGCCAGTCCACGTTCCCACGTCTACGCCCGACCAGCCCCGAAAAAAAGATCCGACCGGGGTTGGAGTCGGGGTCGCACGAATCACTTTAACTTCGTAATTGACACCGTTTAAATCTTAAATATAAATGCGCGCCGTCAAAGTTCCAGCTTCAATCGTCCGCGACTCAATTTCTCTGCGAAATTTCCCTTGCTTCCCGGACAAACATAATATTGAATAATTAACGGAGTTTGCTTCCAAAGCGAGAAAGAATATTTATTGAAATAATAGAGAAATAACGTGTAAGCATAACTGGCTCTTGGCTGTCAACCGTTTGCTCGAAGTGCTCATACAGAACTGAGTGAGCTACGGACTTCTGCATGCTCCGAGGCAACGTAAACCTGTTAGTATAGAGAGCGTTTTTAACTCTATTCAAAATATAAACTCATGATTCATGTAAGAATCCAACACAAATCACCATTTAGATAAATTATATTTATACTTTTCGCTGGTTTTTCGTTCAGCTTTTATTCGCCACCCTCTTTGCGATCGTTCCGCTGGCTCCCGCGATACTGTGGCGAATTTCTCGGATTACGTGCCACCATTTAAATAGATCTCCATCTCGGTGTTCCTAGAGGAGTCTATAAATCCCCAATCGAAGGTCCTCCAAGGCGCTCGTTTACCTTCTCGTCGCGATTTCCAATTTTCTTCTTCCTCGATCGGCGATTTTTAAAGCGACGACGAAATTACGTCGCCGTCGTCGCCGATCCGGCTCAATCTGTCGCCGAGTCGCAGGTCAATTACGATCGAAAATTAGGAAAGTCGGGTTTGCTGAAAGCCGGCGTTCTTGTCGAAAGTCACAACGCCGAGTAACTACTTTTTTTCGCACAGATGACGGCGACTCGTGTCACCAATTTCATCCGGTAATCACCGATAAAGTAAGAGGAATCGTTTCTTGCTGATTTCTATCACTGATTAAATCAATTTCTCGCCATTTTATATCCGCTCAATATTTCTCTGCTTCCCTAGAACAGACGGAAATCTTTATTAACATTTCGATCAAAATTCCATTTGATATAGGCGACACTTTAATTATAACATATTCTTAGGGACTACTATAATTAACCCTTTCCAACCAAAAATAATCTCTACTTATTTTCTCGAATTAACAAACAATCTCGTATCATATACAATTAATTTGTCTTAAAAAATTTTCCAATAAAAGTTGAATGTTAATAATTGAATTTACCTTTGGTATATTCACATAAATGGGGTAAAAGGCATATTATGGTTTTCAAATTTACCTCGTAATATCAATTGATATAACCTAGATCGGTTTCAACACACTCAGTGGCTTGACAACAAGCATTGACGACACATGTGTAGTACATGTATCACGATGTCCATATTAAAGTATTAATTCACATAAAAAATATTTAAGTTAGTTTTATGAACAATATTTACAAAAGTTTTTGTTATTACACTCAAGCATTTCAATAATATTTTTTGAAAATTGTACAACACATATATATTTTTACAGATGCAATGCAAATACATCTTGAAAAGGATTCAAACTAGAATCGAAACGTCGATGATTATTTGATAAGCTGCAAAATTGATTTTTAATTTCTCAGTATTAATTGATCGAACCGTAGCGCCGAGAACATTCAACATTTATTACTATAATTAACGCTTAGCACTAAAGTGTTGACTCATAATGACCACTAAAAATTGCTGTACCATTATTTATGATATTATTTACATTATTAAATATGTTGGTATTCATTTAATTACTAAACGTTTAAATATTGCACGAGGTTTCATATGAATTTAATATTCGTACAATGAAAAAATTAATATAAAATGGAATGATTCTAGGTAGGAAGAAATGTTTAATTTTCGAGTAAAAATAGCTCCGAGTGCAAAGGGCTAAAACCAATGAATGAATTTTATCATTTGGGGGTTTTCGGGAACGTTCTAAATATCGGAAATCACATACCACTATTGGTTTTAAAGGGACACTTATAACGGCAATGGAGTACTGAAAACCCTGAAATTTTCGAGAATCCCGTTAATTTCGGGAATCTCGATAATTTCGAGAATCCCGAACATGTCCGGGACCCTCGACATAAACGAGAATTTCAATATTTTCAAGAACTTGTCTCCAACTCGAAAAAAAATCTCGCCTCGACCCAACTTGACATACCCAGGTTCTCGCACACCTCGCATATCGACAATTTATGACGGTGCCTATAATAGATTTGGAATTATTTATTTATTATAAGCGGAATGAAATCCTTTTACAAAACTGTTGACGATAACAAAGAAAAAAAATATAAGACTACTCGTTTAACAACAAGAAAGAAGGGACATGCACAATCGACATGGTACCATCATGCATTCCCGCGTAGTTGTATTTGAAAATTTAATAATGCGATTTAATGGATTAATGAATCCATACTTAGATTTCTCTTTAAGTGTTTGAAAATTATTAGAATTTTATTCTAGCTACCGGTTACTTTCGACGTCATTCTACCCTAATTTATCATTTGTCGTACTCTGTACATCGCTTGAAAATATTTGCCCATGTATGCGGATTACTACGATCTTATCTACAGTGACGTTACAAGCTGAAAGGACGGCCTTTGTTCACATTTACGGAATGGATTCCATTTAAATCATTGACAGCGTTTCATCGATTCTAGATTTGACCAACACCAGTTTCGTCGATAACAGCTTCAACCGACACCATCAGCTATATAATATTCATCAGCGATGGTGTACTACATTGATTTTGCACTTTTTAATAATGTCGTCGGCTAATGCTGTTGTCGATCAAATCTGTTTTCGATCAAATATAGAATCGATGACACGTTGTTGGTGAAACTTGTGTCAGCTATGTAAATGGTACTTTTACAGAATTTACCGCAGAAAAGGATAACTTCAATCGTAGTATAATTCTTGGGTTGAAATTGTTCACATTTACTGTTTTTAGAATCACGAATTATGATGAAAATACAATTTATTCAATTGAAGTGTAAAACGAGAACAATACTGAAAGGTTTAGTTAAAGATGAAGAATAAAATAATTAATAATTATATTACTAAAATTAAAAGATATGAAAATAGGCAAAAATCTGGATGGACACATTTGTTGCTTTTATAAAGTAACGTAAAATCATTTCTTTTGCTGCTCCGTAAACCCACTGTTAAAAGAGGCATTGTGAATTTAAGTAGCGTGTTCGCCATTAACCTGCGTCTACCTATATGATTTTGTGATGGAAAAATATACACGAATATGAATCCTGCGCGCAAAGTATACTCCGAGCGAGGGCGACATTAATTTACGAAACCGGTGTTATTGGAAATCGAAAGTTCTCGAGGTGCGAGTCATCGTAGAAAATTACGTGGTGCGCAGCGTGGAAGGGTCGTAATTAAAAAACGAGGAAACGTTCAATTTTTCCACTTTCCGAAGCCAAAGGACCCTCGAAGCGGCTTATGAAAGTTCGCAGGATCGGAAGGTTCCCTTTTACAATCGGTCTTCTCCGACTCCACCCTCTCTATTCGGTGATGTTCGAGAACAGGTGAGGGGGGCTACGGAAATTATTCGGGGCGCGTTATTTATGGCAGTTAATTTTATTCCCGCGGACGCGGTCGCGTTAATTAGAGCAATGATGATTTATCGTCGCGTTTGCTACGCTCGCGGTACACAAAAGCGGACAACACACTCGAACGATCAGAAATAGGTTTCCGTTCTCGTGCAGGTCCGCTCGCGAGCACGGCGAGCACGGCGAGCACGGCCATTGGCAATTCCAGCGTCGCGGTTCCTA
Organism: Lasioglossum zephyrum; assembly: GCA_028455615.1. NCBI lineage: Eukaryota > Metazoa > Arthropoda > Insecta > Hymenoptera > Halictidae > Lasioglossum > Lasioglossum zephyrum. The sequence continues at coordinate 504,413 of CM052332.1, forward strand.
TTGTTGATCAGTCTCGATGAATAATTCCGCGTGGCTCTGTCGCGCGTGAACGCGGCCACACACATGCACATAGCCACGAGATCCAGCTGCGGTCGGAGCCTTATCGGATAGCTGGGCTGACCGGCCGCGACGCGACGTGTTCCCCACGGAAACCGAGTTATCGTTAGGTCGTTACACCTGAGACGCAAGTTAGCTCGTTGCCGGAACCCCGCGCCGCTAGAATTAAACAAATTATATTGGCCGAGCCACCGTGGCCAAGCCTGTTAGTTTCCACCACGACCAATACAAAACGGCCGGATCCTATAATACCCTCGCGATTTCCTCATCGATAATTATTATCGCTACTCCTGCTTCTTCGCGTCGCACACACTAGGCCGGATCGAAAAATTTAGGGACATTGGTGCATAACTTTTGAACCGTTTGAGATATTGAAATGAGCTTTGAACTAAAAAATATTATAAAATAATCTCTTTCGAATAATACGTGTTGGAATATATTTTTTGTTTAATTTGTTAGTTAGTTCTTTTTATAAATTTTTATGTAGTTATTTTATGTTAGTTATCTTAAGAGTTCTTAGGTTACTGTACTCGCCGCGACGTTGTCCGCTTTAAACAACTATATTGTTGTTAGTCGGACGATGTCTGAAATGATTCTTGTACGGTTATTTAAAGGAAGTTTTACCGAAAATATTCCTCTTTGTTAGAGCTTGGGATGTTTGAAACAAACATTTTTTAATCTGTCATGTATCGTTCAGCATTATTTTTTAAATATATTATTATTAGTTATTACTAACAAAAATATATGATTTCAAATATGATTGACAAAGTTAAATCAGATTATATCGAACACTTTGCAAAAATACAGAAAAGGAATAGCGGTAAGTTCGGAGCCAGGAGGGTCATTATATATGCCCGGCAAGCTCGAGGGTATTTATTAAGCAGTAATCTAGATGTCAAATTAAATATTGCTAGGAATTCATGAGAAGATCCAACATTGACAATCGCGACTAACTTGTTCCGACAGCCCGGCAGCATTCGTCGAAATTTATTTCCATGACTGAGCAAGGAGGAGGTTCGCGTGGCAGCCGAATAGTTTTATTTAAACGATTTAGACAATAGCAGCGACAGTAGCAATGGAAGAGTACGGGTCTTTAAGCACGCGTTCCCCGGGACCGTTAACTGTAATCTTCAGAAGTTATGGAACCTGTACATTTCACGAGTACATCTTTATTATTTCATTAAATTCTATTCTACGATTGTCCGGGCGAGCTTGTCGACTCGTAGACGGAATTAATTTCTGAAGTCAGGTTCGAGGATGTTGCAGATTAAATGCCTCGTAATTATTTTCCGACGAATTCAAATGGAAAATAGATGGACGTCATCCTAGGGAACCCGGGGAATCACGAAATAGTAAATACCGATGAAACATCTGCGTGACGTCCCAGGCATTGCGCGTCTATTCGATTTGAAAGGCAGTCGACAATATCGAGACGATGAACGTCGCAAAGCTGGCGCGGCTCGCTTCTCCAGCTAGGATCTCCCCGACTTTTTCGTTTTTTCCCTTCCTTTTTTTTTTGCTTCTTCTTCTTCTTCCTTTTTACAAGACGAGTCGAGCAGACCCGGCGTGTATTCCGCCGTTTGTTCCGCGGGATGTATTCACCGTGCCGGCATCCGTCTTCCTTCTCTCCCGGCTCGATTCACAGACGTCTTTCCAGGCGTTGCAACGCGGAACGCAAAGACAATAAAACGCGCGCGCGCGGAGCGGCAGTCTAGCGTCTGGAGGAGGAAAAGGCCGGATAAATATACAGAGTATAAAATAGGCCGCGTCGGTAATACCGTCCGGGAGGGGAAGGGAGTGAAGGGGGAACATTAAAATGAAAAAAAGAGAGAAGAAGAGACGAAGGGATGGAAAGGAGAAACGGGACGGAAGAAAAGGGAGAGGGTGGCTGGGTTACAACTGACAGGGCCGACACTCAGTGGCGGAGCCAAGGTTTTACCCTGTTGGACCATTACCCCTTTTTATTATTTTCTGGTTAAAACAAAGGGAACCCTTTCGCCCAGCCCGGTTAGTTGACCGACTTGCACCAGAAAACTTCAGCCTCGAGATTAATTGCACCCTCTCCCTTCAGCTCGATCCTGTACCTCCCCGTCCTCCCATGCTCTTCCCTCGCTTCCTTTCCATTCTTGGCGTTTCTTTCACCCTTTTTTTTATTGCATTCGTCTCACGATATCTCACTCTCTCGCGCTCTCTCTCTCTCTCTCTCGTTCCCTCTTTCTTTCTTTTTGGAAAGGTCCTTGAGAAAGTTCGGGAATGGCGAGTACAAGCCAAGTTTCAAAAAGAAAGGAGACAGGGCTGAGAAAGAGAAAGCTGAGCGGCCCGACTGCTAAATTCCCCTGTCGTTCAGCGGATGCACCCGACGGAGCTCGGGCTTCGGTTTTATCAAGCGACGGATCTACACTGGTTTATCGTGTTCAGCCACCTAACCCCAACCCTTCCGCACATGTGTCACCGTTACCTATTTAAGTCTTCATCAAAGATCCGAAGGACAAGCTTGACAACCACGACTCAGCGGGTGAATGATACGAACGGAAGCGAACGGGATTAGCATGAAGCTTCCTTTCTCGCTTCAAGCCTAAATGTACGTTGCTTAAGATCGTCGAGTTCTCAGGATTTTACCTATACGGGACGTTGAAGGAAAACGGCGAAAATTTTAGAGGTTTTTAGTAGTTATTCACCAGGGGGAACAAGAACTTTGGAATCAATATAGGGATAATAAATACAGGAGTGATGGGTCTCATGGACAACAGAATTGTTTCATAAGTACGTCAGCTCAAGGTCACCGTAACATATGTACATACTCCCCAGTCCCTTTGTGCACATTCAACTTATTGTGAAGAGGCTCACTCACGACATCGAACGTTCTTATATGGTCAAACTCGGTTTTACGTTAACAGGATTGATTGGACAGACGGTCCACGTTGATTGCACAATTTTTATTCCCTTTGATGAGTGGTATAATCGTTTATAGTCGGACGATATTTTATAACAGCTTGTATAAAAGCAGCAAAAGAGATGCTCAGCGAGAAAATCGATTCATTGCTGGCATCTAGAGCATGGTTTAAAAAAATGTTTACTGCAAAGAATATACAAGTTGCTGTGAAACCCAATCTAGATGTACTGATCATGTGGTCGCTAATGACCTAGCTGTTAATGTAAGCACATTAACAAGGTCGGTTCTACAATTTTGATGGTCCCTTCACATTCTGTCGACACTTCTACGTCCGCAGTTTTGTCACGTTGGAGATCTTTGCTGGATATACAAGATACTGCTGTAGAACCCCTACAGTACTATATGTGACATGTTTAGGATTACCTTAATTTTAAGGGCTACATTTATACCTCCCGGGACAAACAGATAGCACACATTGAGATATACACATGCTTCCTTCATCACATTGCCACTGAAGTTTGTTTCTATACAATATTCCCGGATACGTTTATTAGTAACATTTCTATAGATTTACCAAAATCTACAGGTGTAAAATTATAGAAAATTGAAGATATTGACAAATTCGTGAGTCCAGAAATCAATTTCTATAATATTCCGAATTCTTTAATAACTTCTGCACTTTGTGTCTATGACTTTCAATATTTCTGCCACTGAATTTCATTCATTTCGCCGTTCTTTCCACGGTAGATGTTTATTAACCTTTCTGTCCTTTCTTAACCAGTAGAAATCATAAACTGTTATTACACAGTTTATTGACTATGTTTCACGTTCAATGCTTGTCATTCAGTGGCTCATGCACAACTGAGAAACGTAAATTTTGTGCTTGTACTACCATTTTGTTCGGTTTGCGTGCTGCAATGCATTCGTACATTTTTGTCGGAGTGAATATTGTGGACAATATTCAGAGCGTTACATATACACGCATTCCAAAGGCTAGTAATAACATGAAATATGTATTTTGACTTCAAAAATTTTTACCGAAAAACTTTAAAAAATGCAGGTTGTATTGTGTTTTTTTCTATCCTGAAACACATCTCTGAATATGATTGACACGTTGGTGTATTAAAATCATAACTGACCGAGATTTTAGCGAAAAAGAAACAGATAGAGATAGAGGAAGACAGTGCGGCGCACAGTGGGGTATTTGGCTGAAATCTGTGACAAAATCAAAGAACTTTCTATAGAAATGAGATAGAGCAATGAAATTTTTTTTAAATTAAAGCTGAAACTTTGCAGAATATGAAATAATTACAGCGGTTGTGGTACGAAAGCTTTTTAACCTTGAAATAATTCGTTAAAGTTGCACAATTTCAAGAAAATTGTGGTTTTGGCAATACCACGGGCGGAAAATTTTTTTTTTGAACATGCTATATATCATTTCCCGTAGATTTTGTCACGCTGATTTCAAATCTGGTCACAAAATTTGTCTACGACCTCAGGATTTTTCAAAAAATCGAATTATAGTTAAACAGTTAAACTTTCATTTTTTCAAGGTTAAAAACATTCGTACCATAATCTCCCTATTTTTCCCATATTCTACAATGTTTCAGCTTTAATTTTAAAAAAAATTTCTGGGTGTACTATTGAAAAAACCACACTTTTTTCGAGGTTAAAAAACATTTGTAGCATAATTCCTATTTTTCCCATATTCTGTGAAGTTTCAGCTGTATTTTAAAAAAAATTTCAACCCTCTATCTCATTTCTATCGAAAGTTCTTTGATTTTGTCACAGATTTCAGCCAAATACCCCACTGTGCGGCGCACACAGTATACGTTAGCTGTCATCGCAGTTTGTACAGTTTGTTTCTCGACAAACCGGCCGATAAAACGAAATGGAAAAGAATTCAACTTTCGTTCCATTTCGGCGAACAGCTCGGCGAATCAAGATCAACAGTCTTGTTGAATTCGATGCAACAATTAGTTTCACTCAGCGAAGCAAATGCAATAAACCACCCCGGCTTGTGAATACCGGATAAAGTCTTTCTGAATGTTTCATGTTCATCAGTTTTTCGCGAACTCGTTTCACGGTAGTTCACATTTGATGTTTCAAGTTGACGGAGGAGGGAATGGTGCACGAATTGAGGGGAGTACTATGGTTCCCCTCTCTTCGCCATTACCCGGTTAGTCACGACGCACACTGAATATTAAAATATCGAAATTACTTTCTTACCCACTCAATAATATGCTTTGGGAATCATACAAAAATTGAAATAATAATACACATAAGTTATGTATAACTTATAATAACCTAATCATTATTTCAATTGATGGTGGAAATATCCTCTTCTCCGAAATAACATTCGAAATAGAATTCGTACGAATGCTACGGTTTGAAAACCTAATAAACATGTAAAATATCATTTTTAATTTCACATATTACTTAAAATTGATTTACGTGGAAATGTATTTTTAATAAGCGTTAGATTGTTAAGTTATAGTTTTTTAAAATAATGCATACACATAAACAGCGACGTATTTTGTAATTTTGTTGAGTTATTAATATCTTTAACATGAACAGAGACTAAATTTTAGATTTCTACCTAAGTAGCTCTACGCCCTTTAAATTATAATGTTTTCGTTAATTAATATTTTGCGTTATGGTCATTATCGATTCCTACATAAGCATGTACATTATTTATGGTTGAATAAACGGCACGCCATCTATTAATGAAAATTTGCATTTTGCGTGAAAGCTTATTATTAGCGTAGTTTTGAATTTGTCATTTAATTGTTTTTTGAATAAATTTCTCAAAAATTACATTTCAAACAGAAATCCAATTTTTAGGTAATTGGAAAATTACTTAGTTTTCGTATTGTACGGACGCGAAAATGCATTTTATATAGTTTCAATATTATTCTTAATCAAATATACATATGTATAAGTTCCAGTGTATTCAAGAATTCTACCCCATTGTTCGGCCTGCGTTTTAATATTAACGCACCAATTATTAATATGAAGTAATCCTATTAATCGTATTGTTAAAAATTAGATTTCCCAATTTTACGTGCTCTAAATACACGTGTTAATTTTCAGAATATTGAGACGTCCAAAATTATTTCACTTAGAAAAATAAGTTAGAACAGTGTTCTCAGTAGTAAAATTTATGCAGTGACTTGTCTGTTTTAATGCAAATAAATTAATACAATATTTACGTCTACTTTACGTTAACAATTAATTTCTTCTGGAGGTGTATTATGTTTGTGATGTACCTTCACAATATTTCAGAAGTCACTGCCAACAGGAGGTACCACCCAACATGGATGCATGCATAGAAATCGCGTACGTACATAAACTATTTGAAAATTACAGTGGGAGTATCTAATAACGTCGCGTTGCTATCAGTTAGCACCACAAAAAGCGTCTGGGAAAGGAAACATAGCGTAGCGAGGCACCGGAAAAAGATGTCGACGAAGCATTGTGCTCCGGCGAAATCAAATAACGACGCGATATTGCTGCCGGCAACTGCTTGACATTTTAACAGAACACCAAGCAGACGTCTGACCACACGAGAATGGATGCCCGGTTCTTTCAGGCGCACGAGTATTTCGCCATGAAGAAGCCTTGGTGTTCCCATGCCAGTGCATGGCTTTTTCTGCCTGAGCATCGCTATACTATTGCTTTCTTTGACCGTGTAAGAGCAGAGTTATCATCGAATTGTCCCGACTCGCCACCTAGAGCATCGTGTTCCAACGCCAAGTATGTTCATTAATTTCGTATACAGTGCAGTGATCACCTGCACAAGATTATGAGCTGAGATTTTGAGTGTTCGGGAATCCTACACAGTGCCACAGCGTTCTAATAATTGTTTAAAGTTGAAAAGTAGGTTTTTTTTCAAAAACTGTGCGTGTAGGAAAAAAATTAAGGCCGGATTCTGAATCAGCGAAAAAAATTCGATAAGATCCAGCCAACAGTTATATGAAAACATAAAAAAAGTTTAAATTTGTTGGACAGTGTTATTAGCATAAGGGTTAAGAATATTATCGTTGACTTGAATAGACACACCGAGAAAGATGGCTATGGGCTGAGTTTGCATAAATGTGGAGGAGGATACGTAAAAAATAAATACGTGCCACTGGTCGGGTTATATCGAGTCGAAATTGCCGCGTCAGCACTTCCTGTGACAAACTACCATAAAAATTCACCGAGGACGCTCGTTACTTTCGTTTTCGCAAGCTTCTCTTTGCCTTGTTTCGTTCGCGTTCTTGAATAACCGAGCTCGCAAAATAACGCGCCGTGGCGTGGCGCCGAGAGCAACGAAGACCTATAGACGTTTTTCGTGGGATCGTCGAACGACAACGGCAGGAAATGAATCCTCCCGCGCACCGGTTTCGTGAAGGAACTCTTCAGGAACTCTTCTCTACGGTCGCTGAGCATCGGCAAACCTTAGCGACGAGCCTACCGCCAGATCTTCTTGCTTCCTTTCTCCTTTTTTTTTCTTCGTTTCGAGGAAGAGAATATTCCTTAGCAAAATTATTAGGCCGAGACCTCAAGCACTTTCTTCTCGCCGCGTCTCTCTCCTCGAGAACTACGGATATGGATCGATCCGCGATCGAACGTGACCGTAAAAGCGCTGATGGAATCGTTGAAACGGTCAGGAAATGTTTCAAAGTGGTTCTCCTCCTCCGTATTTTTGTCATTAACTTCGAAGCAGTTCCACAATATTCATGGAATATTCGCGGACCTCTATAAATAACAAGAGTACATCGCCGATAAAAATCATCAGCCCGCAGTTTACAGTTCGCCTGGAATAAAAAGCGATTTTATAAATATTTTAGACTCTGTTCTTCTGTTTCAAAAAAAATTTCTCCTCATCACTTAAAACTAGTACCTTTATATGTATTTATCTGTCATCAATCAATTATAATTACACTATTATTTGTGGCCATTTGAATTTCTTATGTTTTTAAAGTAGCATTCTATATACAACAATGCGTTGTGCACACTTCACGAAATCGTACAGTAGTCGGTGAACAAGCTCTTGGCTTTGGGCGAGCGGCGAGTAGGATTCCCCCACTCGCCCGTTTTTTTTTTAAACTCCATTGTGCACGGCAGGTCAAACGAAATAAAACGTGGTAGTATTAGAAATAGGGAGCGGGGGAGACACCCTGAAGCGGTTGAAATTTAAACCAAATTTCCGGATCACAGTGAGAAGTCAACGAATTCATTTTGACGGAACGAGCCGTCTACCAGTTGCGTCGTTGAATTATTAAAGCTGTGCCTGTTTGCCAGCTTGCGATTTCACGCGTTCCACTAACGTCCACGCGTCAGTCATTTACCGCTGACAGAAAGAGGCGAGGCGAAACGGAAAAAAAAGATGGAAACATACAAAATTCGCTGTCCTTTTTTTCGACAACGAACTTTGATGTAAATAAATCGAACGGGGTTGGCCGAAAGTTCGAGCCGTGTTCGCGTCCGCGACGGAATGGACGTCGCGTATTCATTTTCATGAAACCTGATGTCCACGGGCCGTCGTGCCGCCGCTGCGGTGGACCGTGGAAACAAAAAATAAAAATATTCGGAACCCGGTGCGTACCGGGCATTAACTTACTTTCGGAGGACGTTGTATAACCGTGTCATCCAACTTTCGCGGTTTTTCACCGCGCGTACCCCTTATTTATCGCGGCCGCTTGAAACTTCGCCGCCTCCAACGCGAAATAGCCCGCTCGCTGGGAACAAAGAGTAATTACTAGATAAAGTCGCCGCGGGAAAAATTTCTAATCAACGTAAATGAATCGGCCGGTACACCGGGGAGAACATTAAGCCTCGTCCGGCCAGTGGTTCTCGCGCGCAACGCTTTTTCATCCTCGGACGAATTTATAACCATTTAAATTATCGTTGCGGCCGCGGAATGGGACCGAACCATATATTCGTCGAAATTTTTTATTATCTGGAAAAAAAGTGTACAGTCCGAGGTTCCTGTCAATCTCGCGGGCAAGACCGAAATAAAAGCTGTGTGCTCTAGCCTCTGTTCATCCCAGCAACCAACCCCCGAACGCAACGTGATAAATCTTTCAGCGCGAAAGCGTGCGGATTCAATGCGCATCCGCCGGTAATTAACCCGTCACGATTCCGACCAAGGGAGAGAAAGAGGGTGAAAAACCGCGTAGGCAAACGCGCGTAAATATTAACGGAAAAACGCTCGCCGCAGAGGTTGGGGGGTGGTGTTCAGCCGTGGGTCGCGGCCTGAAAGGGAAGACTCCTGAAACCCCCTATTGAGTCAGCATTATTGCAGGTGAAACGCGAGGTCGCCTCCTGTAAAAAGCATTAGCACCGCAAGGGCGCGAGTAAAGGCTCGCAAAAAGGAGTCCTCTTTGTCGTATTGGCAGGTCCTTTCACCCGTCGAGTGGTTGATACTCTTTTGTGCGGGCCTGTACGCTGTTTAGGGCACGGGATCGCAGCAACCGTAGTAGGACGACGAAAAGGGCGTCATGTGTCGGTAAGTGGGTGGGGTGCGAGACAAGGGAAGAGGAAGACCCCGAAAAAAGCTCGTGAATGGTGATGCACAGATGCGACGGATGTGACGATGTTCCCGGAATAGATGAACTCCTTTCTCGACGGTGTATGCATGCGGACATGTGTCCGGATAAGAGTGCCGTGTGTGGGTGAGGCTCCTTCCTGCGACCAGACAAGCTTGAAACTTCCATGGCCCAGCGAAAATATTTGTACGAAGATGTATTCGTGGTTGCAATGGACATGAAGTGCATTCCGCTGTAAAGAGTTCCAAAGTATGCGCATTGTGTATCGGATTTATGCGAAAGTGGATCGTCTGAATGCTATCGAAATGGAGTAATATGTATGGGAGTCGTAAAGTTTCTATTAGACTGAATCGCACAATGGAGATTATAAAAATATACGGATACTATATACCGCTGCTTCTTTATGGCGGATATTTTTACTCTCCGAGGAAGAATGGCCGGAAGAATCGGAATATAGTTGAAGACATTTTCATCGTTACTCTTTCTATAGAATAACGAAGAAATGAGAAATGATAAGAAGCTGTTGCATCACAGAATACGTATGCAATTTATGAATCAAATCTTTTAGAGGAACACTCCATGTTCGTAGAAAAATAAATAAAAAACTTAGTTAACAACGCCAAATCTTTATACAAAATTAAAAGTTGCTATCCTAATTCTAACAAATGAGAGACTTGCTTTATTAGTAGATCCAATAGGTTAGTGATACGACAAAATTATTTTAATTTTTCGTGTGACTTTACTGAATTTTGTTTCTTCTATATCATAAATGCATGAAACATGCACTATAATTATTACTTAATATTTGAATGAAACACTCCTCGAAGTTCTCAAAATTCCTCTAATTGAAAAATTAGGATTTATTTAATTAGGTAAACGTTACAATTATCCTTGCGTCGCCGAAGGGAATCAATACACGCTTCACATATATCCATTTTTAGTCCGTATATTTATTTTTGCCTGCAGATCGTGACATGAATCAGTTTAGAAATAAAGTCTGCCTTAAAACTTATAATGTCAGAATAATTAAATCCTTCACAGAGTATTAAGAAATCACTCTACGATCGGGTTTCGATCAATGTATAAATAACACCACCGTAAGGGAACTACACGGTTGTGTAGAGATTCAAATGAAGAGTTTGTTACCATTTACATACCACGGTATGTATCCACATGTAGTGGGTACAAGAAGTATTTGTATACCCAATTGTTTCGAAATAACTTTTTGTAAAAATATAGTGAATTGACGCAATCTAGACGTTATCGAACACCGGTATACATGAAACCACTACGTTCGATAAGCAATATCAGCTGCCTACCATGTATAAATAATGCAAACAAACGAAAATCTGACAGTTGTAAAAATATTTAGAGTTTGGAACTAAAAACTAACTAGTATATGTTAATAAATATGTTTAAAGATATTACTTTTATGGAATGTTTTTAATTTATTACAATATTCTTTTACCTAACAAACTACTATTTTTTGAAAAACTGTAATCACTATACAGGGTTGACAGATATTATGTCATAGCTTCCAAACACTCTCATCTTGAACTTCAAGGTAAAACTATTATTTAATTAATCCAATTGACAATAAAGCTCGCTATCGAACTTCTACGGGACACGTTTTCGAATGTAAATTACATAGTCTTAAAGCACAAAAGTTTTTAAATTTTCATTCTCATTGTTCATTGTATATTATGAAGTTAGATGCTTGACGCTGAAATTTAACCTATTGTTAAAATAGAAGAAACATGAAAAATTAGAAATGTCTTTACCTTCAGAAAAGAATTTACTTCTTTCGACGGATGAATTTATATTGCTATTATAAATGATCTTATCGTTAGGAATCTATTTATACTCATAAATGTATTGAATCCGAATCATTATTTTCAGCAATAATATTTAAAATTACAATTGAAAGTAAGGACGAAAATACAGGTGTTTAGAATATTCTTAAAATAAAATACAATACTATTTTGCAAAAATTACTGCTACAAATAAATCATTTTATTTCCAAAGTTGTATGGATACTTTAAAACAAGTGGAATAATTTACTATCTAAAATACTGTTTTACGCAACTCTGATAATGATGTAATATTATATGGGATATGGAATTGCTTGAAAATGATAGTCATCAAATTAATGCAACCATTTATTGATCGATTAATATTGTAACGAACTAGATATTATAGTGTAATATAAAAGTTTAATTAGGCAATAATTAATACAATGCGCCAGAAAATATTGTTTATTCGTATCGAATTTCGTATCCAATAATGGTAGGAAGAAAGAAATGTTGAATTTTTCAGTGAAAATAGTTCCGAGTGCAAAGGGTTAAAAGTAGAATCAGCTATTATAGTCGCAAGACATTTCTTCACACCCTGTACGTGAACGAACAGAGGGATAGGTCTGGGTGTCGGATCGACCCTGAACTTAGCCGGCTGCTATTTCTGCGTACGAAGCGGTGAAGACGGGCCAAAGAGTTATAGCCGCGTGTGTACCTTACCCGAGGCCCGTCGAATTTGTTCTTTTCGACAGTGGCGCGAACTGTGTCTGTTTGATCACGGTTCCCGGCGCACTCCCTTCTGTTGATTCAATTCAGCCTGACTAGCATGTTCACCGAGTGAAAGACACGCGATGGCTAAATTGAAATTGTAGGGTCATCGAGGAGGATTATACTAACGAATCGAACAGTTCGCGCGGACAGGATCGCGGCCCGACGGTATTGATTGCGCCGGACGCGGACGTCCAGCGTACCTGGACACTAATGCGAACTTCTCCGCTCCGTTTCCCGTTTCAAGCTTCGAGATTAATACGGACCTGCCCATTGACTTTAAGATGACGTTGACGAGCCAGATGGATGTACGATGGTTGATTTTATTGCGGCCGAACCGATCATTTTTCAAACACCAGCATGTAATTGCTCCTTGCCCGAGGCAGTCAAATACTAGTTTGATAAATTAGTATGGAGGCAGGGATGGGCATTCAATACTCTGTCTTGCCAGTTTTCAAGCAAATCAATCACCACAGGATTATCGAACCAATTCGATATTTATTCAAAGTCAGAATTTCTTGATACTCTTGAAGGCTGGAACATTCTGATCCATGTGCTACCTGTCCTATCCGATTTCAATGACCTTGAAATATGTTGTTAAGGTTACCATTCTGTGAATAGTATTCTACTTTAAAAGTTTACGAGATAATTGCAAAAAACTCGCGAATGCACCTGATTAGATCTGGATTATCAGAAAAAAGGTAGATGATAGTGGTCAGATCTACACCTGTTTATGTGTGAACACAGAAGCCTGTTTATTAATACTTTTGTGTCATTATTAGATGATTGCATAAGTTCATGCCTGACTTTCAAAGATAAATATATGACTATACATTAGAGATCCCGGTTTCACGTGTATGTAAATACACGTGACACGTGAACCGTGTAGTACGAATTTAAGGATCCGTGTATACGAATCCGTGAATGCGGATCCGTGTACACGGAACCACAAACACGTGAATACGGCTGCGTACGTACGTACGTACGCACGTACACGGCGGACGTACGTACGTACGTACACGGGTCCGATCGGAAAAAAATAACGCCTCAGTTGTAGGACTCGAACGTACCGAACGTACCGAACGGTACATACGTACGTCCGCCGTGTACGTGCGTACGTACGTACGTACGCAGCCGTATTCACGTGTTTGTGGTTCCGTGTACACGGATCCGCATTCACGGATTCGTATACACGGATCCTTAAATTCGTACTACACGGTTCACGTGTCACGTGTACACGTGTATTTTAGTACACGTCCAAAACCGCGATCTCTACTATACATATAATTGATTAATGAAGCTGTATTCTTTAAAATGTAAGCATTGAATTTTATTTTCGAATCGGGGACGAACTTTTACAACCATCTGGTAGTTAGGTTATGGGAGGATCTACTGTATCACGTGAGCATGAAGTTGAGCAGTGTTGAGCTGACACGTTAACCGAAGATATGCAGTCCCACCGGTCAGTCCCTTGCATAACGGAGAATGCGTACGCGCCTGATATGTTAACGTGCACGAAACAGAGTTTACGTGCATTGGGCTGTATTTGGACAGTTCGAGGCATCAATGGTTGTTTCATGGTTACCTGCGCGAGGTCACAACACCATTCCCGATGCTATCTTGATCATAGCTAGTCGAGGATGATGTTGGCCGCTGGTTGATCGTGTGATGTTTAATTACATCGTTGTAATAGTGGCGTGATTAAAACGACATGCGAGCAGCACGCTGCGCCGGTTTACCGGAAAAGAAACGCGACATTAATTAACAGCAAACACGTGTAACCGCCGCGACGCGATCGTTCATTTTTACCACAATATGAGAGGCGGAGGCAAGTAATTGGCCGGTGTTAATGGAAATTCGATGGAAGCTGCCAGGATAACGACAGTAGGCGGCCTAGGAGGTGACCGCGGCGGACAAAATCAGAACAAATCTCCGCTGATAAGATAACTCGTTTTTTTCGGGTCTCCGGTCGCTCCAATTATCTCCGGTCAACGATAAACCTCCTAATTGCTTGAACCTTATCAGCGGCCGATCGAAGTGAATTACGTTCGTCAGATAAAATCCATGAACGAGGCAAGCCGACTTATTTTTGGATAGTGGAAAGAGCAAACTTGAATATTCCCATTGCTGGAATCGATAAAAAGGGATAAGTATACTATCTGTAATTAACTCAGTGACTGTTACACTGATCACCGGTGAGCAGCGCTCGTTTTCCCAGTGCGGCTATGCCGGTCATCCATGACCGGCATCGCAAAGTTTTTCCAAACGACTAGATCAAGATGGTCATTAGCAGCTACCAAATAGAAAAAATACTGTGGTCATACCGTATATTGAAAACATTTCAAAAGATATAAAAAGGATTTTTCAAAGAGCAGGAATACATACTTCGTCGGCAGACTAAAAGACACCGCGAGATACAATGTACCGGACCCGTTGATACGGGATCTTAAAATTAAATCTGTAGTTTTCTCGCGAGGTATATGTTCTTTTCAAAATTTTCAAAAAATGTTGAATGTTATTAATGTACTTCTCTATCTATCTCTCTCTCTCTCTCTCTCTCTCTCTCTCTCTCTCTCTCTCTCTCACTGTCTTTCCTTTGCCTTCGTTCGGTCTTCCTGTTTGTTAAGGACGTACTGTCGAGCTGTTAGCTTTCATCGCGCCACACCTACCGCTTCATTACGGCGTGTAATTAAAAACCGGCAAGGTAAAGTAGCTAACGCGTCGCTTCCTCAATCATGATAATAACCCAACAACAAAAGGTTGCATTATTTCACCATTAAACAGGCAGGGAGCTCGTCCTTCAGGCCGCCACCGTACCGCGCAGCACCGGGTACTAAAGTCTGTGAACTCTTGCCGTTCCAGCAATAATGTTTCTCGATAATTAATCCTGGCGCTGTACCAAATTCCTTGGCCTCGCGAATCGCCACGGCAACCGTGTCTCTCTCGGTCGGCGATTCCGTTGTAAATGCTGGGACACGTTTGCCGCGGCTAGTTTTCAGCTCGAGCGGTTCAGGCCATCCTCTCCTCCCGATGTAACGTCTCCAAACAACCACCGTAAAAGGTTGTTCGAGCATCTGCTCGGAGGATCGTGCCACTTTCTCGCGTTGAGAATATATTTCAGAGTTTAGGTGAAATGGTCGAGCGCTCGGATTCGTGGACAGCCGCCGCTGCCACCGGCCCGTACGACGTATCTGGATAAGAACTTCAGCTGCCCCAGAAATTCGATCCCGTTCCTAGACCGGGATACGGATTTAGGATTTTTTTACCTCCAGCCTGGAGACTCCTTTTACTCGACGAGTCCGATATTCAAACAACCATTGCTGTGTACACAGTATTAACTTTCTCGGAGAACTCGCTCGTCAACCAGTACGGATAATAATCGGCGAATCGAAAGGAATTACGCAGCATAATGTAATAATGTTCCCGTCGAACGTCCCTCCGTTTACTCTAGCTTTATTCTATCGCAAATTTGTCAATAAATGACCAACTTTGCACAGAGCAATCAAGATTAATCCTTCGGTGAAAACGAAATGTTTAATGACGTAAGGTTTGCGCCTTTATGTGACCAGAAAGAAAATATAAAATTATTATTATTTTAATAAATCAAGGATTTTAAAGTGACGCGGCTGACTCAAGATTGATACTTTGAAAAAAGTTAAATATTTAATGACATCAGTTTTGCTCATTTATGTGACCAGAAAGGAAATATAAAATTATTATTACTTTGATAAATCAAGGATTTTAAAGTGACGCGGTTGACTCAAGATTGATGCTTTGACAAAAATGAAACATTTAATGATATCAATTTCGCGCGTTTATATGTCCGGTAAATAAAATTTCAGTTGATAGCTGCATTAAAAACGATAACCTAACTTTATCGTTGGAATTATTAAACTACTGTTTCATAAAAGTGTAGAGTGGAAGGGAGATGTCAAAGCAGTACGAACTTGTTTAAAATGAAAAATGCTTTATTACTGTTCCGTATTGAACGGGAACTGTGTGATTGACTTCGAACTTTTCGTAATAGAGCGTTAGCCAGCTTTTTTTAGTGTGTTTAGCAATATAGTACGAGTCATTGATCGGTCGGTTGGTCGTGCTTTAATGTCGGTTCGGGGCGACGACAACGTGTCATAATACATATTGACGATTAGATTGCGGATTATGGTGCATCCAAAAACGTTTACTTCTTTTACTTACATTGTGCTGCACGGCATCAAGAAATTTTAGTATAACCTTTTTTATAAATCTACGTTTTTCTTCCAAGATAGATAGATAAATTTACTAGATGATATATAATGAAAATTTTTTGTAAAAAATGCATTTGTTTTAATTGCGAAAAAGAGTAGAAAAATTACTTTTCATAACTTTTTCATCTGGGGTTTGTAACGGAAATTTTACAAATGTGTTTTGTGGACTCGTATAAGTTATATGTATATACCATGATCGAAATTGGTTAATTTGTTTACGAGTTATAAACAATTAAATAGACTGAAAACCGCGAATAATAGAATAAAACGGCAAAAATAAAGAATCGTGAGAAACTGTAATTTTCCCCGTATCTAATTGTTTGTAACTCAAAACAATTAATCGGTTTAAATGAAATATTCAACATGTATATAACTTACACGATTCTACAAAATCAATGTATTCAAATTTTCGTTACAAACTCAAATAAAAAGTTGATTAAAAATCTTCATGGTCTTCCATGTCCTGTACACTTTTGCGAAACTGATTGTAAAAAAAGGTTTCTGTTAAATTTTACAATACTAAAATTTCTAGTATACTAGATTTATATCAATTTGATAACTCTCTTTGACTCAATTTAACAACATATATGAGAAAACAATGCCTTGTGTAAATACGAGCAAAAACTTTTTTAAAAAATTATTCCATTCGAAGCACAGTTTCCGCAAAAACTGGTTTTGAATAGACCTCGAACATGTACATGTATGTATAGGAATAAATCTGACTCGGTCATTGTCCCAGTCCATTTTTCTCTCAATATGTTTCGAAACGTTAACAGTTTTATTTATCCTGTGAGATAGTAACATAATTACGTTTGGTTACGTTCAATAATTTATTTGATTGAACACTGACATTCCCATTAAAAAGTTAACGAGAGTTTGTTAAACAGCCACATTTTTAATGAATCATAATTAGACTGCCGATTTGACATATTGATGACAAAATTATGTGGGCGAAACTAAATCAGTACAAAGATTAAAAAAATACAAGATTATCAAAATTCTCAACTTATTCAAATTCTTAAAGAAATAGAGCTGATGCAGAACACTCTTTCATATTGCATAAAGATCTGGTCTAATAATAACTAAATTCTTCGTTAATAGAACATATTAAAACCTACGACTTTGATAACTCTGCTCGACAAAACGCAGAAAAATGTTTGTATTTCCAATTATTGAATTTTGTACACAATTTTTATTTGATTGTTATTTAAGTTTCATCGATGTTGCAATTCCAACATTTTCTTTGTGCTCCTGTTGTGTGGTACAAACAGGAGCGATCGGTAGCAGGATGACAGGTGCTGGTCATGGCATCGTACGAATTTTCACAATTGATTTTACTGCAAACGAAGCCGCGGTCGAAGTAGTTTCACATACAGTTTTTCCGCGTATTTTTTTTTTTACGTGGAACCACCTCTATATCTTTTGAAGTAGGATCTCTATCCAACTTGCTGACACAGGCGACCAAAACTTTAGATCCTCTCGTAACCAGAATCGAGCTGCTGTTCAGTCAGCTTACATCGCACCAGCGCACAGTGCGTCGGAATGCCTGTTTTTTGGGCAAAAATCCATATCTCAAAGACTATAACTGATATAAAAAAATGTTTGAAATAAAAGAGTTATAGTATAATGTATATTTTTGATCATGTATTCTAATAGGTAAGGTAAGACATTTTCAAAACACTAGAAAACATTATTTTTGCATAAACCGTTGTTAAGATATAAGCATCCAAAGTTGGCGTATCGCCTATAGTGGTATTGAATATATGTATTACTACGAGAGAAACAAAAGTCAAAATAAATTTAATATAATCGCGAGTGGATACAGCAGCCGGTTGATTTGGCGAGCCCTATTTCCATCGTCTTACAAAGTGGATACCAAGTTTCGTCGTCAGAGTAACAGCACACAATCCACATTCTCCGCGCGACATCATTATCGAGTTCGTCACAACCCTCACGATATATCGCACGTCGAAGCGTGCTCGCGGGTAACTTTCGGAGCCGACTGTACGTTTGCGCGTTTCCTACTCAGTCAAAGTTTGTCCAAACAGTTTAAGAACCGGTCAGGAGAGCCGTAATTGAGTTCGGAAAATATAATGACAGGCAGCAGTAGGAGGGTGGAAAAGTTCGCTGAAACAATTCAGCGCAAACAAGCAGTATAATTCTTGTGGAAACAGAAGATCACGTGTCACGGTCGACCACTGAAAGCGGCGGAGAGAAAGCGGCATAGATCGCTGGCGAGCTCACGCTTCCTCGCCGATAAATCGTTCGCCCTGAATAAATCAATTTTTCCCGGCAGCATCCGTTCAATTGGAAGCGGCGTTTGCATTGTTAAACAACGAGTTCCTCTCGATACGGGCGTAACTGCGTCTCTATGGCCAGTTCCTTTACGGGCTTATGCCCGTTCCGAATATCGTGTGAAACCGCAGTTGTGTGAAAGCCATTGGTTGCCGGTACAGAGCCAATATCCGCCGCTAGTTTCTCCCCTTCCGCAGTGGTTAAGGCCGAGATTAAAAGTAGTTAGCATTTAAATAAGAGCATTAAGCGGGCCGACACCACTTGGTGGAACGCCGCAGTACCGTCCTCTCTTCCATTTTGCTTCTTTTTTTCGCTTTCCACCGTTGACCCTACTTCATTCGTCAGACGATGGCTATGTTAAGAATTTCGTCTCCCCTACCATCGCACGCATTGTCGCTGTTGACCGAAAACGATGACGATGAGCGACAGCAGGACCTACCCGGGGGTGAAAAAGTATGATTTCTAGACAGGGGATTTTATGCATTTATGACAAAAATCAGTGGGTATCATTAAAAACGGTGAAAACATTAGAAGAATTTCAAAATGCGATTATATTATTTTATCCCTCTTTTCCCCTTTCACTATTCCATTCCATCACCACGAGCACACTCCAATATCACCCATCCGCAACGTGTCTTCCATTCACCCCACTCTATCCTCGTCGTGCACGCGTAATGTGTCACATATTACTCTGGTCATCGGAGAAGGGGTAAATTGTATTCCCCTCGATTTTCTCGATGTGGTGACACTGGTCAGTGATGAGAAAACCGTGGTACTAGTACCCCCACTATGACCTACCGTTACCCCTACTGTTCTTCTCCAAGGCGCTCGCGGTAGAAGTAGGGGCGACAGTAGGTAATAGTTGGGGTATGAGTTAGTACAGTAAAGTCGCGTTTACTATCCAACAGCCTGTGTTATGGGCCCAGGCCTGTGTTATGGGCCCAGGCCTGTGTACAGGGCCCAAACCGTGCTCAACACAGACGTAAACTTTTTTCCTAGAAGGTCAGCCATCATCCGGCGGTGGCACACTACAGACATCTCCGTTATCGCGGCGACCGACCGATAGACAAACAGCTAGAATAAGGCGCCAAAAGTTCTTCGGGTAACACGATACTGGAGCAGCTGTGCGCCCTACCGCGACTCCAAGGGGTCAATGGGTGTATATCCTGACGCGCGCAGTTTGAAAAAATATCGCTGAAAGGATCGATACGGAAGTCGGGGTGAAAGAAAATAGCCGGGGATTGCTTTGCAAGCGCGAGAGGTTCACTTTGATAGCCCGGATTTTCGATATTTATGGAGCAAGCACCGTTTGGTACTGTACAGTACCATCGTGAAAATTTGAGAACGAAAGATTGAAGGCAATAGCCCAGACAGTAAAGTGTTAGGAGTTAAACAACCATCCTATTTTGTGTTATAAAACGTTCTTCGCTCCTGATGCTGGATGGGCACAATATAGACGAAATTTTAGTATTTTCTTGAAAAGTAATAAATTTTAATATTCCCCATGTGTGCTCCATTAACCAATCCGTCTTCAACATCAATGTTATTAATAATTATCATATATTTTATACTAATTTTTTTCAATTTAATCTCAGTTAATGATTCGTTTCGAACTTATAGTTTTTTCAAAGATTGTAATATAAATTTTTTTTATTTTTGTACTTTCATCGATATTCTTTGAAAATGTATTCTCGAGAGTAGAGATGAAATTCACTCTTTCATTGGGATAATTTTCGATTATTGCAAGCGGTAACATTAGCATTAGTTGCATAAATAAAAGAAATGGAAAAAAAAAATTTTTGTCATGAAAATTTTTTTTTAAGTAAAAAAAATTTCTTTTTAAGTAAAAAAAATTTGTTGAAAATACAAAAAAATTTTTAACTAATTACGTTTGTTTCTTAGGTGAAAAATTTATGTCTTCTCGTATAAATTACATTGTTGAGTGAACTTCTTTCGATAAAAACTAAAAAAAAACTAAAAAATACTGGACCAAACTGGACCAAAATCTAATCAGCTCTAAGTTACAGCGGGGCACATCGATTGCATCATTTATCATTCTGATCCCATTGTTACTTTTTTAGAAAACGTTAACGAAAAATTTGATACCATACAAACGGACATACGCACACACACACATACAGACATTTTGATAAAAATAGTCTAAAATGACTCCAATGACCATGAATCGTGGACATCTGCTAAAAAATCGATTTTCGATTTTCGGGGTAATTACAATAACTTCCCTATAAAATCGGGAAGTTAAAAATTGAAAAAAGTGAAACACACTGTTAAAAATTTGTTAAGAACTGTGAAGATTTCATAAAATATTATGGTATTTTTGATAAAAATATTGACGGGGCACAATGTGATTGTTGATCTAGCTAAACGAAACTTCAAATGAGCGATTTTATTGAACTGTGTAATAAGTCCATTCGCGTCAGTCGCAGTTCGCAATTCAAGAATTGTTATCTGTAACATTGGCTTGTTTTGACTGTGATGTCGATATGTATCGAATTATGTATGGGCGGGTGTTTTATATATGTACCTTCAGTCAGTTTCCATTCAATCTTTGTAGAGTAAAGCGGTTGCTAATACGAGCGAACAGAACATTCATTTTTGCCATTTAATTCTTTTTATTTTTAGAAGCAAAAAATGTGGGAGAGATTAAAAAGAGATTTGCAACGTTTGTCGTATTAAACGTATTTCGTATTCAAAACGTATTCAGTAGGGTATTAAAAATCTATGGAATTGCGAACTTAATCCGGCAAAATCCAAAATACGATAAAAATGGCGAATTGCGTATAATTTATTAGGCAAACTGCATGAAAAAAATTTGCACCATTTCATTTTCTTTCACGTAAACGTGAACGGGTTATTTACTCGACCAAATATTACATTCTTCGGAGGATATACTTACAGTTGCATCAAATGTGAATAATGAACACGTTTTTGTAAAATTGAATCTCTTTTTGTTAACGCAATAACATTTTTTAAGCCGTATATAATTATATCATCGTAACTGAATACCTGACAACAAAACATGTTGTTAAATTTAATACCACGTCATTTCTCGGAAACTTGTACAATTGATATTATTAATATTAACTATTGTATATTATTGAAAGTACAGTATTTTGATGATACAAAACGTGCAACCAAATACCGCATTTAATACAATACGATGTATAGGAGAAATTATGTACAACCATATGTTTACGAACAGATGGAATATAATGACAGAATTCGTAAGTTTTTTATATAAAATTAAAACATTGAAAGTCATGTTTGGAAGAACATCTTTCAAAAACTATCTGATATAAATCATAAAAATATATTGTCAATAAGATTCGATACGCAAATTTCTTTGGAACGTTCGAAAAATCCTTTTAACTTCAAAAGTTTATTTGTGAATATATGAGTTTATATAAACTGCCTTTATTGAATCCTTAAAAAATTTGCTGATTCTGAATGCTAGTGTGTTTATACTGTAGAAATGACGCGTTTAGAGTGTAGTAGGAAAACTATTTTCCAGAAAGCACAAGCTAACCGACAGTGAAACGGGCTAATTCTTGCTAGAATCGGAAAACAATTATTATGAACTCGAATGGGGTCAACAAATACTGACAGTAATAGGGCTATAAATTTAATGTACGTTCACAAAGCACGCCGAAGTTAAACCGTAATGTCCGTTTAATAAAGTTTACGTTCCATTGTCAACCCCTTGGAACTCGTAACTCGGTGATTCCTAAACTTTCACGACACCGTTAACGTAAAAGTATTTCCACGATATACGTTTAACACATCGCAAATCGCTATCCCGAGGTGACTTATTAATTTTGAATAACACACAACTTACTCTGCCCGTTGACTGACTGGGACTTGGAAACGTTCGACCATTTGCGTATCCCTATACGATTAGTACTAACTATTCGAATGAGTTAAGCATCAAGCTATCAAAACTCAAATTTATAATGAGTTTTAATTATTAGCAAATTTTATTATTTAGTAACAACTTGCCCCACAACGATGCAAAAACTTTTTCGGAACACGGTTACCATTAAAATAGCAAAACACAGGGAGAAGGTAAGTAAGTAAAAATAATAGCTTATCTACTGATAAACCACGGACACCTTTAATACACGGTGATTGAATATTGTAAGCGGGTATTTAATAAGAACATGAAGTAATAACAGTAGCATGATCAATAGTATTAATAATAAGCATACTCAAATAAGAAGACTGCTGGAAATTTCTTACGAACTTATTTTAACGAACGTTGGAACGCGACCGAACGTTTCGAATTTCGATCGTTAGCGGAAAGTGGGAAAACGCGTTTTCGGTCGTGTCGGCGTGTGTGTTTTACAAGGAATCTAGTTCGTGGGTGCTCGACGGAGAATACAGAGAGAAATACGTGACACGGGGACGCGGTATGAATGTTTAACGATCAGTCGGGGATCGGAAGGGAGGCGGGAACGAAGTCGGGCGAAATCGTGCAAATTACATGACTCGCGCGGAGTAAGTGAGTTTTAACGCAGATAGTGTCGGCGAATCGCGCTACTCGAGGGGCGCGCGGTACGCGCTCGCGAAGGGATCTCGGAACGAAATCAAAGCGAGCGACACGTGAAAGCGAAACTTTTAACGAGTAGCCGAAGAGTATCGACGGGAAATAATTCCAAGTTTTTGTAGGCCCGATCAGATTTTTCCAGCGAGTACGACGGCAACCTGCAGATTCTTTTGCGTCGTCAGCTAAAACTTACACGGGAACGACGACTGACGTGAAAATTATGCAAATAGTAAGATCGACGCGGGGCTAATTTAATATTATGTTACACGCGTGTGTCGCCGTCATCGCCAGCTGGCGAGATCTTATGGTGACGAAGTTAATGCGGCCTGCTATTATAGCGCGTTAACCGAACACCGAGGAACGTAATCAAATTCCATTGGCACAAATTAATATTGACGTTGCTAACGACGTCACATTGTCTGTGCGTGTTAACTGTAACACGATAATGCGTTATACACCGAGAAACGGAATGCCACGCAGTCAAGCGGTTGCAATTACTGATCTTTTCAGCGGATGCAGAATTATTCATGACTCAAGTCAATATGTCTAGTTAGATAACCTAAGTACCAAACAAGCGCACTATTCAGAATATTTTCTCTATGACTTTACAAGGGCAGTTATGTAGTACCCAAAATGAATAAGAACTAACTTTGTTTTCATGGTTCCGTTACACGTCTTTACAGCTGTCGAACCGTGTTCCGTCTGAATATGCTGTCGTCGTGACGACGCATCAATACACGGCAGGCCGTTCAATGTTTTAAACCGCAGAGCGGTGGTGCCTCTCCTCTCATAATGTATTACTGTTGCACATCACTGGATTCGGGAAAGTCTAAACAATCTTTTGCTGCTAAGAACAATACAATATCTTTCATAATAACATTACAATAATTGTTTAAAGACGAAAAATATGTTTTTTTTTTCAATGTCATGTTTTTCTTAAGGTCCACCCAACAGTTATATGAAAACATAAAAAAAGTTTAAATTTGTTGGACAGCGAAATTGTTGCTGGCACATGTATGTAGCCTCAGGTGAACCGACCACATCAAAATAATACGCTTTATTTCATCGCCCAAAGCGACAATGTGAAATCTTTTCGACAGATTTCAATGCTGCTAAAAGCTTCACAGGCATTGGCGTTTTTACAGATTTGTATATGCCAAAGGAACGTGAGTTCTGAGGAAGTAGTATAATAATCCGACTTCAATTGAAATTATCCAACAATTTTCTGTCCAATCATTAGCAACAGCTAATGACATGCATATTAACATCTCTTCCGGTTTTCGAAGGAAAGAGGTTCGTTTCATCGCGCGGTATTCGATTTTCCTGAAAAAAACTATTCGCGATAATTGAAGCGTTAACACATTCTACTGTTCGAAATTAAATTTATGAAAAATTGACCGCGAGAGAAATATTAATTTCAACTTGCTATTCTGCGCGTCAAAATCTATTAGGATCGTTTAATGGCTATTGGAACGCTGAATAAAGCTTTACCGGACAGTACAAGTTATAACTTCCGTAATGATCTTAATTTCTGAATGCAATTTTTATGGAAATATTCGCGAAGTACGAGAGTTCCGCGATCATTAACGAACAAAAATTCTGTGAAAAATTTCAATAATCTTCAGGAATCTCCCCTGCAGAATATTGGACACTAATTGCACAGTGTCCGTCAGGTTTCAGCAAAAAGAACTTGGTGATAAATGGTCTGAGAACAATTATTTTCCGACTGTTACGCCTCGAAATAATCTTCCAATTAAAATTCGGTTGAACAAGTCTATTATAAAGTAACTTGCTTAATCTCAGCCGGCGCGTGGATTTATACAAGAAATGTCCAGATTTCGTTGGGACTACGGGTGCAGAGCACGGCAGGAGGGGACTCGGAGAACGAGGACGGCGTTAAAAGAATTATCGGCTTGATTTATGGAGAAACACGTGGAAGCTGGAAACAGTTTCTCGAAAATGTCATTCGAGATGCTGTCACGTACACTGAACAGCCAATACCGTGGAACATAGTGGCGGCTGTGAAAACGTTTCATCTCTCGGAACGTGGAGCTATAGAGAAACAGGGGCTACAACGATATTTGGAACTTTGATTTCATTATTTTCCTTTCGAACAGCACCAAACGATAGTAAAATTAAATTCTACCGGGTACCGGCTCACATTGGGATTCTGGGCAACGAGAGAGCAGACACATTAGCTAAAACACGATAGCCTCACTTTCCGTCAAAATTCCCTTTTCAGATCTAAGGGAATCGTTACATCGGCGGCAACACAAAATACATTTGATATCATAGAGAATGAAGGTTTATCTAAAGGTGTAAACTACTTCACACACTTCCACAACCGAAAATCAAAACCGTGGTATAGGCACACAAATCTCTTGCTCGAATTGGCATAGTAAACGATCCACAATGTCAGTGTGGTTATGAAAATCAGGATATCGACCAAGCGCTATGGCAATGTCCCATGTTTGACTACTAGGAAAACTGCATCTTTTCTTCCGCTCTCATGCAATGCCTTACTATCCAGACCGACGGTGGAAATATGTAAAATAACCTACTCGGTTCTGAATGCATGTGAGTTAAATATCTAAGAAAACTGTATAGGTTTAAAAACTGCTTGTTTACCATCCAACGATTATTTATATGTAATTGTATTGTATTGTTTAATCTATAATAATGTATTGAAAAATATTGTATGGCAAAATGATCTCTACTTTGAGATTCTAATTGCAAAATGAAAAGAAGAACCGTTCCGAGACACGCAACTCACTAGAATTGCAGTTTCGAGGATCATGAAGCGGACGGGGGGAAAAAGCGACGGGACGCTATATCACTGGGTCGTAAGTGGTTACAAATTGCGACAACGGAGCGGACGTTATCACTGAAACCGTATTATTGTCGAAAATCGCGAGCATTATCGTTATCAGGCGAGCTTTAGTGGCTGTACGACAAGGTGTAAGGGCATGCGGAATGTTGTTCCCGAAATTAACACTCGACGAAGGGGACGCGTTGCCGTGGCCGTTTGCCATAGACACCGATTAGCACTATTCGCGTGCGTTCCGCGCGGGATACACGTGTCTGGTTCGAACGTCATTTCCATTCAATCGAGATCCCATTTCCCTGCGGGACGGGAGCCATGTCAAACGAGCTTTCGAAACAAATCTCCTCTCTATCGCACGCAACGTTTCACTGCGGTGCGATGCAGAAATGCACGCCCATAATGGAGCGGACGTCAACCACGAGGACGCATCAATTAACAGCTAGGAAGACACGGCCGAGGCTTGGAGGCTACATCTTATCGAGCATTAACCTCGAAATTTTAACATCCCCAAACGCTATACGGTGGACGGAATTTCTACAACAACACTATGATTTACCATGAAATAAATGGTCACTCACAAATGTCATGCCTGCAGTGACGGACGAAAGGTAGGACGTTCGGTACATCACATTTTGGCATAATTACGGCCGGACCTTAGGGTTCAAGGATTGGCTGGTTGTCCTAACGGTTGTCCAATAATGGCAGATCGTCTACCATCGAACTGTAATAATGGTTTCAGTCTCAAAGCACAGCAGCAGAAATGGTACCAAATTTTCCGCTGTTGTTGGAACACCTTTTACTTCTTCCGACTCTAAAATTTACAGTGTAGCAGGAGGGAAAACTGTCCGGGAAATATTTTTGTTTTATTATAATGTCCCGTAGGCCTGCGATCCAAGAAATTTCAAGCTCTCCAAGGGTTAAAGTCCACTCGAATTATCGCCATTCCCGTATTTTTCCGTACTTTGACCGTTGGTTCGAAAGAGGTCGACGGTCTAAACACGTTTCGGTCTGTCATCCAATAAATTTGAAGGGAGCAACGGTACACGATCGGCCCGAGTCACGAAAGTTACCCTCTGAAAGAAGCTCGAGAAAGTTTCAGGACCGCGCTCGCGCTCTCACCAGGGGGGGGGGGAAGGCCAGGTGAATTCGATTCGAACTCAGAAGTTTGTTGTCGCTTTAACGATGGAATTCTCGCGAGAAGGGATCGCGCTGGCGAAATTTCACCGTATCGTTCTCATATTTAATCCTCAACGAGACCTGAAGGCGAATTCGAGAAAGAACGAGACCGAACTAGTCAAGACTGCATAAAAATACAGATCAGAAGACAGCGTCTTCGCAAGCTTCTTTCTGAACGAGCGGCAATGTTAACTTTAGGATGACATTGCGATGCTAAAGCTATGCAAAGCGTTTTGACATTAAATAACAGATACTCCATCTCTAAAACTTTTACGGAGATCTAAAAATATTGCAAAATACGACTTTTAGTGTTTTCTCTTCTATTCCGACAATTTTTAACAAAAAAATTCGATCACGTAGTGTAGCAAATCAATTGTTCTAACGTCCCGAAAAATTTCCAATCGTACCGATTCGATATTTAAAGAGTGGCTGTATTTCTAGTATCGATTTTTAGAAAACCGAGTTCGAAACTGATGTTTCAATCATCTGTTACCACTGTGCAATACGCTTGCACTGTAAATTAGAGCTGTACATCAGTTTTGCAAATTCCCAAATGAAGCTTTCTTTCAGAGGTATCGTAGCAATACAGTACACCATTTTTACAAACTCGATTGTTTTTTATTTTACGCATAGTACATAGCCCCTGAAATTTCTCGAAAACTGTGAATGATTGCATTTCCAGTCGTGTTCAACGCATCAAAATCTACAGGGACAGCATGTTGGTTATGGGAACGCGGAATTGGTGTTGGACAATGTAGTTAATATTCTGATTAATAGCCACGTTAATGCGTTCCAGTCGTCGCTTTCTACCTGTCGCTTCCTCTCACTCCGCTTCGATGCTTCTCCTTGGCGACCTCTGTCACGCGATGGACATGCGGATGTGATTGATTCAAACAACAGCGACCATACGTGCGGCTCGAGGCATGCCGTGGATAATATGATTGAACGGCATCTTACGATCATAGCATGATACAAGGACTCGGAATGATTTTAACCACTTGCCTCACCTGTGATGTCCAATCACACCCGTGGTGCACTTGGAATACAGTCTACAAATAGTTAGGTACAAAAGTATTGACACACCTGGCTTTTAATTATACGAACGCATATAAATGACATAAAAAGCACAATAATAATTTTTCTTAATCATAACTACTCGATCTGTAATTTTAGAATATTACAATACATTTTATATTGGTTAATTAGGAAACAGAATAGAACGATAAATATACGTTTATTATTAAATTACATTTAAAACAGTTCTCATTGAAATTAAAGTATTGGCACATCTGTAAGTTTATAGTAAGTTTATATTACCCTTTGTATTGTATGATGTATTATATCAATTTCATATCGACAAATAGATAAAAATCATATTGTAGAAAGGAATTATTCTAGGTCGAAAGAAATGTTTAATTTTCGAGTTAAAATAGCTCCGAGTGCAACGAGTTAATATTTAATTATTATTTTACTTGTTTTTAAACGTTGCGAAGTTTAAGCAGAAACTTACGAGTTAAAGCTGGGCTCACAAGCCTAAGCATCTCTTGCTCTAGTCTCCAAGTTATAAATTATTTACTTTTCATCTACAGAGCAGATAGTTTAATATATATATATAAAGGTGAACTTCAATTTCCGAAACTTTTCCCTTTAAATACTTTCAACTGTTTCACAAACACTGTCAGAAGCGAAACATCGCAGGTTCTCTCCGCTCCTGAATCTTAAGGCCCGGAGCCAAAGTGAACCGCACATTCCTTAATTTCAACCGGCTAACAAATATACCAGCACACGATCGGACGCATCGCAAATGTTCTCCGTGAGCGTCGCGCCACACTGGATCGTTTCATCGCGGTTATTTCGAGTAAAATATGGGCTATTTCCCGCCAAGGGATCACATTTTGTGCACACGAAATTACGGATTTCGATGAAATTTATAGGCTTGCGAGCCGAATGCCCCGATTACAAAGCGATTTTTCATACCTCCAATAATAATCAAGTATCCATTAACTTATTGGTTCCGTGTTGATCCCCGTAATATTGTTCCAGTTACAATCCTTTTTCTCAAGAAGTTAACACTGAAATTTCAGAAATTAGAACTTTACAAAATTTCCAAAGAATATTTGAATTAATTTTATCGGCGCAAGGTTCGATCAATTTCCACACAGTCTAGCAATTTTGTAAACATACTCAAACGTGTCGATTCGGATGCGAATAGAACGAAACACCACCTATCTTTTCTTTTTTTTAATAACAAACGTGACCTCAATGCACCATGATTCACAGCCGAATCCACACGTTTGGGTATGCTTACAAAATTGCTAGAGAAACTAAAAATTACTTATATTTCCAAAGAATGCTGAAATATAAAAGACGACAGAGTTTAGTACGATTTTCATTTATTTCAGATTTACAATAAAGGCTACTATGTATAATAGATTTTTTCCGTCTTTTCAGGCCAAACACTCCATAACAAGGTATTGCCTACTTTTGGAAACAATGGAATAGACGAAACTCGCGTGATACTCGTAAACTTTGCGTGCCAGTCACCGTGTTAATAAACATTCCTGTTACAAGTTACAAGGACGACTTCACAAGACAGCGTCAGAGTAAGTTAGACGTAGTCGCGAAAGGGATGAATTGAGCTGTTTACGGGTACGTGATCGGATGCGTCAAGAATTGCAGCGAATTCGACATTTTACGTCAATGAGATTTTCATCCCATTGCCACGACGGGATCAATAATATAGGGGCGAGCGTCTAGACAGAACCGCAGGGGCTGGCCTTTCGCGATGACTGTACACCCGACGGCTGACATCGTAAGTCAAAGGTCTTTCGCGACGGATTTATCGAGGGGTCCTGCTCCCTATCCGTAAGAAAAGGGGCTGACCTAGACGAGTTAACAACCCCCGATTCTCTCACCACCGTTACAACCGCTTCTGCGACGGGATCGTGATGCCGTATATGACTTCGTCCATCTACGTCACGTCCTGCACACGTCGCGCGTCATCGTCCGACGCACAGTGGAGTATTTGGTCCGAAAAGCTAGCCAAAAGTGAATTAAAAAATTTTGTCTAAAATATAAAATTTTTGCATTTTAAGATAATTAGATATGTGTACAAAATGATATTCCAACACATTTTTTAAAAATTTTATTCCCTTACCAAATGCTTTATCAAAGATGGAATGTTTTCATAGTCCTGCTTCTCTCAACTAGAAGAGAAGAATTTTAATACTACATTTTATAATTACTGTTTAAAATATAGATTTTGTATTCTTTGATTTTTTTTGTTAATTGTTTTTTCTTATTTATATTTTCATTATTACTAGATTTGATTACAGTGTGTAGTTGTACAAACAATTTGTCTGTGAACATAAACCATGAAGGAATTGTCAATTTTCCAATATTTCGTTATATTCGATTCTTTCCTTAGCTATTCAGAATCCCCCCATTACTTCTCTAGACGTCTGCTCATGATTCATTCGTTGGAAACTCGTAACGCTTTTCCAATATTCAGTTCCGAGCGATCAATCCAATTTAATCTATACATGCATAAGTAACTGAAATTACCATTTAAACATTTATTTCTGATACAGTTGTCGAGGTGCTACTGTTAATCCTTGTAATGCTCATTAAAATGAAAAAGTACAAGGTAAATATCAAGGTACAAGGTGAATAAGGTAACAAGGTAAAGTACACGGCAAATAAATGTAGCAACTCATGAACGTCTATAGAAAAAAGTTGTTCAAAATGATAACCTTGACAACATATTTCAAGATCATTAAAATCGGCAAGAGAAGTCCCCTTTTCTGTATAATAACAAAAACATCTGATTTTAAATAATTTATATTGCTTATATATTGTACGCATTTTATATCCGTTGTACTTAATTTACATTGCATTTGTAATATAAACAATGTGAAGATCATTCACTGAAAGGGTTAAAAATTTAATAACCATTTATCTCTCCGCTGTATAAAAACCAATGAAATATTGTTTACAACTCTTAATTGAATTGAATATATTAATTGAATATTTTTAGAATAAACCTTAGTGTACAAGAAACTTTATAATTCTAAAAAACATAATAAAAACAACAGTCATTTATGTACCTAATTTGTTCCACAATTTGTAAACGAGCAGAAAATCTGTGTAGCAGAAAACGAGAATTTAATGATAAATTTGATTATTATTTATAGAATGAAGAAAGAAGGGAACGCTAAGTGATATTTATTGTAACGATTCGAGTGATTATTGTCGTCATCTGGTTGAACCATCCATTAACTAAGGGCCCACCCGCTGGACTCTGCGAAATTGCACGGCTTAGCTAAAGGATGATTACGGAGCAGGTTAGGTTTAAAATAGTTTCATCAAAATAAAATGTCACGAGGAATGGCAGACAGACATTAATTCAATCAAGTTCCAGGAGGCAGACTGGTATTAAACCCGTTGATGATTTCAGATGGAAAAACGACTGTGGCAATGTGTCCTCGAGCTATCAAAGATGGAGTATTAAGTCTCTTTAAAACGCTATCGTATTCAGGTGACGCGCCGGTTGTAAGAGAGTTTATCCGATAAGAAACGAGCCACAAGAATTTATGTCGCTCTCTTTTGCTCACAATTTCGAAATCGCTTTTCAGGTGGTATAATCTCGTTTCGCTTAACTCCTCACGATTCATAATCTTCTATCTTTTCTTCCTTATTTGCATAGTTTATTTCTCGACTGAAACAGCTCATGACACACCGTCACCCTTACCTAGAAATAGAGCTACAAAACTTTATTTTATACTCGACTAAACATTTTTATTATTCATTAGAAATGAAGACTAATGTAAGACGATTCAAAAACTCAGAACAACAACGTATTCAACATTAGTAATTAATAAACCACGTGTAAACTTTCTGTACGAATAGCAACAAACAGGGCTTAAATAAAAATTTGAGGTCTAACAAATATGAATGTTATGCGTTTCTTTTTAGTTGAAATACAATTTGATTCGTTTGTAATTAATATTTAAGCATTAATCTAATTGATTTTTTAGCTCCTAAACGCACAGGTTTATTTATTTATTTTTTAATTTATTTAAGAAAAATGTTAAATGTTTTTTCAGCGCTAAAGACACTCCAGCTGCATTCGATTGTTTCATCGAAGGAGCAAGAACAGAGCTGTTGACCATGTTGGAAATTTTTCGGAGAATGAAAATCTTGCAGACACGAAGAGAGCTCGAGGAAAGGACACTCTAACTGAAATTGCGTACATCCCGACGTTTTACGGCTAGTCTGTCCCGTTTACGAGTTGTTCGGTCGTAAATATGGTTGAATATAGACACCTGCCGATCCTTCCGTTCAAAGGACAATGGGGTGCGATCTTTGTCTGGCTCCGTAAGGGTCGGAGGTCAACAATATACGTGCAAGTTTGCTGAAACCTTGGCAATAGTTACGGAGAATTGTTTGTTTGTCTCTTGCGTAAGTTTTGTCCGTCGATTTCTTGAGGTAGAAAGCGCGAATCTTATCGGCACTGTTCGAAAACGCTCAGCAGAAATGTTGTCTACGAAGCAGCAACCAGGTCAGGGGAAACTACGGTGCCCTAAATAATAACAGAACGACCCATTCAAATTTCAAAATCTGCTTCCGCGACGCAACTTTAGCATTACTCTCGAAAGACTTTATTACACGGACAATGCACACAGAAAACTAGGAAACTGCAGTACAAGGAACAAGTTTATATTGTTAGTTCGGAACACAAGGTACAATTAAACTGCAGAAAAGCTATCTCCTCTTTGTGATTTCAATGATTTTTTAATATATTGTACAATTAAATATTTTGAACAACTTTTTGTTTGTATTCGTGAAAAAGTGCCCCGGTACTAGTAACATCCTCATAACAATTCTTATACATCATACTTTATACATACTATAAGATTTTCTTCTTTGTATAGTTGCTTAATTTTTGCGTATCCTTTTTTGTCTATTGCTTCTTCTAAGTTTTTGGATTTTCCATTTGTCAGAACGAGCAACAGTGACAATGATAGCCGCCGAATGACGCGATACAGTTGGTATCCCCACCGCCAGGGCACTACTGTGCTGCCACCATACTTATGGGTACCGAGTTACAACTAAATTCGTACCCATGGGAGTCGACATCCCCTGCATACTTGTCGTACAATAACAGAAGTGTAGAAACGAAAAGTTCAGATCTATTGACTATTCCATTAGCAAGACGCTCATTTCAGATTCCGGAAACACATCTCCGTTGATCGTATATTTTCCCGAATTGCGCGCAAGTACAAACACATCGGTCGACAATAAAGATTCCGTAGCGAAAACTGGACCGCCCTGTAGAATCTAGCGACCAGAATATCAGCTATTTCTAAAAATTGAATTTCACCTCGCCTGTTTACCGGCGAGCAAAACTTTGCCGAGGCGCTGGCAGGACATTTAAACTGAAACACCGGTGGCTGTCCGTTCAGGCAACGTATAAAGAAAAAAAGAGGTGCGCAATTTAAATGTAAATTGGAATCATATCGACTATTCGATCTTGCCGTGGTAGACCTTCGAAACCAATCCATACAGTTTTCGAGTCGTAAAAACGTGTTCTTTTTTCTCTGGTTGTCCGGGCACAAACACACTTCACCCACACTGTGGTCGACCAGCAAGCTCGGCCGCCTACAGCTCGTGGAAGAGCCTCCTTTCAGGACGTAAACTTTTAAACGTATCCTAGTATTCAAATCACGCCGATGTAACCGGTGGTTAGTTTAATAGCGATGAGGAAAGATAGCGAACGGGGCTTGGTTACCGGAGTTACACGGAACGGGAACGTTGGAAGAGTTTCACGAGGTTTCTACGTTCTGGGGAGCTGGTGTTGGACAGCTGGCAAATAGGTCGTTGGTCCTCTCGCCCTGCGTTTGAAAGGGAGCCAGAGGCAGAGAAAGAGGAGCAACCACGAAGAAGGAGTGGAAGGGACACGTGGAAAAAAAGAAGAAGAAGACCAGACCAAAATGCTCGCCACAAGCGCATTTTAAATTCAAACGAGTCCCGAATACGCCATTCAATGAACGCCCGCAGGATTACGCGCGTTCCGAACTTTCGAATGACTTTTAAAACAGACACTCCGCAAACTCCTGCTGGTTAACTGCGAGTCGTGCGCTGATGCGTGTTCGAGTGCACGCCGTTAAATCCTGCGGGTAATAACAGAAGTGCTGTCGTGGACAGGTTTTCGAGGTGTCGCGATATGCAATCGAGCCGAAATTTTCGTTCCGCTTTCGGCGTTGGAGATCGTAAATGCCTCGACTCGCCTAGTCGAAGTCGAAATCCTGGTCGCTGATGGAAGGTCGCTGGAACCCATTCCGCGGCCACTAGCCCCGATGGTTCCCCAAGTGGTGTGCTGGGCAGGTTATGCTCAAAGCGGTTTGTAAGTGACACGTACCGATGTCCGATTACACGTGAACTTGTACGCCGAATTCGAGTTAACAGGTGTTGTGTAACGACTCGATGGAAATGTTCGTATAATGCGATGGGATACTAAACGAAACTTTCCAGTACGAAGAATTGAGACTGTTCAATGCCTCTATACAGGGTGAGGCACTAACTAGTGCCACTTATGATAACTCCGCTGTAACAATTTATTGAACAAATTAATGTATTCAATTGTACGGCGCGTAGGGTGAGAAGGTTGAGGATACGTTTTAGCGTATTCGCTAAACTTGGCAATAAATAAATTGGCAACAATGAAGTATTCCTTCGCAGACATTTTCAAGATTTCATTCAGTAGGAAAATATAGAATTTCAATACAGTTTACATTTTATCAACTGGCTCTTTGCTGAACGGACTAAAATTTCTCTACAACTCGAATGCGGTTCGCTTAAATTCAGCTACAAGAATGTGAATTTCCATAAATTTTGCAATATGCCGATCATGTGGCAACCATACTTTCAAACCTTTGCACCCGCAGCTATTTTAACTCGAAAATTAAGCATTTCTTCCAGCCTAGAATAACTTCATGCTATTTTAATCTTTTTGTTTGTATGAATATGAAATTGATATAATTCATACAATACTTAAATGTTTAGTAATCGATTAGGTGCCAACACATTTAATAATCTAAACAATATTTTGAATAATGTTATAGCAATTTCCGTGGTACATTTCTCAGTAAAAATGAAAAATATTTAGCAAAACTGAAATTACTTAACAGTAGAAGGAAGCAGGTACATCAGTGTTGTTATACAGCACACGTATAATTACGCTATACGAGCAAAACAAGTAACGAAAATTCGGGTAAAAATCTCATCGACAGTTTTGCAGATGATAAAAGAATCATTCGAGCACAATTAATGCCACGAAACAATAATCACACCATGGGATAAACGCAGACTATTGCTGCTATGATTTGGTTAGTTGCAGAACGTAATCCGTAGAAAAAATATAAACGTATAAATGCGTTGGCGGATGGATGTCGGTGGAAAATTGATAGCAATTTAGAGGAATGGATGCGGAAATACGATGAACAAGCTGCGGATCAACTCTCTCCCGTGTTTTTGAGTTTCGTATCATTGTACCCGGGGGTTGAAACGTGTTCGCACCCACACATTCGAGCAGCCGGGCGTCATTGTAAGCCGAATCTGGCTTGCGTTACGATCGGGAGCCGTGGATCGGTACGGTTTTCAAGCACTGAGTGCGTACGTGTGACTGAAATGACTAGCAAAGACCACGTCGAAGATGAGTGGGTTACAAAAGGTCGACGAAGAGGCCGACAAGAGGATCTTGAAAACCGACAGCATTTCCTTCCTTTCTGGACCTTTTCTCCGTCGCGACGGTGACGCGTCGGTAGCAACGTACTCGTGGTTTCCCCTCTGTCAATTGGAAAAAAATCTTCTCAACAACCCTTCCGTCCTGGCGTTGATTCACGACGCTCCCCAAGCTCGATCGATGACCAAAATTCTCCTCGACTGTTCGCGCGACCTTTCGGTCATCCGTACGACACGAACTAAAAGGAAATCACTTCTGGCGAAAATTGTGCAGTCAGATAAGGGGGTGAAAAGAGAGTCCCTAAACCAAATCGAATTTGCAATAGGCCATTCGTTAGCTTATCCAAAGAAAATATTTCCTGCCAATTTTCAACTCTACAGGGTGTTCCCTCTAACGCGAAGCACGATTTTTCGCAACAAGATTTGCAGGGTACTAAGTGCACAATAGATATCAGTAAAAGAATTTCGAAAACAGTTTGCTTTCATGGCGATATCGAGGTCACCATGGATTTTACAAATAGGAATACATTTTTGTTTACCATATTTAAAGAACATCGAGTGTAAAATACATGTTACATGATATTTAAACTTCTTAACTTAATTACTACTAACAGGGTACACCTGTCGAAGGTTTCAAAAAATCGATTTAAAAATTTCGTTCTTTTAATGTATAGAACGCCATATCAAAGAAATATTTCAAAATTTAAATGTTTGACCAAATTGATATGTAGTATGTAGCATGTCGAATTCGACCGTCAAAGCTTTCTTTTACGCTTTTTATCGAAACCGTGTTTTTTAAAATGGTCTGTACAGCATTTTTGGAACTATCCAATTTTCTTGCAACTTCCAGAAAATAATCTCTGTGAGGTATCGACAGTGTAATAAATAGATTTTTAATTAAAAAATAGATTTTTCGTCTTCAAAGTATCACGATCTTTCTGAATTATAAAACTTTTTAAAAAATCCTACATTGTAAATAACACATTCTTATTCGTAAATCAAAAAGAATTTTTTATTTTTGCATTTCAGTAGCCATCAACTACAATCGTTCCCTGCTCTAGAATATGTTAGTAAAATGGTGTTTACAAAAATATTTAACAGTTTTTTTTGGTAAGTCATCGTTCATACTGAAGAGGGAACAACAGTCTTGAAAGTTTAGGGCAAAAACCATATTTGATGTAATATTTGAAAAACTACTGGAGTTCCTCGAACTCAAAATTTCTTAGAAACTATTAAAGTCCTTTTAACTCCGATCAAACATGGTGCTCACCCTGAACTTTTCCACCCTTTCAGTATGATCGATGGGCGATAGAAAAAGAACGTATCAAATATTTTTGTGAGAACCTCGGTTTCATTAAACTCGACAAATACCACTATAGTATGTTCACTTGTGAGTATAAAAGATTCGGTAAAAACTATTCCCGAACCGTAGGTAGAGTATGGTCAATTTTTTCATCAGAGGAAAGTAGCCAAATATAGAATATTAGTTTGCATTTCGAAAATCATTCCCACAAATGAATCTCAGCAAGTAAAATATTCTTATAAGTGTTTATACGTATCATTATAGGTAATTCACAGTTGAAAATAAAGAATACCTTACACAGTGGTATGACTAGCAGTTAAATAATTTGCCTATAAAAGATTTAAGTAGTTGATCTTATAGTTGAGAGAATTTCGAATAGGTATGACTTCGTAGTCGTTGGTTTCAATGGAGCCACAGTGGTAACTCGCGTCTGATTTCAGGCTGAGTGGATCCGACGACAATTTACGCGACACGAAATAAGTGATGTTAAAACGTAGGTGGCCGGCGTTCCAGAGTGACCGCGAGATGAAAGGGCTCAGAAGCGGCCGCGATTAATTCAAAGTGCTTTTAGTTCGATTAATCGGGTCACAGGGTAGCGGAATGTAAATGAAACAGGGATTCATGGTCAGCTTCCACGATCAAGAAGAATTATCAACGTTGCTCGGCGAGTCCGTCGCGGCGGCAACGGGGCTTTATCAAAAGCAATTCCACTCGCGAAATTACACTCGCCGGTAAGTAGTTACGAGTACTAAGCGTGTTATATTGCAAGTGCTAAAGCGATAGGAACAATACAATTCCGTCTGAGATAATTCGAGCAGAATAGAGATTCGTTTAGGGTCCGGAATCAACATTTCCACCGACCCCGTGACGCTTTCGTCCACCCGCACTCACCCCCGTATTTGATAACGTTCTCGGCGCATTTCAATTAATAAAATGCAGCGTTCGTCTGGTCTTTCAGGCCGGAAAATAAGTCCGGGGGCCGGGACAAAATGCTCTGCTGCGTATTGTGTCCGACAAGAGGCGCGGCTTAATAATCTTCCAATTACAAAACCGGCTCCGACGTCGAGCTCTCTCTCTCTCTCTCTCTCTCTTCTCCCTTTTCCTATTCCCCCGACTATATTCGTTACTGACGACGACGACTACGACGTCGACGACGTTTACCGCCCTCGCGTTTTACCAGCACACGCTCCCACGCTCGAAAGGGTGGGAGGGTCGCGTCGGCTGAGAATGAAACGAGCGCGCATGCTTTCTACAAATCTTTTTTTTTTGTCGATGGGATCGCAAAAAAGTACGTAGACGTCGCCGGCCAGGTTTCAGACGCACCTCAGCCGTGCTCGATAGCGAATGGTCGCCCCTGAAATGACTAGCGACTGCCATCGGAACGAGAGTAGAGAGACGGCGATGGTCGTGACGATGACGACGGTGGTGTGTTGGCGTGGCGTGGCTCGACGTAGCGTGACGCGGCGACGACGATAGTGGTGGTGGATTTGAAGAGCCTCGGAGGGCTGGTAGAGGGTGCTGAAGGGCTCGAAAAGAGTGGCGACCTAGGGTGGCGAGTGCCGCGGCAGCGTTTCTCACTCGAGTGTCGGGAAAACGGAGACGACGCCGGCCGGGGTCGTGCAACGCGAGCAGAGCAAGAAAGCCGAAGAGAGGAGAAGACTTATGACGATTTCCTCGGAAACGTTCGAGGAGACTAATGACAACAGCGGCCGTAGTGTGGCATTTTATAATCTATTGTTGCTATGTGAATGTCACCTTTAATAGTTGTTTTGTTAGGATGTTATGTTTTGGTAATTGTTTGCTGATAGCGGATATTGAGACGAATTCAACGAGGTGCAACATTAAGGTCTTTGAAGGGCAGTAAAGGTCATGTATGACAAAACGGCGTCCAGAAAATCTTCGGGGTCCCGAAGAGACATAGGCAGAGAAGCCGGATACTTTCGGGACCCGAAACGTATCTCACTTTCAGGAACCCGACTATTCTCGACCGAAAATTCACGACCCGACCCGAACCCGAGATTTCGGGTTCTCGCACAAGCCTGCTTCCCACGCGTCTAAGACAGAGTGCGCCAGGGTAGCCTCACCGACGAGTCCTTCTGGCAAACTCGGGACGAAACGCAGTTTCTTCAAATCTTGAATCGATTACCCAATATTAATTTGGCGGATGATCCATTGGCGAATTCAACGATCGTTCATATTCGAATATTCATGCTAGATATTCGTGATCGAACAAAGGTTATACCATCAATACTGAGATGCCTTGTATAAATTGGGTTTCACTCACGTGCGAATCGACGCTGACGAATTTAAAAGCCCCGCGTGTTCATGAGAAACCCGAGCGAAACTAAAGTGTGCCGACAGACCAAAATTGGAGCGAGTCTTGTTGTTCTGGCACCGCGCCGCTAATCTCAGCTGATTGCCACAGAACACCGTCTTCTGTGTAATTACAATTAAGCCGTTAGCGGAGGCAAATGCCGGGTCAATACGTGTTCGTCGACGAAACGGCACACGGGGATTTTGCTCAGGTCTAATTTGCCAGTTCTCGAGATATCATTGAAAGCTGTTGATTAAATCTGTAATCGTTTGGCCTCCCCTATAATTCCTGCGGATCGAGCTATTTAATGCAGATATAATGAACTACCGTCTTCGAGAAGGGACGCGACATTCCGATTCGATGAAGCCAATTTACATTAATGATCGAAGATACGCCCAGTGTCTAAAAAGAAATAGTCAGCGGTTCGTTAAGCAAGGGTAACGCAATCTTGCTGTTGCACTGGAAATTTGTTGTACACACCTAATACATATATTAAATATGATTATGATTGTCGAATCGTCTGCAATGCGTTCTCTGACAATAGACACTTAATGGAACCACTGAAACCGTTTACCGCAAAATATGTCGCGTCCATTAAAGAAAATTCATTATCCACGCACACGATAAACCTTCTACCAGCTCTGGTACGTCCGAGACCACAGATACAACGTCGGAGAAGGACGGCTCGTTGAAACACGAAGAATAATGATGCTATCCGGATTACGCCGGGCCATTACAACGTCCGACAATAAAGTTCCTAAACTCGTCGCTGTAAAATTTCACTTTCCT
Organism: Lasioglossum zephyrum; assembly: GCA_028455615.1. NCBI lineage: Eukaryota > Metazoa > Arthropoda > Insecta > Hymenoptera > Halictidae > Lasioglossum > Lasioglossum zephyrum. Next base: position 544,714 of record CM052332.1, read on the forward strand.
CGACGATTACCTCAGTCCTCTTAGAATCCTACGCATTAATTGCAGCTTCTAATCGACCTTTCACTACCATTTTGAAAACGATATTTTGATTTAATCTTCAGCCCTTCTCTTAATATTTTCTCTACCTTCGGAAACAATGAAAAGATTTTGAAGACTGATCGTGATTTCCAATGTGTCATCATGTTTCACGAATCTGTTCGTCCCTCGTGAACATGATAGTTTAATCAGTTTTTGATCACGACATTCTATTTTGCTTTAACCTGGCCACATTTCTGAATTACCACGACAAATAAGTAAGACTTTCGCAGTTGGTCGAGAACCATCTTCGCAGCATTCCTGTAGCGATCATTCGAAAATTGCGGTTTGTGAGTTATGTCAGTTCCATTGCAAGCGTGCGATATTGATCCACAATTTATTGGTGACACGAGTAACATAGCGACAGCTCCAGACACCATTCCTCAGAACAATTTCCAAAATAGTTCCGAGGGGTTAATTCACCCCTCGAACAAGAGAAATGGATCATTCGACGCTGGTGAGAATTGCAGGAATAAAACGGTACATTAAAATAGTAATTAGATTTATAAGGAAACATTTACGATGTTACGCTTGTGTTCCCAACGAAGAGTGCATCCTCTCGATGAAACTAAATAACGCGTTATATAATTTTCCTTATTGTAACTCGAAACAGCTATTTCGATGTATCGCGTCGCTTCGAGCTTGCGGTTGGTCATCCTAGGTCAGAATTCGAAGGATCAAGCGTTGACATCGATGCATAATTTTCGAACGTGGGTACCAGAATGTTGCATTAGCTGACACCGTCTAATGACCATATCTAAGTACTCATCAATGAGGATTAATTGTTCCTGTCCCATTTGGCGCTAGTGAGGTATGCATTCCGATTACATTTACGTTAGGTGTGTAACATGTGTAACAATGGCTCGCTCTACATAGCCAGTTGAAGATCTAATGTGGATAACGCGCGACACTGTGGCATCAGATATAAAGGTAGTCGAAGCGGTGTTCAGAAAGGAGGTAGCCAGCAATTTTATAGAGACGGGGAGAGTGTTCGCGAGGTTCGCTGTCAGAGGCCTCGTCCTCGCGAACTTTATCGGGTGACGATCGGATGATCTGCGTTTCGCAGAGCGGCTGGTATGGCTATGAACTTTGCCGGCTACATTTTGCCCGGTCATATCTCCGAGGATCTGCAGGTCTCATTGTCAAACGTTCCGCACGCACACGTGCGCTGACAGAGGGACACGTACTTACACGTGGACAAGTGAGATACGCAGGGATGCGCATGCACGTGATCACACGGGGACGACCACGCACACACGATATTGATTGCTCGGCAGTCGGTCGGTGGCTTACGATTTATGTCGTCGCAGCCACGACCGGAATAACCGATGTCACGCCGAAAATTCACTTTTTTCGTCTGCCACCTGCTTCACCATGAATCCTACCTGACAACCGGAATCGTCCTGACCCCGGGACACGCGGCCAACGCGCACAAAAGTACATTGCCGAGGAACGGACAGAATTTATCATCGGCCGGCGAGCAGTTCCCTGAAAAACTTGCAGTCTCGAGCCGTGCAGAGCAGAGCAGAGCTGAGCGCCGGTGCTGCTTTAAGTAGGAGAGCACGACTTTGGTCGACTTTGTTCAAGGGTCCGTCGAATGCCAAATTAATCGAGGGAAACTCGGCTCCATCTAGCAACGTAACCGGCATTGCAGCAGCCCGACGCCATTCTGGGAACATCCTATTATCGCATGGCATCGAGAAACGTCTTTTCGAAGCCGGAGAACGCCGAGGAGGGACTCGAAACTAAACCGCGAGGCAATCGAGTCTTTAATTGGGCCAAGATTGGAAAATCCTGTTTCACTAGACTGCACCCGGCGGTACCCGTGGATTTTTCCTCGGCCCTATCAGCTGAATTACACCGATCGATGAAATATTTGAAGAAACTCTAGCCCCGCTGAAGCGGAAACCTACCCTTAATTAATGCCGGCGGAGCCCGACGGAAACCGTTACTTCGTTAAGTTACACAGAAAACGTAGCGGTTCGGCCAACTTCTCGTTGGATTTTCTAATTTTCCCGTTACTTTGAATGCGGCCGAAAAATTTATCAGAAGTGTCATGGAGTCGCGTGCCAAACCCCGCCGCGCCGCGTCGCGTCACGACAAATTGCTTATTCAATTCTAGCGCTGGAAACGGATCTAATCTTGTCCGTATTCCTCGCGGCGGCTGTTAGCACGGAAATTCTTCCTTCTGGGAAACGCTCTAACGAAGGACGTTCGTCTCGTACAATTCCGCTCAACGAGGTCGAATGGAAATGAAATTACAGCCTCGGCCACTTTGTCAATTTTTCTTTTCTCTGTTACCATTCCGTCCGAGCGGGAAGAGTGATATCGTAATCGTTTAAAATGAACGCGTTATCGAATGAGGAGTCGCTATCTCATCGTATCCTATACGAAATTACCGAGCATCGTACGCGTGCGCGCGCTATAAATCGTCTATTCAATTTACGCGTGAAAAGGGTCTTGAAAGGAGGACGTGTCTCGGAGCTGACTGCAAGAAACTTACATTTTCGATGAAACAGTGAACGAGGGAGAGATGGGAAGCGGGAGACAGAGGATGAACGCTCGAAGGAAGAGTTTAAAAAAGAATCGTATAAAGCGGAGATAATTTCTGCGATAAGACTCTTGGCTCGTATTACCCTACTAGTTAATAGGATCTACCTTACTAACTTAGTTTGGAACTTAGTTGGACTTCCCGTGTGCAAAGAGTCTCCTCTTCGCAGTCTTCTCCCGATCTCTCTCTCTCTCTCTCTCTCTCACTCTCTCTCTCTCTTTCTCCCTCTACGGAACTTGTCTGTAGATTACCGACGCCTGGAGAGAGCCGAAAATCGTTGTACAGTTTGACTCCGAGATTTCACTAATCTTGTTGTGAGCATCCTTTAGCGTTTCGTCCGTGCACTTTGCAACCTGATAGTGCGCGAGATCTTGGAAGAAGCGTTTGTAACGCATCCAGCTCGATAATTCTCAATGCCCAGAGTTTTACCACGTTTTTATTAGCTCGCTAAAGTAGATTTACATTGGTACTCGTTTGACACTGATGAGACAAATATCCTTTCAACTTGGGAAGTCACGATTGACAAGAATATTCTTCGAAACGATAATGCGATACTGTTTCTCGACGTAGACGCAGTTCTGATGAAGTATGACGAATGTAGTTGAAGCGTTACGAAAGGAAATAAATTTCTGTTGTACTATGGTTCGTCGCAGTTGACAAAAGAGATTTTTATTTTAAACAGATCTATAAAGAGACGATATAAATAGTCTGTATGCTCGGCGATGATCGTCGCCCGTATCTGATAAAGTCATGAAAGCTGCTAAAACAGACGAGAATTCACTTTGAAGTAATGACCGTAGCATTTTCGCGGACGCTTTTAAACCAACCTTAATTCTCGAGCAGCGTTAAACTTCGCAGCAGTTCGAAAAAGTAATTCCTCCAGACTTTCCAACTTTCATCGTGAACACGTTTAATTGCATAGCCGCCCGCGAACGCTTTGGAATCCGTCGAAGCAGCTGCACACACTTGTATCATCGATTTACAAAATCCCGGAGCACGGTGTTTCACTTTTACGCCGGTCTACGTCGCCGTAGACTCCTAGGGATTAGTTTATCCAACGGCTCCTGTCTAACAGAATTTTTCCGAGCCGATTTTGTTTTATTACGAAACATTCTTCACTCGTTCGAAAATACTTGCCAGGGTCGGATAATTCCCCGCGGAATACGATCTCTCTTATCCCAGGGCACAAGGGTAGAGGGCAAGGACGAGGGCGAGAGGCCGAGGGAAACACATTTCCCGCGGAGGCACGTCGAACAGGATCGTTCCGAAAAGATTAAACTTTTTAAATTCCTATAAATTTCCTCAGCGATAACGAGTTGTTACCCGGCGGGCACGCGGGGGTGCGTCGACTCAGGCGTCCAGCGTCGTTTCACCAGGGGCGGAAACGCGCTCGCATCGCGACGGTAAATACGTAAGTTCGAAGCAAAGCGTTTAAACGACATAAGCTTTGATCCGCATTTTACGGTGTTCAGAAAGTCCGACAATAACTCCGACTTGAGAGCGGCTGGGGGGAGGGGATGGAGGGGACGCGCGATGGAAATCTCACAGTGTTCCCGTCGGGGAAGAAGAAATACAGTTTGTATCCCCACCGCCAGGACACTACTGTGCTGCCACCATACCTATGGGTACCTCATTACAACTAAATTCGTACCCATGGAAGTCGACACCCCCTGGTTCCCGTGGAGCAGTTGGTCGTGCCAGAGCTAGACAATGGGTTCGCGAGCAAATTGCCCGGTCATCGTGGCAGACGCGGAAATTACCGCGATACGTTTAGGCGATCCTTGTGACAAACGGGAATAACAACAGGCCGTTGTGCACTGTGTGTACGCGCCGGCTGTGAAATTCTCTCGGTGGTCGCACGATCACACGCGACGAATCGCATGTGCGCAACGGTATGCGACGCGGCGACGCGACGCCAGTGGCGGCGACAACGACGACCACCTTTGTCTACGGGCCGTGCGACATTCGCGCGCACCTTTCGCGCTCCAAGACACCCACGGGTCGCCTCTTTCTCGTTACTTTGTCCCGTTGCGTCCCGTTGCGCTTCGTTACCCTCGCGCGTACACCAGAAACACCGGCCGCTTTTACGGTCAGGTTCCTCCGAACCGAGAAACAACAGCTGCGCGTTTCCCGCACGCGACTTAATTATTTTACAGAACAGCGTCCCACTCGATGCAAAATCTCGCCGCGCGTTGCGCTCAGAAACGTAGAACTCGGCCGCGTTTCGGTAGAACTTTCCACCTACATACGGGGGTCCTGTATCCGCGACCGTCGTGTAAACAGCCGGATCCTGATTCTACGGGTCACGTTTAAACCGCAAAAGGCACAAGTACAGAGTGGTCGCCGAAAATTTCACCAGCATTTCTCCCGTCAAGAATTTCAACAACTGGGAAAGTACAAACTTTCAGTTACTGGCAAAACGATAACGTACCGCAATCTTTTGTATTTGAATTTTCGTAAAAATGGAGGTGTGCATTATAAATAGTGCAACAATAATTTAAGACTATCATTGTTAATTAATGAATTAATGAATTTAACATTATCATTGCTAATTAATGAATTATTAATTGTGTTTTGATTATCGATCGTAAGATTGATGACACTAAGCACGTCCAATTGTTCGAAAAAGGATTATATGTGTATAAAAAATTAATTTTCGTTTCAACTTCAGTTTTCACGAAACCATCTTTATTCCTGATAGCAACACAAATTACAGAACACACGATAATACGTCAGTCATTCTCTTTCTGCAGCCGCTTGCACATCGTCCGATCGGTTGGATATCAAGCGTGAAAAATCAGACTTATCGCGGAAACAATATGCGATTGATTTATATTGGACGTTATCGTCCAGGCAGCGGTTAAAATACACAGAATCATCGCATCTCGACCGCCACCGAGAGGAAATCAATGTCGGCGAACAGCCAGTCTCGAAATCCCCTCAAGGTCTGGCTTCCGGGGAATTGAAAATCCTATCGAAGTCAATTCGATCGTTTCCCTTTGATTTTGCTTGCCTAATGGGTTCGATCAACGTTTCTTCTGTCGTTTGTTGTGAAACCTCCGTCGCTGTCCCGTCGATTGGATTAAACCTGAAACAGGAAGCGATACTGGTTCATAATTCTAATAAGCTTCGCGTAATTGTCGCTTCGCTTAAGTGGGCCATCGTTTGCCACCCTGATATTACTCAGAGTTCGCGTGGAACACGGTTGAAATAACAAATGCGGGAATTAATATGCATTCGACAGATAGAGTGGCCGGGAGGCTGGCGGATTTATCGGCGCGTCGCGTCGGCCAGTCGATGCGTCCCGAAGATGTAAATCAATCCTGCCTGTTTGATAACCGTCTCCGCCCAGATAATGTGCCTCTTTCCGGCGAGACATCGACCAGTTCGATTGCCGTTTGTTCGGTCCCTTTCATTCCCGCGTCTTAACTTTCGCGAACTATCGTCTCTTCGAATCAAATACCGCTAACATCATTATTACCTTCGCCTCAACTTGAATACTTCCCAATGTCGTAGACCCTGGATACCCGCCTTCTCTAAGAGCATCGCTATCCAATAGAAATTCCGGAGCTATACTTGACCCTCCTCCACTCTATCAGCAGTGATACGGTTATACTCTTTTCAATACTTTCCTCGGTAATTGTATGGGTTCGAGTCCACCTCACTGATTTTAATGCCCTTGAAATATCTTATAAAGATCAACGTGTTGGGACATTTTCGAGCTTACAGGCTGAGTCGATTCACATTTCCGTATGGAATATCTTCTATTTCGTTTTATAACGCGTCGATCGCTCACTCAACAATTACTAGACAGCGGATTTTATGCGTTCATAACAAAAATGAGTAGATGTAATTTCAAACATTCACAAAGCATTGGACGAATTTAAAAAGACTGTCGTATTATTTTCAACCTATTAAACGTATTAAGAGAGAATTTTTGCATTTTCAACTCACTAATATTGGTAGAGAAAGATAAAACGTTTCGCTTGGCTTTTCTACTTTTCGTAATATATGCACAAAATGTAAACATTGGAATATTGTCTTTCTGTGGGGAACATTAAAGAGTCATCTGTATAGCAATGTAACATTCACTGTTGACGAGACATGTCATCGTATAGTGTTAGAATGCAGAATTACCGCCTCAGAGGTATCAAATAACGTGCAATTTTCTCTCTACCAAGCAAGTTGATATGCACATTGATATGAATAGGCATCTCAGCTTGTATAACCAACGCTTACACATACGTTTCAACGATACATAATGATTTGTTACACATTTCCTACAATAATATGGAAACAATTTTTCATTCATATACGAGAATTATAAACTCTGGAGAACAATGTGCAGAGCATGAAAGACTTTGTTTTGTAATTTTGCATGAAAATGTAATGAATACAAATGAATACATTAATGTAATTAATTAATGTAGAAATCTAATGTAACTCATCACTGGAAAGCGAATCTTTATTATTAATTACTAAAAACCTTATTCGGGGTATTGCGAACATTTTTTTTAATTAGCAAAATCGGTCCAGAGGTTATGGATCCATATAGGTTATGACCTCGTATTACTACAATATTATTAAATGTATGTTATATGTGCGATTTGCAACACCAATACTTCACAGAAAAATAATAAGAATAAAACTTGATGATTCTAATAATTTAATCACTCACTGTATGTGCATAATAAATAGACTGCGGATTTCTCTGCAAAATAAAAGTTGTCTGCATTAATTGTAAGGTACAGTACATAGACATTCGTTTCGTTTCTTAATTATTTTGTAGAGTTGGAGCCAATGCAAATGTTTTTACTATTTTGCATTTCGTATTCTTATTGAAAGTACATAAAATCTGCGATCTAATAATAAATAAGAATAGTGACCGTCACAAATGTAAGTGATAAATGCAAACAGGAATGAGATTTTCTTATTCGGGCGCATACCGCAGGCAAGTGTCACCGCGTGAAAAGGCTCTTACTGACTTGACACGGTGGTCGGAGTGCAGTAGGTAATGCGATATATGTAGCTATCTTATGCCGGCTCAAAAAAGTGATACATTTATTCCTCGATGTAGATATGTACTTTCTGAGAAATACCTCAGCCAGTGGATATTATCTTAATGCCGATTGGAATCACGGAAAAGAGACGTTCCAACGCCAAAAAGTAGATCGCTTTTGAGGGCTTACTTTATGCAAATATGTTCAGAATTTTCCACGAGATTCATCGCTAACGATTGCTGGTAGAGTGCTCGTTTCATTGAGTTTTTTTAATGTCGAGTACATGGCAAAAGTGCTTCAAATTCCAATCATAAATTAACAACTACAGGGTGTCCCAAAAACTTGTAGCCGCACGACTTGTAGTTGTAGTCGCACTATGAATGGTCCATGTTATTCGTTAATAACTCCTTACTCGTTTCCAGGATTGCAAGGGGACGAGATGTGCCTTCTAATTTTTCAATAATGCAAAGATGAAGTTTTCCAGTAGTCAAAAGCGTTAGATAAAAGATGAATGTAAGCTGCAATCGTCCTCAAAAATCCTATTTTTACGTTTACGAGGAATAATTAGTATTACATATTCGGCAGCATGTAGCTGTCGCAGCTTTATGAAAACAGTTACACGCGCAACTGTACTTTTTAGGGAGATCGCGGCCTAGATTGATCTTTTATCTAGATACAAGACTCAACAAACACATTTGCAATCCTGGATAATCGAGTATACCCCCTTAGCAAAGCTGCGGGAACATTTTCGCAAAAGGAAAAAGTACTTGAATAGATTTCAGGAATAGCTGCTTTCAGAGAAGTTCACATTTTTGGGACACCCTGTATATTAAAATACGCTGCACACAAAAGTTCCCGTATCGTTTAGTTTAAATTCACTTGGTATCTTCAGCTTTCGAATGCATAAAGTATCAGATTTATTTTCAATTTGACTGCGACGTATTACTATACATATAAAACGAAGCCGACGCGACGGCCGAACAGAGTCCGCTGGATTTTAATATTTCAACATGTTCTATAAGTATAAACTCAACTTTGTGTATTGTAACCATACAACCTCGTGTCTCAAGTGGTCTGAACGGCTAGACGCTTGAACAACTCTCAAGAGATTGTCGGAATAATTTGTGAGTCTTTGTAGGGGGTTTGCCAAGGTTCTGGTTCTGGTCTATGTTTCGATCGCAGCATTTCGACCGCACTCTCTATACCCTGCTGTAGGCACGGTCGATCGCGTGAAAATCGAATATCTGAAACTCGAAACGTTGATTGAAGCAGAAACGCCGAAACGAATTGTAACTCCAAAATAAACACAATGGCGCGGTATGTTTACGGTGATTGCGGCACGATCCGCGGTGCACTTTGGCAACAAGCTTGCTCTGCTAATTCAATTAATCGCCACGTCCCTCGCTTAACACGCGCTCCTCTTAATAACGGTTCTATAACGTGGCTCTTCTACCTCCATCTTCCACCGTTGAACCGTTTCTATCATATGCGCAGTCTACCTCTGCGCATAGGTCAGATAAAGGAAAAATTAGAAATGCTAATTTAATATCTATTATTATATTATCATTATTCAGGGTGTGTCACCTAATGTTTGTTCCTCTACTATCTTTGTTGTTTGCAGAGACACGTAAAATGTATCGAAGACAAAGTTGAATGGTAAAATGGCGCTTACACGAATCAAAAAATATTTGTTTTTAGATTTTTAATTTTTAGAGATGTAGTTTGAAATAGTTAAAATGTATTCTGCTTTCCAAAACAATCTGCATCATTTTGTATGCATTTACTACATCTTACAAGTCAGTAATGGTGGTAGTTTTAAATTCAGAATTAAGTACACTTAAAATTTCCTTAAAAATTCCTTAAAATTTAGAAGAACGGGGAAGAAGTCGAAGAAATAGAAACACTTTTATTCAACGCTTTTATTCATAATACGTGCTTTTAGATATGAAATTGAAACCTGGCCGAGACGTCAGCTAAAAAACCAGGTCTTCATGTTCTCGTGAATTACTAACGCTAGCTTGCAATTAGTCTTGGTTAAATTTAGAAGAAATCTAGGTAAATCTGGGTCAAACAGACTATTTTATAGTGTGAGTTATGTAATATTAAGTTCATATACTGTTAATTATATTTTTGCAGATTTCTCTACCAGTACCGAATTAGTAATGTATAATATAATTATACTATATAATTATATCATAATATAATATAATGTATAATATAATTGTGACACGTGCACGACAGAAACGGAACGCGTCACGTGACCGTGCCGAAAAATAAAAATTATCTGCATTGATTTCTCCCTTTTCTGAATAATTTAAATTAATTGAAAATAGCGTGACAGCTAATTTTTTAAACATGCTTTTATTGTTTCACATTTCAACTTTATAATGAATGCATAAAATCCACAGGCCACTCGTATAATATTTATCCCATTTATAAAGAAAGTCGAAATGTAAAGATGGACGAGGCAGAATTAGCGTTCTGGAATTGCAGGTAGAAAAGGGAACACAAGTCTCGTGGGTTTGACACAGGGCAAAGTAAGCCACGCGTCAGGACCGGAAGACGCCTCCGTTCGGTCGTTTGCTTCCCGCCGCAGGAAACTTTGATTCCGACGACGCGTGCGGCTTCATGTCTTTTCGTGGAATAAATAAAGTCACGGCATGTAATTTGTTGGAATGAAAGCGTAAAAAGTAGGATGCCCCTCGTATTTTCAAAGGGGGAACTCGTTACTTGGCAAAAGGAACCCTGTGTACAGTGCCTCTGGTGTCATAAACGTCGTCCAACGAGTTCCTTCAAACGACATAATTGGGAACTTGAGGGACGAAACTTGCACGCTTTACCTAATTACGTGACGTACGAAATAGATTGAATTCTATGTGGTCGCACTTTCATCGTCGGTCTGCTTCATTGATGTCTACTCAACTATTGGGAACCTAAATTCCTAGGGTGCATATTAAATCACACTTCTCTAAGATACTACACTCGTGTATACATCAATAAATACGTTCAGTAATTGTTAAAGTGTAACAAATTATACTATACTGGTGCACTATAAAATATAAGTTTGTTTAATATAATGTAATAATGATTAACAGCTTTTAACACGTGTTTCCTTCTTACAAAAATCTCCACAGATCTACAGGTCTATATTCTCTCCTTCACTCCCAGATGTGGCCCTCTCTAAATTGGCACTCACACATAATACACGCATACATGCATACTTCATGTCCAACAGTAATAATGTAAATCCACATTTAAGATGAATAAATTCAAGTAACAGCTAAATAAATAAAATTAATTATAATTAAACCGAATAAACACGACTCGTGTAATACAAAATTAAATACTACGTTTGAGAGTCCTTAATGAGGACAATGCATTAGGTCGTTGTATACACTCGTAACATTTATTGTTCTTCTGTAATGGTTAATATCTCAGAATCTTCGCTGGACGTAAAATCACTTAGTCTATTTCTATTTCTACTAGACTGTGCGAATCTTTATGTACTTATGAAAATTTTCAAAAAATGCTCGAATATAAAATTCGATTGAATTTTATACAAATTTTTATTCGTTTTAGATCTACAAAGGCTATTCCCATTAAAAATAGGATTTTATTTAATTTCACTTTCTTAAAATTTGCTTCCAAAAATTTGCAAATGCGTAAACATCCGCAGGCTAGTGATCAGAGAGGGTCCTAATTTCACTGTGCAAATTGGACGGTAATTAATATTAATTGTCTCGGTCTTGTGATGTGTTCCAGCTGATCAGTCGTTGAAAGACTGCGGGGCAAGAAATTGAAACATCCAGACAGCCTCGTGTAATCCAAACAGGAGCCATACTTCTTTCGGTGGAAGGGCGAGGAACAGGAAACCTGGCTGACAGAGGACACGTTCATAAAAGAAGGAATGCAACACGAGGGGAGAATGCGCACGAGCACCGAGGAGGACATACCCATTTAAGTGAAACATTCCGCTCGTTTAAGCAGCCTGCGAGAATGAATGAGCTGCGAATGCTCGTTTCACGGGATGCGTGGGGAACTAATGCACGCATTGACATCAATGTAATAAGCCCCGCGTGCGGAATGACGTGCAATCCGCAGCGAGTACAGTGAACGACCTCGTTTCCTGTTTCAGAATCGAAAACGAGCACGTGCGCGCGCCTGTTTGCTTAGGTATGTTTCCCGGTAGCCACCGCGCAACCGACGATTTCGATGAACGATCCAAGGCTGATAATCTGCTTTACCAATCAATTCCCTTCATACATTGCTGCTCCCGACCAACAAATACGATTTCGCTGTCCCTCTTCTAAGTATGTCTACCGCGGATAACAACATAATCGTCGGCAGTTTCGCGAGGCTCGTCGCCGCTCTGTCAGCACCCTCTTTCCTGCGGTAATTTTCCTAAACGGCGATTTCAACAAAGTGATAAATCGATACGCATCCCGACTACATAAATTTGTCCTAACCGCCGCACAGTGGAGTATTTAACCCGAAAAGCTGGCCAAAACTATTGCAATGTTATTTACCCTAGTAGCACAAAATATTGTATACGCATTCATATAATATTAAAAAGAGATTCAATCTTTTTGTTAATATTCAAATATACAAACAATATTTTTTTTTTATTAAGTAACAAAATGCAAAAATTTTGTATTTTAGACAAAAAATTTTAATTCGCTTTTGACCAGCTTTTCGAACCAAATACTCCACTGTGCGCTGAATAGAAACTCGTGCGAAATGATCTTGTTCGAAGCATTTGCTTCTGCGTAGCGCAGGATTACTTTGCGCTCGGGACTGGAGTGACTCCAGGTGGAGTCCTGTGTCAGCACTCTCAGCTGTCTCGATGCTAATTATGAGCAGGGGATATCGCATCGGGATAGCGAATCAGCTTGAGTAGCATTTGATATCGGTGACCGGTATCTGAAATTAAAAGTCCGTCATCTAATTTTTTAAAGTGAACCCGGCGAAAGGTATAGGTACGAGCACTATGAAAGGATTTGATGCCGGGCACCGATGCTATTGACGTTGGGAACTCGTGGCCTCTCGGCGATACCATCTTACTTGATGATGCCAACGCCGGCACCGTTTATTCTGCAATAACCTTTGGAATCGTTGTGCGCCGATATCGTCTGGATAAAAAGAAATCATTTCGAGAAGATATTACACCGTGAAGCAATTTCCGTAAGTCTTTCGAACGAAATTAATTTCTACATTACTTTGAGATATACTGCAATTTAATTCAATAAAAATCATGATTGGAAGATTGAAAACTTGTGGTGTCAGATGATACATTAACAATAATAAATATTGAATGTTCTCGGCGCTACGGTTCTCGGCAATTTTGCAGATTATCAAATAATCATCGACATTTCGATTCTAGTTTGAATCCTTTTCAAGGTGTATTTGCATTGCGTCTGTAAAAATATACATATATGTGTTTTACAATTTAGGTTTAAGATAACTAAATGAGTAACACCACTAAATTGAGTACTACAATTGTCTTTAGCCTCGAGCACCTATTACCTAGCCTCTACCCATTCATCTTACCGCTTAGTGTAAGAGTCAGTAAAAATATCTCTTCTTTTTATCAACATCACGGCAAACCAGCAGCGTCGGCTACTTACATCCAATGCTCGACGACATATACATGTATATTTATTTACTTCACTCTGCCGTGTGACAGTTTGGCGATACTGACAGGATATAGTTCAATCTATCCTTCGAAAGCTCGAAGGACCTCAAACTAGGAGAGCTGTGCAACTTCGGTGAACTACGAGTGCTAGAGTAGTCAACGCATGTCATCGTAACTTCTTAGCTTTGCCAATTTTTAGTAACACTCTCTAGTAGTTCTCCCTGGACTGCTGCAACGTCGAGGATGGTGGGATCTGATTTCGTGTGAATCCAATCGAATCCCGCAATGTTACGTGATTAACGGTATTGCTGTACGTAAAGGAAACACCAAGGCGGCTGACGATTGTCCTTGGTAATTGTTAGGCCTTGCCCTATATATGCGATACCCGTGCGATACATACATGCATGTATGTATTCTAGCCTTGCGCGTGTGTATATATTATATGTATATGCATATGTATTTGGGTGTGCGTACACATACATCCATAGGTATATAAACCAGATATACATATATCCCAGTCTGCTCGAACAATAGAATTAATTATAAAGCTTGTTCGGATAACCGCAGAGAGCCCGCTACTTGCGGGAACTCCGACCTGTTCCCTCCCCCGTCCGTCCCGCCTATGCTCGCTACGCCACACCGTGCCGGATTCCCTCTTCGTTCAACTTTCTCGTCGGATGGTTTTCATCATCGGGACTCGACTATTTACACCGAATGAGAAGAGAAGCACCAGCGCAGATGGGAGCTGACGTGAGTAAGCCCCTAGCTCCGGTGTTGAAATAATTACCGCCACGGTTACCGTGTTCCTCGCGGGAGGTATCTTTTTATGCAGCGCTCCTTCAGGAGCCCAAACTCGATGCAGGTTGATCGTGAAAGTTGATTAAGTGCACGCTGATGATCTCGAATGCGCCGTTACCAATTCCGCCTGTTTTTCGACAGATTGAGCTTTCAAAGGTTTCGAATTGTAAAGGGACCTCAGTAGTCGCGCGAAACGGAACTGAAAAAGCCTGCTAGCATCGAAGGTCCTGCAGCTGTCGAGGTGACCAATCAACTCTACGAAATCTCCACTCCCAAAGTGTCTTCCATTAAGAGGCAAGGGACACCACGCGAGATAACTAGAAAGTAACTAGAATCTTACTAGATTTTGTATCGAAACATGGGTTTGCGGGCTGTCGTTTTTTTTACCTTACAATTAGACGAGCATATTTTGAGCTACATTTTTGACTCATATGATGGGATACAGTGTGGTGCAGTGAACCTTCCTCTATCAAATGAACCCTTGTGCACCTCAAAATATACTCGTATAAGGTAAAAAAACGACAGCCTGCAAACCCATGTTTCGATACAAAATCTAGTAAGATTCTAGTTACTTTCCAGTTATGTCACGTGTTATCCCTTGCCCTCTTAAAAGTATTGATTACGAACAAATGAAATTTCATTTCATTTAAAAAGAAACGGGTAAAATTCATACTTAAATACTTTGTTTATTGTATGTATTTTCTGGAGCCACTGTATGTCGGAGATATATGTACGGAGAGAAAGGCTAACAATTACCGAGGACAATCGTCGGTCGCCTTGGCGTTTCCTTTACGTTTAGCAATACCGTTGTTAATCACGTAACAGTGTGGGCCTCGATGGGCTTCATGCGAAATCGGGCTCCGGTTGTCGCCATTCCCGGCGTTGCAGCAGCCCCTGCGGTCGCCATTACGCGCCCAGAAAGCATTTCTATTCAAATCACGCCGGAAATAATCGCGCTCCCCATGTGCCATTATGAACCCGAGGGAGGGTCCGACCGAAAGAGGAAAATGATTACGGAATGCGTATCGAGAGAATGCTATCTCGCCCGGTTCGCAAGCGCGTTACGATGGCCGCCGCTGACCCACACGCCGTGTTTGCGAATTGTGCGGCCACGCCTAATTTACGTTTCGCGAACTGTTCGCACGTCGAAAATAAAATCTTTTGCTTGTGTGATTAACCGAACCCGAGCCGCATACCTATGCTGGAATGCGATGCATAAAGGGATGAACGGAATGTTAAATGTGTTCCGCGTTGGATCTCCCGAGGTCGTTGTTGATTGCGCATTTTCGACGGTCTACTTTCCACTCGCTCAGCTGACTTGCCTTTTTTTTTTTGACTGATCGTTTTCACTGTTCGATGCTACGCCGCAAATTCCCTCGATCGCGGCAAGAATGTTCAGTAATTGATGAATTTTAACCATCGCGTCGCTACATCGACCGAAAAGTCGTTTTATCGCTTTCATTTTTCGTGCAGTTTTCTACCATCTTCCTCAGCAAACGTGACTTCCGGAAGACCTATAGCGATTTTATAAGTTTCAATGGCTATAGTAGAAAAATTCAAGAATAATTGGGTTGTCAGAAAAATTGATTGGATTGTTGCAAAACGGTACTTCATTAGAAAAGTTGACGATACACTACTTGTAAAGAGATAGCATACAATAAAATTATTTTTAAAGATCTTTGTCCAATCATATGCTATAATAAGAAAAATGTAGAAGAGAAAAGAAAATTTATATTTTTTATATGTCTACATTTATATTACTGCTTAAGTATTGATTACAAACGAATCAAATTTTATTTCATCTAAAAAGAAACACAACATTTATATTTGTTAGATTTTGTTACAATCTTCACGAGGAGTCTGACTCGTTAAAATACGGTAAGGGGTTAATGCCTGTCCAAGCAATAACCAAAGGTTTTAAGGTTTCCAAGAAGTTTCGAGATTCCGCGCGTTTGCATGTACCAAGATATTTTCGGGTACTTTTTCTGGCCAAACCTGAGCCCGTAATCTCGTGTCCTCGCACATCTCTAGTAGATAGCACTCGCCAAATGGAGGAAAGACCATTTCTTGTTTCAGTTAAACGAGTGCCCTACCCGCTTCGGAAGCTATCGTGCTGCATAAAAATAGTGGATTACCTTACTATTTCTTCTTTACGTGATTGTAGACAAGATCTGAAGCTCCACCTACCATTTCCATACATGGTTAGATATCTTCCTATCAGGGAATCGTTTATTCCATTAAAATCCTTGTCTCTGATTTGCGTGGGTCGGAAACATTCATCTTTTTTAAACTATTATAATTATTTATGGCTTATAAAAATGTTCAAAAAATGCTGGAATATAAAATTCGATACAATTTTGTACAATTTCATTGGTTGTTTTCATCAAATTGTTCATTCGAAGGGACAATCATGCTACTGAAGTTATAAATTCGATACAGCTGATACGATATATTTGAATTTTCACTTTCCATTGGCTTGTGAAAATTTCCAACCATGAATGTTTCCAAGGCGGTGCTTTACTCCTACTTTGTCTACATTGTTCACACCACCATTCTTCTACGAGACCCTATAACCTACTCGATGTATTCCAGCCACACCTACATATCAATTTTCTTAAAGCTATCCACAACCGAACGACCAACTGCTGTAAGTACAGTCGAGTCTATCTTGTTGTCTATCCAGGAACGATGTCCGATTCTCTGTTTCTTTCTGCACGATCAAATTCTAGAAAGTAAGCAATAGTACATGGAAATTTATCGATCCTAAACTCTGATGACTAGACAGCGGATTTTATGCATTTATAACAAAAATATCTAGATGTAATTTAAAACAATTTTAAAAAAAACATAAGAAGAATTTAAACATACTGTTCTATTATTTTCAACCTATCAAACATATTAAGAAAGAAAATAAATTTCTATTTCAGTCCAGTTTGTTGCAATTCACACAGAAAGTTTTTATTTTGCATAAAGATCCGCTGGTTATTGATGACTTATTTTCGTCTGTACTAAGTATAGCATTCCAAGAGTTAAAAGCATAAGATGATCTTGATATGACCTTGAAAAAAAATTGTTTATGACAGTGATATGCTATATAAATTATTATGATAAAAATATTGTATCACTTTTGTCCTATCACCTGCCATTCAGTAGTTATATCAAATGGCACTTACTGTGAGGCACCTATATAGCATAATAGTGTATTAATACTATATGTATATACATATACATAGGTAAATGTAGTATGTACTCTTATATACATGTATAAACATTGTTTAGCAAATTTCAACATTTAGAAAACGTCCATTATACTGCTTCGAAGAGATTACGTTTATAAATGTTCTGTAAACGTTCAACATTTGGGAAACATTCTGAGGATGTCGTACAAAATCTTCTGAGAATGTCCCACTTCGTAAATGGGACGTTGCTACTTAAAATTTAGAGAGCGTAACAAGGACGTGTAGGGAACATATGGACCTTTTCGCGACGTCCCTAGAACATATACGTCCTTGTCGGACATTCTTAGGGCGTACATGAGATGTTTTTTTATTTATTTATAAGCATTTGAAACCCTTCTGGGTTTATTTCGCTTTACATGAATAATATAAGTGAATACAGTGATGTGAACACAGGAATAGTACAGTAAAAATTTTGTAATAGTAATGTCCGCTAACGCTAAATATGTAAGTTATAGTTTTGTAAGACGGAGTGGAGATGCAAATATACAGGCTTTGATATTTGGCTTTGCTATAATTGTATCAGTATTAAGGGGCAATTGAAGGCCCATACTAAGCTTAATAAAAAAAAGAGAAACAAACTTACTTGTTAACAACAGCTTATTTTTCAGTAATTTCGTTATTTCTCGCAATTGACAAATCCCAAATGACGGCTAGCAACTCAACGGTGTGCAGATCACTCAAAAAAGTGTGACATCGGATTCAGCATTGGGCGGGCCGATTGAAACTCGATACATGCCGGGTATCTATATCTTACTCACACGTATCCCCTGTCCTTCCTGCAGTTAAATTCACAGGATCCACCTTCCTCACTTAAGCGTCTCCATTCAGTCCCGACTGCGAACGTTTAATTGTGCACTACTGTAAATGCTTTAATGAGGCGCAGGAAATGCTACCCGAAGAAGCTCTCTCCCCCGAAAGCAGCAAGAAGTACGTCTGCATGGTACACCTTGACTAAGTAAATGAAATTCGTGTGTTTCTAACACCTATAGGACGGAGCTAAATATCTGTATCCATTTTACAGAACCCGTACCCGTACTCGGCGAAAGGATAATTATTTTCGACTTGAACCAAAACGAATTCGCTACTCCATTTCGCGTGAGTTCACTCGGTTATCGTCGGTCGGCGGCAGGACGCGAGAACGCCGGCTACAGCTTGGAAACGACTGCGGTACTTTGCGGCAAACTTTTCGTCCCGATTGCCGACACTGTTACGATCATTGCCGGTTCTCCGGGCGTTATTTCTCGCCGGAATCCTGTTCAGAGTCTCTTTTATCCAATCTAGCCGAGCACATCTCCAAAATCCCTCCGGTTATACAGTTGGCCGCGCGGAGAACGGCCCCTGGCTTCAGCTTGTCTCGCGGCTGCTGGTCCGATCCCGACCCAACCCGGACCGACCCGGTCGGGGCTCTCTCGTAGCAAGCTTCTTAACAGAGTTTTCGCAAGAATCTCGTAAACGGCAGGTTTCCTGGCGAACCGCAGATCAACGGGAAAGCACGCACGTCCTGGACTTTGGGGTTGGGGTAAGTTGAAGAATGGCGTGTTATGGGCCAGGATGCTCGAAAGGGTAAATGGACGGCGTTGGGAGTTCAGCGAAGCAGCAGCAAACAGCAGGCAGAACCAGAAGCAGCGGGCATGCTGGGAAACTGGAGAGGAGAACCAAGAGCAGAGAGGGGTTAGGCAGAAGAGGATATGGAGGCTTCGTTCGCAAAGGAATGATGTATGATCTATCCGTGCCACGCTCTGCGGCGCCGAGATTTTCAACCCCTTCATCTTTGCAGCCGGCCGTGACGTGGCCAGGCTATCGCGTGGTCGAATTGATGGTGACGCTCTTCGTAAAAATGGCCCTAATGTATTCCCATACGAAAATTTATCCGCGCTTATTCGATCCATCCTTCGGGACGCGTTCTCGATAATTCCACGGTTCCGCGTGTCCCGGCGAATAAATCGTGTAGCACCACGCCGTTCATTCTTTTTTTCTTCGGGGGTTGTTTCCCACTTAATCTTCTTTGTCCCGGATGTCTTTCTAAGGGCGCGAGAGCGATTCCTCTCGGGAATAGAGTTATATCTTCCGAGGGGACAGATATTATAATCGACGACACTATTTCCCCTCCGTGTGTTTTTGTTTGCCCCCTCTGTCCCGTTTTTAATTGAAACCCGGGAACATAAGGAAAGAAAAGAAAAATCGTGCTTGGTGAAATTTATTGCGAATAGCGTAACTCGTGGAGCATGAACGCGCAGATGATAATTACGGGACAAAACAATTCCCGGCCCGTAACAAAGACACGTTTTCCCATAAAATTATCGCGACAACTGTATGCTCTCGGCCGCGACATTTACCGGCATCGTTTAACGCGCGGACCGGCTTGCTTATTTTTCCGTCCCGCTTAATTTGATAACTAATGCTCCGTGGTTCGATAAATCTCGTCAGTGGACCGCCGTTTTGCACCCGGAGAATTTTACCGGTTCGCTTGTCCCGCCGCTGTCAGCTGGAAACACTGTGGATTCACATGTACGACACGTAATTGAACCGGTCGTTCAAGTACATTGCCGGCTCATAACGCACTGCGCTCGCATGAACTATTCCCTGCAACCATGTCAGTAATTATTACATACGTATCTCCGTTACATATTGATTAGCGACAGACATGATTTATCGGCACATAGAAAAAGGCCCTATACCTTTCCTGAAAAAAAATTACAAGTATACACAAGTATATATATATATATCTTTCTATTATATAAAATATTTGTTTTGTGATTGAAATAATTTCTTTGAAAATGTTCAAACGTTTTTAGATATTTCATAGAACACAATCCGTTCTTTTTTTGTTTCTATAGCGTTTGTATTTTCACGATTGATAATATTGGTTTGCGAAAGTAGCTTTCCGTTTCATAAAAAATTGCTTTTCTTACGCGTTTAGTTCAAACAAATGTTAACAACATTTCACGTTTCGTTTCGAGAAAAACTTGGTGTATTTTAGATTGCATTTATTGTAATAATTTTTCCCTCTGTTTGTAAAGTTGTAGCGCTACATAATGAAAGCGTTCAGCACACACGCTGTGAACAATAAGATACGATTCGGTACGCGATGCCTCTTACTCGGTTTCCATTGTTAAAAGGGATCCGCTGTGCGCGCCAGTATTCCAGTTGTTTTGCATGAATGCATAAAATGTTTTTAATCCCAGCAGATTCGGTATTCCACTTGGCATGCTTGAATTTCGTATTTGTTTGAAAGCGGGCCACGTCCAGTCATGGATTGCCCTCGTTTTGTACGGGCGGACCATTGGATAAATCTTATCGAGGAACACGGGACGAGGAACCACCGGTGCTTTCTTCTTTCGAGTTTAGTTTGCGTATGAATCGCGGCCGGCAAATTCGTTGTGCCAATTAAATCTGTCGATTCTCTCACAATCGACTGCGAGGAGCACACTATTTTCGGCCGCACAGTGGTTCCAAAGCCCGAAAACGTGGTCAAAACCTAAAAAGTCAACTTTTAGCTAGCCAGTTTTAATTATTGGATTGGGTACCCTAATAGTGTCACCAATTGGGGATATATATTATAAGTTCAGATTCGCAATCACAGATCCAAAAAAGATCGTGTTACCCATTTTTGTAGGAATCGAATTATTTTTTTAAATACCCGTCCGCCATATTGGATCGGCCACTTTGTTTTTCAAAATTATAAGTTCAGATTCGTAATCAGGGACCTTGAAAACATGACATCAAAAATTTTCAATTTAATCCAGGATCATTTTTGAGATTTTGGTCACGTTTTCGGGCTTTGGGACCACTGTGGGCCGGTCGAGCGTTTGTTTTATCCTGCTATAACGTTCCGAACGCATCGATGGAGGCTACGATGTTTAAATTGTTTTGGATTGATGCTGCACTCTGTGCACAGCGCAAAACCGTGCCAGTTAATCATAGCTGTTGATTAGTCCGTTTGTTCCGAGATACCTGTCAGTGGATGCAGCGAGAATTCGAGTCAGTTCCCAGCGATATACATTCCGGAGAGAGTAAACACGTAAGCGTATTATACGGGCGTCTGCCAGTGAAATGCCAGTTATAACGTTCATCCCGCGAACCTGACAATTCTTCCAATCCCGATTTAATGGACAAATAACGAATCGTAATGAACCTTCAGCGTCGTGCTCACCGGCGATTATGATATTGTCCCTGATGACTAGACCGGAACGACGGAAACTTTTATCCGGCGTTACTCTGCACGTTTATCAAAAGTAAAAGTCTCTCTAATAGTGAGAGGAACGTGTACAAAATAATGAATAGCAATTTCATCGTTTTCGACATCCCTTATTCTCATTCGTTGTCTTAAGTAATCTCCTTTACGTGCAATCGTTCTATTATCCTTGACAATGAGTTTCCGACTAAATGCAGCACTGTGAATTGGACGAGAAAAAACGTTCTGTTACGTAAAGAGATATGGCAGTGTTTTCCAACGTGGCACCCACGCCTCACAAGCTAGCAATTCAACAATTTTTTAGTGGTTTCTTCCTAAAACCTATCTGTAAAGCATTTAAGGTCGTGGAAGGGTTGGCAGGGCAGGGTCAGGCGGGGCAGGGGGGGCTACAAAGACCGGCGGTTCTGCTCGGTAAGCGGGCCTTGCTAAATACGCTCGGTAGTAAAGAAAAAAATATATATAAAAACTAGAGGGGGGTTGTTGCTCGCTCGCTTCGCGCGTTTTTTTAATAAAAAAAAAATTTGTTTAAAATGCAAAAAAAAATTTTTAACTAATTACGTTTGTTTCTTAGGTGAAAAATTTATGTCTTCTCGTATAAATTACATTGTTGAGAGAACTTCTTTCGAAAAAAATTTTAAAAACTAAAAAAACTACTGGACCAAACTGGACCAAAATCTAATCAGCTCTAAGTTACAGCAGGGCACATCGATTGCATCATTTATCATTCTGATTCCATTGTTACTTTTTCTGAAAACGTTAACGAAAAATTTGATACCATACAAACGGACATACGCACACACACACACACACACACACACACACACATACAAACATTTTGATAAAAATAGTCTAAAATGACTCCAAAGACCATGAAACGTGAAGATATGCTAAAAAATCGATTTTCGATTTTAGGGGTAATTACAATAACTACCCTATCGGGAAGTTAAGAACTTTTTAAAAACAACGCTTATATTAGAATAAAAACATTATTTTTTTTTCTCCTCTTTTTAGTGCATTCTAATGTAAGCGTGGTTTTTAAAAAGTTTTTACATGTAGATATGTACTGATTGCACCACTTGCCCGGCCGCACCCTGTATATCAACAATAGTACAGCTATTTGAACAATTTTAAAAGTAATAGGTAACCAGTTATGATCGGAACACACCTACGAGCCTTCACTACAATAATACATACTCTACGAAGGTCAAACGAATAAAATGGAATGCGAAATTGCGGTTCGTACAGTCAGGGACAAAAAGATAGGACACGTCACGTTTCTCCGTGTTTTCATGCGACATTGGAAGGAAATCAATTTTTAATACAGCCAATTTAGGAGGCAATGTGTTGAAAACAACCATTAAAAAATTATACAAGGTCTCCACAAAACATTGAATATTAAACAAACGTGTTCATTCTTTTTTATAAATCCCATTGCTTAAACTCTTGAAAATTTACATTTCTCAATCAAAACCTACGAGAAATTTCATTTACCCGTACTGCCAAATAGAGATCAACAAATTATCAGTGTCGTGTGTTTTTGTCGCCGATTGCACGAGTTCCGCGTTCTTCGAATGTCTGAAGTTCGTGGATGAGCGATTAATAAAGTCGAGAGAAAAGGAGCAGAGCGATGGAAAAAGGGGAAAAAATAGAGCTGGCCCAGATAAAGGACGAAGTCGAGCAAAATATACGGGAAAAAAAGCAGGGCGAAACGATGCACGGTAGGACGGGTTGTAGAGTTGGTGTCACAAAGCCCCGAATCTTTAGGCGACCGTGGATGAGTCTTCGGGGGGATGAGAAAATGGAATATAGCCCTTTGTGCGACACGACATCAGTGTCTCCGTTCGCATGGGATTTGTGCTGCGCATACAGCTAACATAATACAGGAAGATTGTAGATACAAGGTATACCTGTAGGTCGCTGGGACGTGTAGCGTATACCGGTGGAAGGGCGTCAAGGCATCGAGGGTTTGAGGGAGAGGATGGCAATGAGTGGGGGGGGTGGGGTGAAAGGGGACATGCTGGGCGGGCACGGCGGGGGTTGGAGTGTTCGTGGGGCATAGGACGACCAGGAATGGCACAGAGGTAATGGAATCAGGTGCCGCGTGCCGTGAATCGTATATGTTACTAGGGGTTCTCATTTGCAGATGAGGTCCCTGGCCCCTTAACCAATCGCAGGCCACCGTCTAATTACGCGGCCAGACTCACACGGACGATTAAGAAGAGTTCCACAAACAGAGAGCCATGTGCCTACGCGCGATTCCTTGGCTCGCCAGACTCTCGTTCGTTCCAGCATCTTTAATTAACAACTCGACCGGTTACACGACCATTTTCCTTCGCCGAGTACCCTGTTTACAGTAGCTACAAAGTTGAAGACGCTGTTTGTATGCCGACAACAGGAACGCTTTCACTTATCTCGATCACCTTGATATCATCGGTGGGCGATGCTCGAGAGTCGACGGTTACCAAGCTGTCACTCGTATCGCGATTAAAAACCTACACTTTTACCGCTTACACCTGTGATTAATGGAGTGTCACGCATCCCGTATCATCTCGTATTCCGAACAGCCGAACTCGTTTCGAGATTATAAATCAGTTTGCATTGGTGATCACCGATGATGCGTAATAACGTTCTCTCTAAGCAAACACGATTCCAGTGATAAGCTCGTCCGAATTTTGTGTGATACTACACGGTAGCGTACTATTAACACGAACTGTTACACAGGGTGTCACTGATCTGATCGTTCAAGCAGCAAGGAAGTCATACGAAACCTTTTCATAATGGAAGCTGCAGAATAATGCAAATTAGGCCTTGTTAACGTAAAAATAGGACTTTCGAGGGCGATCGCGGCCTAGATTGATCTTTAAATACAGAGCTTTTGACTACTGAAAATCCGATCTACGTATTATCCAGAAATGAGAACGCGCATCCGGCAAATAATTCTACACGCAATACGAAGAATATACGAAGAAATCGAGTTTGAAAATTCATCGAATACATGTGCTATTACATAGGAATCGTCTAATGCGTCTGACCATGACCTACCGATTCTACTTACCGCTTGCTATACCATAGCACGCGACCCCGACGGATTTTAAACTAGTTCTTCTCGAAAAGAATGCGTCCAACAAAAAAATGTTATTCTTTAGTTTCGTCTCACGTTCGCGTGTAGAGTTACTTCCTAATATTACACTTTATAGCTTGCCGCTATTTCGGGCCTCTCGCTGATTCTCCGTGTCCTCTCTCGGTCTATCCGAGAACAAAGTCAAGCCGCATAGCAACCCTGATGCGAAATACGGCGAAAGCTCGTCTCGTATCTTCGCCTTATATCGGAACACGACCGTAGAATGAAATTTTGTATATCCTTCGGAGCTTTGATTTCAAGAAATTTAAAACTGCATCGGGTACACGCGCGCGTGTTATTCAATTGGAAGCAGGTGGCACATCTGCTTATAACCATCGGCTTCATATAATTACTAATGCATGTACATCTGAGCAGCATTCGAAGACAATGTCCTTGAGAAAAGGTCTAATGGCAAAAAAGAAATTGGATTTTTTATTTTCAAATCTTGTATCAAACTCAATGTATCGAAAAAATAAAGAGTAACAATGGTACATTAGAAATGATTATGTATTCTCGAACAGAAACAAGCGAACAAACAAAACAGTTCGTGGAATAGGGCTTTCGATAATGGCTTTAGAATGACGAGAATTGCCATGCAGGTATTAGGTTTCAGTACGAGAACGTTGATAGGCAGACAAGGATGCGTATAAGAGACGATCACGAGAACGTAAATATTGAGTTACATAGAATTGCTGTCAGTCAGATTGTATCCAGCGTTGAAACGATTAGGGTTTGCAATATTGCATGAGTATTATACTACATGTCAACATAGCAGCATTATTCGGACGATGGGAACGGAACAGTCCTGGGAACGAAGAATTTCCTGAATAAGGAAGTAGACAAGGAAAAATTGCAGAAATCATTGGGTACAGTCATAGCATTATCAGTTATCTAAAAAAGAGGTACAATGAGACGGG
Source organism: Lasioglossum zephyrum (assembly GCA_028455615.1). Lineage (NCBI taxonomy): Eukaryota > Metazoa > Arthropoda > Insecta > Hymenoptera > Halictidae > Lasioglossum > Lasioglossum zephyrum. The sequence continues at coordinate 570,242 of CM052332.1, forward strand.
TACCGTATCTAATCGTAAAAGACGTGGCCGTTCTCGTGCAACGGCGAAACGAGGCGACAGAAAATTGCACGCAGTCGTTAAAAATATGAGGCGCGTCTTCAACAGAATGAATGAGCAGTGGCTACAAAACGTTTGTAATCGCACGGTTAAAAATAGATTAAATGAGATGGAGTTTGCATTTTGAAAAACGGACACAAAACGTTTCCTCACAGGGGAACGCAAAAAATAACGGATATAGTGCTGGAAAAAAGAAGGGAAGGGGGCGGTAGAGGACTGGTCGAATATAATTTTCATCTTGGAACTACTGTCATGGTTATATTTTTAACTTTTCTTATTATTTTAATCGAAAATTGTGTATTATTTCTCGTTTTCTTGTCCGGGATAAGTTATATATTTTCATTTCTTCATTTCTTCAATTTAGGCTCTACTAAATATCGCGAAAAGTATTCGAGAAAATCCAGTAGGTTAATGAAGGACGCTTTACTGCAGGCGCACATATTAAAAATCTTCTTTTAGATGTTGTCCTAACAAAGAGATGTGTTCAACCTGATAATGAAATTGTGAAAGAGGAAGCATTCATAAGCACAGTATGTATACATACGTGTAAGCACGTGTACGTGTTGCGTGTATCTACATTGCTGAAAATGTTAAAAACTCGTTCACAGTATAAAATGCGTGACAATAATTTTTATAAATTAATTACTTTTACTGTTCTATTCTTACGTTGACGAGAAATGACGAAACACTTGTATATTGTAGACTTGTAAAATGTTATACATACGCTTGTTGGTTGTAGATTGTAATATGAAAACGTGCATAGTTTAAGATGCATTACACAGATTACATTTGTTTCTATTTTATTATAAACGTATTAATCTTTCAGACGCAAAAATGTATCTCTTGAAAATGATTCATACAGGGATCGAAACGTTGAGTTAAATTAATTTGTATCAAGAGACCTAGCGTGAAAGATGTAGTTTCTTGATGTATTGCACTCACTAATCAGAATATGATAAAAAAACACCAGCTTGACCTCAATTAAAATGATTTTCTCGTAACAGGTTAACAAAATAAAATTGACATGTTTTTTAAACATTGAGCAAGTTAAAGTTCAATTAGTCCATTAGTCCCGATCTGCTAGCATTCGAATAACGAATTTGACACGCGTAATATTCTGAAACCGTTGAAATTTACTCCGGTTGCAAGCTCACCAACCCGCTTTTATTCACCGCGGTGGTTATTTCGCTACACGTAGTATCCGGAACTCCGTTGAACCCCGAGATTTACCAAAACCTCGATTTCCGGAAAGAAGTTTTCGATCTTCCTGTAGCTTTATAAGATATTCCTGGAGAAGCAGTCGTCGATGGCGCGGAAGGGGGGCGACGACTTTCGAGGAACAAGCATTGCACTTTCGAACAAAGCGTATCAGGCGACGCCATGGGGCGCAGTCTGAACAAAAGCTATGTATATCTAAAACGTGTTACTGCAAAGCACATTGTTTGTTTGCCGAAGACAGTGGCCAGGTCCCCTCGGATCCATTGAAAGGAGAGCGCAGCTAGAGCTTTGCATCGGCACGGAAAACAAAAGTTTATGAGGTTACCAGTGCTCTTCAAACTTCGAGCTATGATTTTCCTCTCTCGAGATCCGTCGGACAACCGTAGTCTCACGTTCTTCGATAATAACGGAACGGAGTTGTATGTGTGTATTTAAGCATTGCTCGATCGAGCCTGCGGATCAGGATAAGCCGACGTATCGCTGTTTAGAACGTTATAAACGGTCGGAAGAAAGCAATGTTCGTTCGAAAGCGAGGTCCGTCTTGGTTACCATAAAATATTCAATTTCGCAAACAAAAAAAAACGCGAAACCGATGCGGAAACGAAAAAATGAAAAAAGGAGAAACGCGAAACGATTCGGCGGAACTGAGCCTTTTAGCGGCAACACGTTTTATCGGTCGGCCATTTAGCAAGTCTGGATTTATGATTTCACAGGCGAAGGTGTGCGGAACCGGAAAACTACGGATACCGAGATGGGTTTTGTTCGACGGTTTCCTGCCCGGAAACCCGAAAGTTTCTGGCTTTAAATTTCAGCCAGCCGCGCCGCCCCGTTCCCGGGCCTGGGCTAAATGTTTCGGATTTTCAGTTTCCATGCTGGCCCCCGTAACAACGGCTCGCGCGAACCGACAAGTTTACAACGGCGAAACTTTATAATATAAAATAATATTTTTTATTACCGAGGCCGCAGAGCGTTTTATTTCGTACGCCGGCTGTTGCTGCGCGCACGTTTGCGTGGTCACTCGCGCGCTTTTCCGTTTTCTTTCTACTGGATTTCAGAGCGGCCGAGTCGCGTCGCGTAACACCAGAATTGCCAAACACCGAGCTCGTTGCCAGCTAATTCAGCTGGTGACCTTTGCAATGCACCTTTGCACCCTTTCACGGTCAACGCATTGTCACTCGATGAAACGCGGAGTGCCGCTTCAACGCTTTAAATCGCCGTGACTCGCATGATAAAGTCGTGCGGGGACCCTGCACCCCGTGTCCCCGCAATTTCCCGTGTCATTGACATTATTCCTGGGCTAGAAGACTATAAATAGAGGGAATCGATACTCGACCTATTCATGCTACTACACCACTTAATTTATCGAAACTGTTAGGTAATACCGCACGGTCGTTTTGTCATTCAATCGTATCCGCACAACCGGATTACATTCTTTCCCTTCGCAATTCATCCACGGCATCGTGGATATTCAACCGTTGTTTATTCGATTTCCATTCAACCTGTGCCGTTCGATCATCTTGCAACTTATCCCTCGAACAACGGAACCGTACACCAGGGTGCACCGTGGTTTTCGACTATGAAAAAACACGCCGCGCAATGCGTAGTCATGGAATCGAAATCGAAAAATAAACTTCCGTGTGCTAATACAATGTCGTCACTGGATGGTTCTTTCGTATACATATAGTGCGAGGAGTTAAAGTGGAGAAATGATTTTTTATGAACAATAGAAAGTTTTCTTCTAAAGACTACACAATGTCCTTACGCAAGTTTCCGAGCTGCTTTAAAATGGCTTAAGGGTGCTCATCTTGAAAACTTTTCGCCTAAAATCGTTAAGACTAAATTAAGGAATTTTATGGGTTTTTGGCGTACTTAACCAGAATTTAGGTAATTTTTGTGTAATTTACAATGGCTCCCTGTTGTTTTACGTTTATTATAATAAGGAAGAGATAGGATCTTTCTCATTTCATTTTTATTTTATTTGACAAAAATGATGTGGTTAGAGATATGGAATACGGAAGCTTTCATCGATGCTTACTACCGTTCACAAAAGTTTAATCACCTCTTTGTTCGACGTATATATTTTACATCGAAATATCCCGGAGCGAAGATAGATGAATATAAATGCAAAAAAAAAATCGTGGGGATCACGTGGACAACTAAATAATACTTTAATCTACCATTATTTTTTTTTTGTACATTTAGAGCCGATATTATGCATTTCAAATGTGAAACTGATTTAGATATTTCAGGAATAATGCGTAACTATTTTGTTTGATCACAGTCACGCAAAAATACACGAAATAAATTAATTTTAATGCCGCACAATAATGCACGGTCCACTGTTACAAAATTTCCTTTCGCACGCATAAATGGGTTTGCGCAGGGCCTTCGGTAGAGAAATTGGAGGTTATGTCGCGCAAATCAATTCTTCGCTCAACTTCGAATGTCGTATACAAAATACGAATGTGTTGATTCTGTCAGTAGAATACAACGTTAGTATGCCGGGAAAATTTCTCCAAAATGAATTCATAACTTCATAAACACGGGGTAAAACTGCGTAATTTCATTTTATTTAAGCACCGTGTAATCCTCGGATATATATAGTGTTGCAACCTTTTCTATTTGTACTCGGTCAGTCATTACTCGACGCCATAGACTTTTTTCGCATATAGCGTGTCATTAGTTACTAGAACAGTAAACTCCGGCTCGGTGAAAAAAACTGTAAAGCCGGCCATAATTCCTCCGTGACCGCTCGACCTTTCGCTACCAGCCAGTCTTCCTCCTCTTCAACACGATTTTCCTCTTTCAAATGTTTCCTGTTACGCGATCGTGCCATACCGTGAGATCGTCCCCGTAACGAGGACAATATTCCTTCTGGCACGTTTCCATGGGCTTGAACTGGTAACGGCCCTGAATCGTGCGCTTTTTAACATTCTTAATACATTCAAAAACGGCGCCGCTGCACGTTTTTAATATCGTTCGCGTCACGCTAGATTTTTGATAACGATTCCGCGGAATAGGAGCAGGAGGAGGAACACGTGCGCGCCGATTTTAAGTAACTTGGAACGCGAACGGAGAATACGTAATAACGTCGGAATTATTATCTCATCGGATTGTTGACGTAGGCCGGGTTCGAGTCGAGATCTCCGGGCTTCTCCAGCGAACTAACACCGTCCCATTTCGCCTCTCCGTAATCTGTCTGCTTCCTTTTCAACCCTCCGGCCACTGACATCTAGACTTTTCCGTTCTTTTTCTCCTTGGCTGATGGGGCGCGCTCTACTGCTGCTCCCGCGCCGCTTCTTTTCCCCCGACCATCGAACAATGTTTCCCGGGTGAATGCGTTCCGATTAACGCGCTACCCGTCTGAATGAGTTCCATTTCATATTTGATAATCTTTGATAATCCTGACGAGCGTGGCCCGACCCGCGCGCCCCCTCGACGAACTCCTGATTAAGGAGTTCGTTGGCCGGATATCGCGTCATTATCCTCCCGACATCCGTTCCTTTTACAAACACGGGTTTTCAGCTTGCACAGCACGTCGTATATTGGGGTCGGCCGGCTCGCGATCATAATTCGGAAGGTTGAGAAAACGGACGGGAAAATAAGGGACGCGCAGACGAATGACGAACATCGGTCAAGATCGTCGACGACTGAAGCGACGCTGAAATTTTTAGATTTAATCGTTCACTGTAGGGTCGACGGTTGTTCCGACACGACAGTTTCCGGTCTTTATTTCTCGTCTTCATTTCCCCTTTCTTTTCTCTCATCTGCTCTTCTTTCTTTCTCCCTCTCGTCGATCGGGCGCCACATCCGCTGCTCAGTTTTTCATCTCACGCCAGGGTAATCTGGCTTGGAGGCACGGTCGGCTAGAATTCCTGTTTCTTGCTTTTTCTGAGCGGTTTCTCCGCCGCGACTTAGTGCTCTCCTTTCCTCGTATAATCCACGTCGAGTTAATTGGATGAGGCGGCCTCCTCGTGGCTGTTCAAGCCACCTGTACGACCGGTGAGAGCTAAACCGCTGGAACTCGCGGTTCCTAAACGCGTCGCCGTTGTTTCCCGGAGTCCCCATTCGTAAATAGACAGTAGCGTCACTCCGAAGAATAAACGACGTCTTCACCTGATGAATTGCCACTGAGAAAATCAAGAGAAAAAAGAAACGCTTTTTGAACCTCCATGTCTTTGGCTGCAAGTTGGCCTAGAAGCTTTGTAGGACCTCTTGCGGGTTTTCGAAGGATCTGAAGATCCTTCCAAGTACTTTACAGGTCTCTGGACGGATCTTTGTAGAGGACCTCTAAGAACCTTTAAAGAGCCACTCACAAAGGATGACGGGATCAACGAGAACGGAGATGGGCGAAGATGACCTAAAGGGCTGGGACTACCGAAAAAGCCATAATGGTGTCCATGCTGCATAAGTGGGCAAGTGACATACCGAGGAGCAAGGATGATTGACTTGGCGAAGGTGTTGAAGGTGGACAGAGATGATCAAGAGAGTAACGATGGTTGAACAGGCTCGAGAGAATATCAAAGGTGAACAGATATGGTCAACGTTGAAGGGATGGCTGAGCATAGCCGAGGAGCTGGTTGAAAATGCCAAGAGAGTTCTGACACGAGCGCTTCTTTCGAGGCCGTTAGCTCGAAAGAGATTAGTTTGTCGTTGCGCTGTTCTATTTATACTCTGCAACAACGTACCCTCTACTTATCGATTCCATCGCGTTCTCGTTCAAGTTTTTATCACTTGAAAACATAGCAGTTGTCTTAGAGAAATACTTCCTGCCATATTGTTTACGTGGTAATTTCTATTTTCTTCGTTAGGGGTCAAAATGTATCCAGGCTTCGCATCGGAGGGCTAATCTTCGGAAACTAGATAAGGAGAATAAACACTTTGATAATATCGAGATATCGATAATATTTCGACTCAACAATAATTTATTCATTTTTATCATTTTTGTCATTAATACATAAAAGATGTATAAAGATGTGGTAACAAACTAAATACAATTAGTATTATTTCTGTGTCCTATTTTATCTCTCGAATTATTGCAACAGCAACGGATTAAAATGACCTATTTCCGGTATCCGCCGTTGAATCTACACGCAAGATAATATTTCTGAATATTTCGATCTCTAAAATAAATAATTGCCAATAATAATTGGTCCCCCGCGAGTTCCGTGATATCATACCCAATCCATTTGTTAGAAAATGTTTGTTTTGAATTTTCGACAAATACGTTTGTTATATGTTCATCGAAATGTTTGGTGTTCCACGACAGAGTTACAATGGATTACACGATGCATTGTTTCAACAAAGTTTGCGAACGTTTGAATTCAAGGGCAACTCTAATTGACTGATTTGCTTTTGTTCTACCGGGAGCCGGCGTTTGTTTTCTCTTTTATAATGGCTTTAATGGGCCATGTGAAATCGATTTGTCATTTGTTCGCCATCAAGCTCCGAATCGGGCTATTAAAATATCCGTTGATGCGAGAACGAATCGAATACTTCGTTTCAGACTCGAGTCCGCGCCTGAGATCTACCAGAAGATCCTCGAAATCACCTCAGACTTTATTACCACGTTAAAAGAGGAGGGAAGATGAATTCTCGTTTCGAATCGTTTAGTTCTTGCGCTATCTGGAGCAACCTAAACTTCCTTTTACCAATCCGGATCGCAAGGTTCGCAGTTACACGCTCGACGTCAACCCATTTCGGAAAATCAGTTTATACGTAATCCCTGGAACACAATCTCCTCCGCACAAAGATTCGCCTTTAACAAGCAATGTTCACAAAAAAACTTGTATTTCTTCTTGCGCTGCTTCCCATCGATCGAATCTCTCTCAGGGCGACGAGAATCCGGAAAGTGTCGTTCGCTCGGTTCTCACGGACGCCAACACGGGAAATGTTAAGTCATCTCACAAGTAATCCGTTTTTTCACGCAATTATTAGTCGCCGAAAATTTCCACAATTTTTTCCCCAGTCTTTAACTCTTCCAACCTTCTCTATCGCCTGAAAAGACAGTCTTAATTCACTTTAACAAATGGGGAATCTATCCGGGTGTTTGCTCCATTAAAATTGATAACTATATAATTAAATCTAGTGCTCAGGTTCGCGCTTTTTGGGCACTCTCTTTGATTATCAGCTTAAGTTCACCAATCAAATTTGCTTTCAACTGGTCCACGCTAACTGCATTCGACGCCGTTCGAACTGATACTGTTGATCAGGTTCTATTGAAAAACTGATGCAACTTTTGTTGATCAACTGTGGCCGGTCGATTAAATTTGATTCGTGAAAAAACGTGCCATAAGAAGACGAGTTATTCTCGAAATAAATGTTGAATGAGGGGTCCGGAAGATGCGAAGCTGACTAATTTTTGTTCGTGTCCATATTTTCCCGGCGTAAACAGCAATTTACACCTTGTTTATATTTCGTTGCTACCTACAGAGAGGATGCTTTAATTACGAAGTAACCCAATTACACGATCCAGAATGGTGGGCGACCGATCGCGAGCCCTTATCAAAGAGAGCCAATCCCGTGTTTCATTGCGCGTTTTTCTCTTTCAAAATGGTCCCGTATGGGGAGGGGAGGGTTAACTGGCCTTGTGGATCCCGACGCGATGGCAGTTTGTCAGCGTGACAACGCGCGGCGTTGTTACACAGCTAAAGTATTGGCTGGACGTGTTTACATAGGCAGATCTCGTAAGCGTTGGATATCAGCCGGCAGGCGTCCACGTGCAAAATTGCTTCGTGACGTGTTTGCTGTTTCGTACGGTCGTGCGTATCTGTGTTGTGTTTCGGTGACGTGTGTGGATGTTTGTGCGCCCGTAGAATGTGTCGAAATCACGTCGATAGGCTACAAGTGAACAGGATAGAGCAACGTGTATTTTAAGGTGAAACGTCCTATAAAAAACGGTCCGCCAGCCAATCGCCGTCCCGAGGCCTAGAAACGCCAGCACACACGACTCAACTTTATATACTATCATTTTTACTGACGCGCATAGTAAGAAACAGTTTTTGCTCAAGTAGGCTATGCGTCGCGACGGTGTACTAAATGTAAATGCTGCTACTCGTCTCTTTCCTTGAGCACGTCACCTCATACAGGAGATGAGATAGTAATATTTCATTCTTCCTCCTTTCGCTTTTATCAATTCTGAATTATTGTTATACAGGGCGAGTCCGCAGAAACAGAACACCTACATATCTCCAAAAAAAAACTTCGTAGGACAAAGTTACACTGTTTGAAGGGTCACATGTAACGGTGTAAGGGAAATGTTTCTTTAATGAGATTTCAAGGTCATCGATGTTTTTTTAAATGCAATGAGATATTTTCGTTAACGTAATATTGTAGTTGACAAAATAACGAATTCATCCATGTAACACAATATGGCCTACAAATGACCTTCAACCCAAAAAAATTGAATAAATAAAATTCAACGTGTAAGATACATTTGCTTTATTTCTGTTACGCAAAATGTTCAAAATATTCCTCTGAGCTGCTATACATTCAAATGTATCTCCCAATACACAACATAATAACAGATTCTGTGTTGGCAGGATGACAGTCAAGGTCAGTTTTGCACAAAACTTCTTTAATAGATCTTCGCCGATCCTCACGTGTAGAATCACGCTCTAACAGTTTGTACAACTAATTTCTGGACACATTGAACGATACTAAGTTTGGTCAATCTGCACTACTCTCTTTCATAGAAACGTTGAATCTCCTGCTTTCGTCTGGCTGATCCCTTGTCTCTTCTTCTCTTTGCGCTACGTGATTTTAAATTCATACCGCGTAACATTCTTACCGGCGTAATCCAACGCAAACGATATTCACCGCGAATAATCCTTTTTTTTCGTCACGGACGAACAAGATGATGTGCTAATGACAAACGAATGGCTCCAGGTTTTCCACGGACCATACCCATACTCCCTCCAACCCCCCATCGGACTAATTGCAAAACGTTACGCGGTCGAATACGTTCAAGCGTATCGCGGAAAAATTCAATTCGTTTTGACGGCGATGAAAAGTCGCGAGAACGCGTTTATTAAAGCGGAATTCGTTTACACTCTGTTACAGGACTCCGCACCGATTCCATCCAGAGTCGCCGGATGAGGGGAATTGAATCGAATGGAGGGGAAAATGTTACCCTCTCTCTGCCAGTAATAAGTTAGTCACGTGGCATTGCAACACATGCACAACCCCTCTAATGTCGAGTCACGCAGTCAAAGGAGTGCAAAGAATCTGGCGACTATGATTCGATCGCGTCGATTGGCCCAAATCGAACGAAGCGTTCTTCGAACAAGTCGGGCTTCGAATTTCGCGAGAACGCGCCCGTATTTTGCTATTCATCATTAACATATTCTGACGCCCACCATATATAATTGAAACGTGCGAGTGCTTCTTCATTACGAATTTAAAACCGCTTCGTGATGTTGTGAAAACGCCGCAAATCGCGAATCGAATGCTCGACGAAAATTGTGTTAATTAGGTGAAATTATCCACGCGTTAGCTCGTTAATGCGTGTAATCGAAAAACCGAATTTTTCATTTATATTTCACCTAATATATTATACGGCACACAATGATAGCATAACGTCCATTTTTTAAAGCTTTGTTATAAACCCGGGTAAGAATACATATTTCATGTTGTTGCCAGTTTTTGGCATGCTCGTATGTACAAAATGCCCAATATTGTTGGCTATATTCATTCTGGTAAAATTCTACGAATACAAATGTAAAAGTTCATGAACTTTACTTACGTGTATATCTGCAAGCTTTTCAACTTCAATACAAAACTGCTTTTTCCCAATTTTTTTATATTCAGCATTCTCAACTTCCATATCCGAATTAACTGCCGTATATGTATCTGGGTATTTATCATCTCTCTCATTTTTTCGGATTTTTTGTAACTAGTATTCTCAACTTTAATAGCCCAATTAATTGCCGTATACGTGTCTAGGTATTTAACATCTCTCTGATTTTTCCGAATTTTGGCATGTTTTTTTCTCTTTTTTTTTATTACGCACTCGACGCTTACATTGCAACGAGTTTCAACTATCTAGCAATTTGGACTGTGGGGAAATAGGCCAAAAACTAATTTGTTCCAGTTTATTCCACAACTACCCCGTCAGTCGAGATGTACAGTTAAAAATTTACACAATATTTTTTTCTCGAAGCTCTATAGAATGGCCGTTTAATGTGGTCCAGGCTTAAACCGTATATACTTACTGGGTTTGTTTGGATTGGGTCAGTAATTGGGTAGAAAAGACTAAATAGTAGAAAATAAAAAATATATAAAAAAAACTTTGTAAAAACCACGCTTATATTAGAATGCACTAAAAAGGAGAAAATAATTTTATTAGATATTAGTGACTATAAATAAAAGCTTGGAGCACCCACGAAGATTACGTTATTATAGTTCAGCGCTCTCCACGCTTTTATTTATAGTCACTAATATCTAAAAATATTATTTTCTCCTTTTTAAAAGAAGTTTTTTTAATTTTACGTTAATTACGCCCCATTATCAGGAGACAAGGTGATTTCACCTGTGAAATCACGAGCGTGTTCGCATGTAATTTAATAGTGAGACGAAATAACACGGATTATGTGTCACCGGTTTAAATCGTCAATCGAATTTAGATGATATAATATAGGCGATGCGATGTTCGATTCATATACCCGTTGATAATAATCCCCCACTGGAAAAGCGGTCGAAATAATATACGGCCGGGACACATAATATGGTTCTATTTTCCATTTACCAAATACCAGATATAATGATCATCGTAAACCTTTCATCGTTTATATCCTTTGTACGAAAACGGCACTGGAGTATTGATTTATTCGATGGTACGTTACATCGTCGTAATTAAATACAGTCGAACAAATTCGTTTAATTAATTAAGTTGGCCAAATAGAATGTAAAACGAACAATCGTGGGAAAGGGACGGAGAGGAAACGATGGATGCGGTTAAGAGAGAGAGAGAGAGAACGAGAGGTCAATAAGATATCTCCACAGTATTCTACAAGCCGGCATGGCCGATTCTTTCACCGCGGGAAAATCGTGGAAATTCCATTCCATATATTAACTCGTGCGCAGCAATCCGATGGCATAATTTGTCGAGTATATATTATATATAAACAATTCATTCAGCGCTTCCCTGTAATATCGCGAAATAATCACAAAGTATTTGTTATTAACGACGTCGCGGGAGCATAAAATATTATTATCGCTCCATAAATATCGGCTCACGGAGCGGAGCCACGTGCACAATAGCCCATTCACGATTTAACCGAGAGGATTCATAATCGCTTGTCAAGCGGACTGGAATCACGGCTGACGGCGGGTATAAAAAAAAGAAGAAATTCGCGGGCTACGCCGACGGATCTGACGTAGAATTCTGTTAGACAGTGGGTAGGGGGTGGGGGTGGTTACTGTTTTCATTCATAAAGTCTCCATGAATGATATTTCCTCGACGACCTCGTGACAGGAACATCCTCGCGTTCACAGTGTATACGGCCCGTTTCCCTACTCGGTTTCTTACATTTTTCTATCGTAAAACGTATAAACGGATTCTCAGCGCGCCCCAGTTTACCCGGGCAGAAAAGCTCTCTCCGTCACAAAGGCCGTGATTGCGAAAACATTTGTTTTGCTTTCAGAAAGCTGCCGCGCCAGAGACGAGACACGGTCCTGACTCTCGCTCACCGACGTCATCGTTCGCTACAAAAGCGGTTCTACTGTTTCTGCCCGAGAAGAAATGCATATCGTCTAGGTATCCCGCGTTCAAAAATGACAAGGGAGAAAAGAAGAGACGGCCGCGGCGAGAAAACGCGAGACACGGGAGTGAAGGAAGACAAGAGGCAACAAGAGACACCGCGCGGCCCGGCCCGGTCCGACCCGCGCGTGATTGTGTACACAGAGAAGAGAGAATCTTCGTGTGACCCAACCGCGCTTATACATCGAGTGAATTGAATTTGGAATAACGAAATTCTCGCGTCTTTTCTATACCATGGATACAGACACGTAAGTCGCCGAACTTAGTGAGACTTAATGTAAAGGATTAGAAAGTCGTGGAAGGATTCAATTTAAAAAACGGCGCCAACTTCAAGGGTAAAGCTCCCCCCTAGAGCTTATTGACTAGCAATTTGGTCCTAACGCGCGACCAGTGCTACGAGGTAGTGGGAGTAGAAACGTCACCTTACGTCAGAAATATTGTACATTTTTATAAGGATTGGAAATGGTAGGCAGGGAACGTGTACTAAAAGTTTGTGAGATGATTACGATGGCAAAGGGAGGAACAGGGCATGAAGTAGGCTCGCAGGAAAGGATTAGAAATATGTTAAATGGGGACGGAAAGTGGGAAGGAAGAAGAAAAAAGAAGAATGGTTTCAAAGACCAATCTCTTCATCTAACAATGAAGAGGCGAGTGGGAGGAAGAGGTGAACAAGAGAAGGATGAAAAGGGTAAGGATATTGTACGGAATACAGGCCGGCCCAATAATGTTATACTCCCTTGAAAGAAGTGATTTCCGAGCTAATTTGAAGTAACTTTTTTTGTGAAAATGTTCTCCTCGGCTTTGTTAACGAGTTATTAATCAAAAAAATGTAGACCAATCAGAGTATAGTTACAGCAGACGGATTTCGGCTCGGCGATAAGCCGGAATCCGTCGTTATTAATACATGTGCACTTGATGCTAGCTAAATTCTTCTGTAAATGCAAATTCGACGAATTTGTATTATAATATTATTATATAGTTTGTTTAACTGCTATATTATTAGATAAGGATCAGAAATTGCTAAACATATTACGTTCAGAACAATGTGTGCTGAAACCAGCAGTTAGTAAAACTTTGTAGTCGGAAAGATTTTAAATGTAGGTAGTTCTACAGAAATTGAGAAATGTAGAAAATCTATGTACTGCTCAGCATTGAAGTGGCTAATGTAGGTCGCGTGTAGAATTCTTGAAATATTTATAATTTACATAGCAACGTGCAGCCATTAAGCAAATCGCTACAATGTTCACTTGTCATGCGACCAGGACACTATCACCAGCAAGGATCGCGGAACATGTTGTATTCATGAAGACGAATCGTATGAACCACATTGTACAGACCAGTTGTTTCCGGTGCAGTATCATTTTTCTTCGATTGAATTGTAAATTCGACGAGCGATAACTTGCAGCAGCTTGCGCGTATATACAGTGGGAAATGCCGTGTAGCGGTTCGTCGTTATCCTCTCTTTGTTTTCAGCTTACTATTAAGAAACTTTTATCTTTCACGCCAGATTTTCTCCAAGATCGTGTGCGAGCTTGAACATAGCCGATCTGGCACATCTGGTAACCAGACTTGTTCAAGAACAGGACTTTCTCGCGAGCGAATACAGGCATTCGAAGGCTGAAATTTTCTGAAAGTTTCTTCGTTGTTGTTCCATACGCGCTATTAGCGTGGTAACAAGATCTCTACTCTCGTGGCGTGAGTATGCAATAATCAGCAAAGGTAAACAACACTGTTAACATTTTTGGAAAATATTTTTTCCTTATTTAAACGTCGCGTCTTCCTGTTTTATTTCCCGTTGTTGTCAACGTTAAAGTCCACATGCCCTATAACTAGAAAACAAAATATGAAGCAAACCTAGTGCAGTCTGAACTCATTCCATAACCAACTTCTCCACAGCAAGTTGCACAAACATGATATTCCAAGTGCATCCGTCAGACACGCGAATACAGTGTGTAACAGGCGACAGGACAATCTGACAAGACAAGCTGGATCGACGACGCTGCCATTCCCGAAACTGAATATTCGCCTCCAGTCGTGGTTCATTCTCGTCGAAATATCCTCGAGGCCCCGTAGTGTCGAATGAAAGTTCCATTCGCAAGATAATTTCTAGAGCGACGACGTAAGAAACGCGTTCGAGAATGGCGGATGCGAGCGTCGGCGTCGTCGTCACGAGAACGGCTCCCACGAACGGGGTAAAGCATGCCGCGAATTATGTTTACCCTCAAAGCGAAAAAGACCGCAAGCCTCCGCAACCGCATTCGCATCCTTCTGTATGCACAAGGCGGATCTCTCTCATTTGCGTTAGCGGGCTGCTGCGTGGATCGCAAAAACCCAGCTCCGTAAACTTTCAACCATTGAATCCGACGCTTCATCCGCGAGGTGGGCCCGGCTTAAAAAAACGTTCAACGAACAAATTACATAATTAACGACAAGTTCCTTAGCTTGGTGTTGCCAACTTCGCGGTGAGCTTCTCATCCGCAAGTAACCAGCGGCGCGGTCGGGCTTTATTAAATTAAGGAAGCGTAATAAAAGCGTAACAATAATTTAGAATTCTCTGCGTATCTCGCGCGAGAGCGCCTTGTGCTTTGCTCGACGCGTGTGGACCCATGGAATTTTTATTCGGCCGACGTCTCTTTGCGAATATTTGAACTCGCCACACTATAAAATATCCAGCGAAATCTGCTCCTCTCGCTGCTCTTTCTTCTTTCTCCTACCCCTGTCTACACGGCCGAGTCCTCATCCTCTTTAATCTACGTTTCCTGCCTGCGACGAAGGAGATCACACTACCGAACAGTTGGTCCATGATCAACGGAATCGTTTGAAACTAGAGAAGCCGATAAACTACCTACTTGGGTTATCAAGAGGCTTACAGGATTGTCACGAAGACACAGTTGAAAGAGGATCGAATTACAGCTTGGCCCGATTCAGGGAGATTTATTGATTCGTTTCCATTCAATGTTTCTTTACATTTCGCTGTACATTCCCATTGGTTCGGCCCCGATTCCTTATGGCTTCAAAGGAATAAGAAGAAAGGAGAAATCGGTTATGCGGACGACAACATTTCGACGAGACTTTCTTCAGGCATCGATTTCAGCGAAGTCAGTAAAATTTTAGCGAAATTACAGAAACGGACGTGTAAACGCGGTAAGGTGCGCGCGGACCATGTCAGCAATCTGTGCTCAAACGCAGACACGCGGTTTCATGTCGCGTTTGGCCATCCTCAGCATATTCCCAGTCACCCCAGTTAATCCTTTCCTGAAGGCAGCACTAGGATTTCCATATCACAACTTTTTTCCAGAGTAATACCTCCGGCTAGACGGATTGGCGGTTCTCGAAAGCAGGTAGTAATCCTTGTAAGAACATGAGCCGATTGAGGGCCGGGGTTGCATCCAAATCTGGACCTCGGGTCTGTAGCAACAGGAACGACAAGGAGATGTCTCGAAAATGGGTGGCACGGTGCTTTGAGAAAGTTTTAATGTCTGGTTGCAAATAAGATTGGGACGGAGCGGCGAGGGAGCAGGCTTCGAAACCCTCCGGGATCACTTACCCTAATCGCTGACGCCTTTAACTTCGATCCAGCCAGCTCGCCACCCCCGTCCCCTTTAGAATCTTCTACAGCTAACCACTACAGATTTCTTGGTTTGTGCAACGCCTCGGGAAGATCGCCACGTTTGAGGATTTTCTTCTTACTTACTTCGTTAGTATCGGAAGAGGATAGAGAAACGGGGTGGGGTTTGGTATGCCCCTAGCGAGGAGATCCTATTCGCCGGCTGAGAGGTACTCGATCGATCTATTCGACGACTATTTTAAAGTTGCTACGTGCTTGCTCGGTCTGCATTATTTATCCAATGGATCTTTTATGACGTCCAAGATATTCGCAAAGGAAGATGTTGGTTTATTAATCGGGCATCCCCATCATCGTAGTTAACTTTTCAGAAGGTCTTCAGGGAACAAGACGCTGTTTGTCGATACTCCGTTCTCGACGGTACAGATTCCATTCTCTATCACCGGGACAGACGGAAACGTTGTTCTGTAAAGTCTCGTGGAACAATAGTTACGGTGTAACTTACAGCGTTCTTTGAAGCTACTG
This sequence comes from Lasioglossum zephyrum, assembly GCA_028455615.1. NCBI lineage: Eukaryota > Metazoa > Arthropoda > Insecta > Hymenoptera > Halictidae > Lasioglossum > Lasioglossum zephyrum. The sequence goes on from CM052332.1 coordinate 586,366, forward strand.
AAATCGGAGTTCCCTACGATTCTCTCATATTTGATTAGCCTTCGACGGATTTCTTTTGTGAATTCTTAATGCGGTCGACATCGAATAGCCATCAAGTTTCGATTCTGTCGACGACTCTGCAACTACAATGGAATTTCTGATACCAAACAGTATATATATATATATATATATATATATATTCATAGAAATTTAATATTTTATTCACTACTTGGAAACAACTACATAGTATTGTTGTTTTTGTTCTGGAAGGTTTGTTAGACTTATAAGAATATTTACATATGTACGCAGCTGAGCCGAATAAAGACATTAAATATTTGTTATTCCGTCATATTTTTGTTATTCCTTTGCCCAAAAGATACACAATAACATTTCTCTTCGCTGTTAACCTTTACAGGCAAAGTGCTCTTTTGGTTGTATTACAAACACAGTCGCGTTGTCCATTTTAAAATGGTGAAACCAAAAGCTTCCAGAGAATTGAACTTATTCAGTGTCCAAAATATAATATTTGCCTTCTTATAATCCTTGAGCAACAAAATATTGAACAGTCATCCGTTTAAGAACAGCAAGAAATTTTTCCAGAAAAATTTACACTGAAATTACGTTCAAATAGTGTCTCGAAAACAAATTCAAAGTTGATTTTTATATTCCTTTCAAGGCCATCTCAAGGTCGAATACATAACAGAATAATGTATCCCAGCGAAATCATACAACTCGCAAAACATTTTCCATATCGTTCATATTTTTCCGAGATGTGTGCGCTGGAAATTAAAAAAAAAAACGCTCTGTATACATTAAGAGAATAATATGTATATTGAATACAATATGATTGAAAAATTTTACAATAGTATACAAAACAATTGTTACCGATTCTATCGCTATGAAAACCTTGTTGCAAGGTCCATATCAATATTTCAATTTATCATGAGCAACATAAAATGATTTATAACTTCTTTTCACCTACCTGGAATGGTCATTCGATCTGGCGTGCACCGGTCGAGGCCAAACGAGACGTCTTTGATGTCAACTTTCCACCTGTTACCTTACGTGACCGCAGATTTCTCGATGTATAGAAGAAAGGCGAAAGGGCCACACATGGCAAAGTTCTAGCAAAGGTCGAAAGAGGATGGCAGATGGAACAGAGGAGTTCAAAGAGCTCTTTAATCAATACCGCGTGAATCGAATACGGTTCCGCGTGTGTGTATTCAAGTACATGTGCGCGTTCGCTCGGCTCGTAAATGCTGGCGGAGTCCGGTGCACGGAAAATAAAATTCGCGAGGTTGCGACGCACCCACTGGTCTCCAACATGTTTACGATCTGTGCCCTAATTACGTCCACTGTAGTGCCTCCTTTAAACCCTTTCCTATAATACTCACGAATAGGTCACCAGAACCTTCCTTTCTTCTCCGCTGCTCTCTAATTAACATAATAGCATTAGATCGCGGGACGCGTTTCCATCAGCTGTGAAGCGTCAAACACCACGAGACATCACTCGTTACCTGTTGTACAGCCACCTCGCAAAGAACCAGCAAAAAGTGCTCAATCACATTTTGAAATCGCATAATTTTCTTCAATTTGAACCAAATGGGATGAAACTTTTTTATATGCCAGAAGAAGTCGAAAAGAATTTTGAAAAGATTGCTATTGGTCGGAATTACTAAAAGAAAACGCAAAAATCATTTACAATGGAAATATTTTAGGTCGCAAGGAATGTTCAATTTTTAAGTTAAAATAGCTGTGACTGCGTTCTGTAGATGTATGACAAATCAGTAAACTAATTCGTCTTACATACCCTAAAATTTCTGATTTCGTTCAACATTAAGAAAACTATGCGGCCTTTTTTAAAGGTTGCACTTATCAAATGTTTCTTTCCTTTTCCAAGCATCGTGTTACGAAAATTTGAACGAAAGAATGTCGTCAACACATTGCTTCCCCTTTAAGGAAGAGTCTGAACGTTTGGGAGGGTGCAATAAACAGCGATAGTGGACACGCTAGCGACAAGTTGTCCTCAGGGCTAGAATTTGCCTGAGCAGCTACTCTTTTGGAGACTCTCGCAGAGTTAGAACCGTGTAGCTTTGAGAGATAAACGAGCACAGTATACTCCCGTCTAACGCGGTAGTGAATCTACAATAAATACAGGGTGAGGCTTTTGAAACAGGGCACATGAACAACTCGGTTGCTACTGGTGGTAGGAAAGAATGTGTCGGACGAAACTTGCACCAAAATAATTGTTTAAAAAGACTGTTGAGTTACTGTCACAGAAGATACACACATATTCTACTATCTACTGTACTGGCATGTGCCTTATACATATAAGTATACTTAAAATGGTAGATACGTTTTCTCTGAGGAATAGGAATTCTCTAAGGAAGGCTTGTTCTCAGGAAAATTAGTTCAATCCTCAAAACGAGTCTACCCCCTTAAGTACTGACCTCAAATGGCTAGCAACAATTACACTATTTTGGCGTTGTCCCCACTTTTTTCAATTTTATTACAGACGCTATCGTTGATTTGACTGCCAGTAGAACACAGGCAATTCCCATGTCCCGTGCATCCTTATGGAGGCATTAACATTGAACACGTATGCGCATCAGCCGGCAACCATTGCCGCGATTTACCCATTCGAACCTGGCCGCTGTCGATGCAGCAGGTGAACAGCTACTCCCTGATTCATTGTACCCCGCGCTCACGTTCTCCACCCATGCAAGCTCATTCCCAATTTATTAATCACCGTTTTAACACTTTCAGGGCTGATGTTCGCTGCGTTTTCGTGTCTTCGTTGCCCCACTATAACGGCGACGCTTATTGGAAGGGGGCAGTGGGGCATTATGGTAGGGACGGTTTTGCATCAATTGAGGCAAATGCGCCCGACACTGTCATATCTTACAGTTGAACACGTTAAAAAAGATGAATGTCATCCCCAAACTTCCCACAAAATCAATGTATACACGTGCAAAATTAAAGGAGCACTACACTTTCATAAAAAATGTTTCAAAACGCCCCACGTTTTTCGTTTGAAATCTTACAAGTATATTCATAGCTATAAAAATTCATAATCACAAATTTTCAGGACTATCTGTACGAGGTTAGGAATCTGTATGGGACTAGGAAAAACTATTTTATACTTTTTAGTCCGTTTTAAAAAAAAATTATTTTTATTTAAATAATTAATTTCTAGTTGCCAGTAGAAATAAAATGACAATTCTATACGAGAGAGGAAGTTATAATTGTTTAAGTATACCAAAAGGCAACAAATTACAAATAATTATAGCATGATCTTATTTGTAACTGGTCACTTAATGGTACATTCACCTTACCTCAGTCAACGTTCAGTGTCCTGTTATAATACTTTTCTTATCGCAAGTTTTAATTCGAATTTCCAAAGCCGTAACAAACGTGTCAATTACCGTCTGCCTTGCGTCCCGCTGGAGCATCCTGTCGTTGTCCCGTTCCGCTTTAACAGGATTCATCTGGACGAATGGCGCTTCTAGTGTTTCCAGGCCTCCGAAACGGAAATCCGCGACGACTTTCATGCCTGACGATGACCCTCGTGGTCGAGCATTTATGAACAGATTACTGGCTGTTCGATTTACGAAACGCCAATTGAGATATACCCTCGACAAAACCCAGATTCTACTTCCTGTACTTTCGCGCGATATTGGATTGCTGCGGAGTTTTCTACGTCAGAGTTCCTGCTCGTTCTGGAACTAAATCAAATTGAAAATTAGCTTGCTACAGTATGTAATTGCTTTCGATTTTATTTTGTTACTGTAAACTTTCCTTTGACTGCTACCAACTATGTAAATGTGGCGCAACTATGTTGTACCAGGCTATTTAAAGTGATGGTTCAAAACATTTATTATTACCAGACAGCGGATCTTCATGCAAAATAAAAAAATGTTCACATCGATTGCAGGACACAGGAACCAACTAAATATTGCATACTCCTTTTAATTATCTTATTAAGCTGAAACTAATGCATCGATGTTCTTAAATATTTTTAACATGTTGATAGCTTTAAATTATACGTACACAATTTTTGTCATAAATGCATCATATCCGTAGTCCAATCATTACAAACCTTTGTGGAATGTAACGACACCAGAAATAAACGAAAGAAGTAATCGTAAAAAACTTGCAAAATGGTTGATTACGTTTAAATATTAATAACTATATTAATTTAGATGGTAACGAAACAAAATCTATTAAAGTGCTCTGTACATCTACTTGAAAAGCTTCTGTAACGTATGAAATTACACAACTTCCTTGAAACACTTGAATATCGCTAATGAACGAACGCTGTTTCAGAGGCTGTTTAAAATCTCTTGAGTTTCGATGAAGCAGAGTACTTGACGCGAGTGTACAAACAAATATTTTCTTTTAATTTCGAATTTTTGGGGTGAAATACACCACTGTGCGACGATAAAGAACGGAAGAAGAAGAGGAGAAGAAGGAGGAGAGGAGGATGTCTAACAAACAGGATTATCCTTTAAGGACTTCACGGCAAGAGGAAACAGGTGTCAGGTGTCATCATCCGTCGCGCGAACTCAACCGGAGAATTGATTGAGCAAGTTGACCGCTAATCTGGGATCCTATCGTGGAAAGGAATGAGCGATGGAGGGAGAGGCGGGGCACCTTCGACCGGAAAAGAATAGATGCGACAACAGAGACGCGTGTCTCGGTTTCATTGTGACAGTACGCAACGGAAGAAAGCCGAGGGTTAAGTGAAAACTTAATGGTCTCGAGAGGCAAACCATGTTACGTTATACCGCGTCTATTCCCGGCCGTATATTTAACGCGTTTAAGGTATTCCGAATCGTGAAAATAGCCCGATTTGCATACATACAGCCCCGGAATTCATGAAAAATTCATGGGGCCGAGTGGCGGTATACTCGGAATTATGCCTCCTTTACTATCAATTTCTTATTATTGCCGCGGACCCCCGTCGGCGCCCTCTCGACTTTAAGATGCTGACTGGGACGACTACGAATAGGTAAATACGAATCGTATTATACCGGTGAGAATGGTCCCGTGCAGCTGCAAAGCAGAGTCTTCGTGTGGATGGCTTTTCGCTAAAAGGTCTATCTGCGCGACCGTCTCTACGAGCTCGACAACAAATTGCATTGTTTCCTGGCAAACAACACCATCCACTCGCATACGAACAAATTAAATTATTGAGAGGGGGAAAAGCGCCCGTTGAATTCCAGTCGCTCCGGTTAATAACAGCCTCACAGACAGAATTCAGAATAGAGTTTTAATCGTTCTGAGCAATTTTACCGGGAAGAATGTCAATTATTACGACCGCAACACTCGTTTACCGTGGGCCCATTCATTTGCCAGCGAGACGAATTTTCATGGGAATCGAATCACGCGACTTGAACATTTGTATCCTCTTGAGAATTCGAACATTTCCTACTGGATAAATGATTCTTTTGTGGGATCCCAGACGGTTCGTGTGCTCCGCGTTTCGCTTCGCGTGAATAAACCCATTCTCAAACCCTTTCGCGATTACAAAAACTGTTGACAAGCTTTTATTCTCAAGTCGTATTCTCCACACCCTTGAACTTCGTAATACTCTAATTGAAAATTCTACCATCTCTTTCGTATTCTATCGAAGAAAATGTTCGTTATGTTAGTAATTAGTAGACTGCGAAGAATTATTATGTAAACTGTTTTATCCAGAATAAAGAAAATGAAAAGTTTTTTTAATCCATTATAAAGTCCTTACGGTAAAGGCAAGTAAGAATGAATGTCATTAATGGTTGTTAATTGAACATTTCTTCGTGCGTTAACACTTCTACCTCTTTTATATTTTATATTTTATAGCATATAATTCTTCACTGTGTTAGTAATTAGTAGATTTCGAGTATAGTTTGACCCTTTGCACTCCGAATTAGTTTTCAATTTTGTTGCCAACAAACGGCTGCTACTTATTTAAACAATTTTGTTCACTAATTACATTAGATGTAGCTCTCAGACTTACAGTACAGACAATACAGTATTTGGAATAGTTTTTCGCAAATATCTCGAAAACTAAGACCGAGCGCCGGGTCGTTGTAATGACAAAAGTTGTTCAGAATGTTGTCCTCGATAACATATGTGAAGGTCAAGGTCATCGGAGCTGCCTCCCCTAAACGTAAGGTTTACCGTTGATACAAAATATAGAAACCGTTATGTTTCGCCCTCTACACACTCTGGCGAGGAAAAACACAAAAAGCAGCACGTTGCACGCGATTACTTCGCCCATTGACAGCCAATGTCCACTGGTGCAGCGGCAAACAACCATCTCCGAAACCAAATAAGGGCGCAAATATCAGAACAAAAAAAACAGGGAAATATAAAAAAAAAAATTGTTACTGTTCGAACGACCATCCGAATTTGGGATTCGCGAGACGAACGATATGTCGTGAATGATATTTGCAGCTGACCATCGTACAAAGCCGACCGGAAATAGGCTAGCAGTCGGATTCATTGTGCACGTGAAAGGCGGCCGAACAATGAAATAAATAAAACAGGAACGAAAGGCAGTATGGGGTGTATGGCGAAATTGCTTTTGCAAGAATACGTGGACCGTGTTGTCGCGGCCCAGGCTTACAGTAGCGTGGTTTTGAGGCACGTGACTAGAAATCAATTATGAGGGACTACAAAGCTTCGGGCCTATCGCGCGTACAATATTGTTCGACTCCGGAAACGCTGCGACGATTTCACCGAACAGGTCTTACGTGCCTGCCCGATACGAGCAACACAAACGCGAATCGTACTGCGTTATTATTCTATTCCCCTGATCACTCTCTGTGTTCGTGTTCAAACAATACGGACATTCGACTCTCTAACTCCCTAATTCAATTCGTACCGCACTTTGCTTAGAATTTCACGTAAGACACGACCGTCACACATAACATGTAATTAGTACAATATACAATACAGGGTGTTAAGAAATGTTTGGTCTCGGCAAGCATAGGCGTATTCTACATCTTTGGATCGATGGAGATCTGTAAAAAATAGTTGCCGCGAAATTGTCCTTGACCTTGAATTTCAAGGTAAAATTTTTTTATTGTATTGTATACTACGCATCATTTATTCATGATCAAAAAATTATTCATGAGAGATCGTAATGACTACAATTAACAGATGTAGAGCCGATCATTATTCCCTTTAATTCTCACTTGTTCGAGTAAGTGTAACTAATGATCCTAAACGTCAATGCGGACATGACATACCGCGCATTAACGATATTGCATGGCAATGTCCTTTGTTTGATGAGCAAATAGTACAATTTATCATGCAATCTATTGCTTGTCAAACCTACTCTGCCGTAATGTAAACTTACATATTCGTGTTTTATAAATTGTAAGATATCAGAACATATTGTATCACTATTTTATTTGCAGATTATAATTTATTATAATAAGATTATTATCACAGATTATAATGCAACCTATCAAGAAAGTAATGTAATACTTTGTCGTTTCGTATACCATATTATTTATGAAAATTCTTGAAGAGAAAACCGCGCATGTATAATTAAAAATTGTTATTATAAAGACTGTAAGGGATAAAAGACGGTAAAGACTGAATTAATTAAGCACTGCAATGTCTGTTTATAATTATTATCTTAATAAACGCATTTCTTTCATTGAGGAAGGAGGAAGTACTTATACACTCCTCTGTTTCACGGATATGTAAATAAAAGTCGTGCCACTAGTATTGGTATCTGTACGACTCACAAAGTCTCGCTTTCCGTGTTGTGTCGATCGTACTGTTTTTCAAAAAGGACGCAGATAACGTTTAAATGATCAGAGTGGGTTGGACAGCTATTGTAACCGTCGATGTTACTCGGATATCTTCTTTTGAAACAGAGTCTGTAATACTGATGTCGGTCGATTCCGGTATCGGAGAACTTTCGTTGGCTGAACCTGTTTCGTTGAGGATAATGACAAAATTTACTGTACAATAGACATTAGGTATAATATGTATACCGAATATTCGAAAAAAACATGCGACATGTGTTTTTGTTAAGTAACATTATTTGTTCAGCACATTAATACTGAAATTTCTATTTAAATTTACAGACGCAGTTGTTTCCTTTTTTTTTAACAAGATCCATATTAGGATCGAAACGTACAAAGTTTAATCAAACTAGCAAAATTGCTTTAATTTATTCTCCGATCGAACCTTTGCGCCGACATCATCAATACATCTTGTTATTAACAATCTTACGATCAATAATCAAAACACATTAACATTATTTGTATTTGGATCGCGAAAATAATCTTCAAAGCCGAAGCTATGTGTGTGTAATGTATTTTCTAAACGAATGGGTGTTTAGAAAATCAGAACGTTTTAAATATTGTTTTTTCGCGTTGCGTATACTGCTTCAGTTTCAGATCATTAGGTGTAACTGTATATCTCACAGAACCGTTGTGATGATATTTCTAGAAATATTAATTTTGTTTGAAATTTAATATGGATATAGAGTACATCCAAAACATCAATACGCTTTTACTTAATAATGAGACCAATTTCCTTTATTAGCGATCACAGTTTGACAAAGATTTATTCTTTTGCAAAATCCACTTGCTTTCAGTTTTATTAATCCAGCGCCAGAGCGTATTGATATTTAAAATTTATTTACGATACATATTACATTTTTCCAAATACAGTGGTGGACGAAAGTATTGACACAGCGCAAAATTCAAATAAAAAGGAATAAGGAAAGACGGAGAGAATTTGCATTGGAATTTCGTAATAAAGGTATTGATTTTTGGAATAGAATTCTATTCTCAGACAAAAGCCGTGCTCATATGTATAAGTTTCAACTAAGGCCAATTAGCGTGGAGGAAACGTAACACACACACAGGAATGGGTGTAAAGAAAATGCAAGCTACAGTGGAACATGGAGTTGGCGGGATAAATATTTGTAGACACGAGTGTATACATATTTTTAGCTGGGCTCTAGAAGAATTGGTTTTTCTTCGTACAGAATTTAATAATGACATTTATTTAAATATTTTAAAACATAATCTAAAGAAAAGGATAGTTCTGCAATGATCGACAAAAATATTTCACATATTGTAGAGACGTCCTCCCAAACCCGTGACCCAATAGAAAACTTATTGAACGAATTAGAAAACGTGGCGTAATGTGCATTATTCGGAAGAACACAACTGCGCATGTAGCCATTTTCACAGTTAAATACTCGATACTGCCGAATAATGCAAATTACGCCTCATGAACGTAAAATTAACTAGTGAAAAATTCCATCTTTGTATTTTCGAGAAATGAGAACTCGCATCCCGCACCCTTGCACTTCCGGAAACGAGTCTACCGCCTTGAGAAAGAAAATAGATTTCTATTTCACTCCAGTTCGTGCGTTGCGATTTAGGTAGAAAATGTTTGTTTTGCATAAAGATCCGCTGTCTAGTGATTACATACACCGACAACGTACAAAGACTGTCAGCGTTGTCAGGTGTTGAAGAGCAGTTATGAGAAGGGCACGAGTTCCTGTCGGAAGCCTCGGTAGTGAAACCGGTGAAAGAGAATTCGAAAATTCGCGAAGCATGCGAGTTGTTGATCAAGTGCGAGTGCTTAAGTGAAGTGACAAACAATTCATTAAAAGTATTGTTCACTCGTAATTTCTGCTAGTCGCGTCCGGTTAGTCCATCGATTCGTAGCGAATCAACGAGGAAAATGCATTACGATGGGAAACGGATCGGCAAGTCAGGGGCTCGATAGAATCAATTTTGGAGCTGGCTGGCTGCACGGAATTTTTGAAACGGCGGACACGCCTCTGGTCGGCGAACGGTGTTGCTGATAAATAGCAACGGTGGATAGAAATTCGTAACAATTTTCCAACAACGCGTACGAAATGCAGAAAGTTACACGATCATCATTCGGGAACCGAAAACAATAATATTCGCACAGAGCCTCGCGGGATGGTGTATATACAGGGTGTTAAGAAATGTTTGATCTCGGCAAGCATAGGCGTACATCTTCAGATCGATGGAGATCTGTAAAAAGAAGTTGCCGCAAAATTGTCCTTGACCTAGAATCTCAAGGTCAAATTTTTTATTGTATTGTATTCTACGCATCATGAGGATAGAAAGTGTCAAAGGAACTATGGATCAAACTTGACTTTAAATTGACGTTAAATTGCAACATTTTTAAATTGTTAATTACAACTTTTTTTTAAAGATCTCCATCGATACGAAGATGTAAAATACGCTTATGCTTGCCGAGACCAAATATTTCTTAACACCCTGTATATTGTACTAACCAGCTTTTCCTCGCAGCTTCGCTCGCACAGGACACTGTTTAATGCCCTCGAAAATTGATATTGTTTCTCTATAAAACCTTTTAATCCCCCATTCACCCCACTCATATTGTATCAAAGAGCATTAAGACCAAGTATGATGTAAATCAGATCACGAACAATATATTCCTAATACAAACGTTGCAACCCCTTAGCGGTTGAATTATTTAAAATGCCGAAATATAGGTGTTTGATTAATTATATCAGAGAGCATTAAGACCAATAGTTTAAAGGAAATCCGACCACGAACAAAATATTTATATACCCATAGTTCCTTTGATACTTTATATCCTCATGATGCGTATAGAATACAATACAATAGAAAAAAATATGACCTTGAAATTCAAGGTCAAGGACAATTTTGCGGCAACTTCTTTTTACAGATCTCCATCGATCCGAAGATGTACGCCTATGCTTGCCGAGACCAAACATGCTTAACACCCTGTACGTACACGCGGGTATTCGTGTCCGACCACGAGACGGCCCACTTTTTGTTCTCGCGTTCCTGAAAAACAATGATCCGGCCTAAGAACAACCGCGGATATTCAGCGGGAATCGCGCTGCTTCCGGACGGGTCAAGTGAAGCGCAAACATTCCTCCGGAGTGTCTGTTTCAACTCATTTTTCGTTCCAGTAACTTTTCTGACCCCTGAAATCTCTCGTTTGCGATTCACCGAACTAACGATCGCCCCTTACCGTTTCCATATTCTTTTTTTTTTTGCGGCGCGTTTCTTTGTCCTATCCCTCTTCCTTGAGTTCCATCCATGCCCTTTCTTTCAGCGAACACGAAGCTAACCGCTCGAAACCGAATGTTTGTGAACGACACCGGCAGCGTTTACGGGCAACGTAAACCGTTGTAAATTGCGGAGGAAACAAGTGGACCCAGCGGTCTCGTTGTCGCTCGCAATCTCTTCTTAACGCAGCCTCGCGCAAACGATTTAAGCTACCGCGAGCTTAAGAGCTTGACCTCAAACGAGCATAACATGCCCCCGGGAATTACGCGAACATGATTTTACGAGCCGAAACAGCCTCAAGTATCACGATATCTCTCCATTGAGCTACGCTGATACACGAGACCCTTGCCGCTTCCCGTAGCAACAATATTACAGCGGACCGTTACTTACAATTACTCGCGAATCGAGTTTCGTCTCGGATTACTTACCGTGGATCGTTCTTAATTGTGTCGTTATACCCACGTTACATTTTAAAAAGTATCTACCGGCGGAATAGTATTGATTTCTAGTCTCAAATTTCAACCCCTCGAGTATTATTATTACAGCTATAGGGAACGTTATCGTGAATAATTTGTTGCCGAATAAATTCTATACGGATTCTCTGGATTTGAGATCTATAATAATTACACACTGTAATGCTACAGCGCGTATCAGAAGTTCAGACGCACCCTACTGTTTCAACAAAAACGTATCCTCTGATCAATCTTCGATTGATTTTTTTTATCGAACGTTTCGAATACTTTGAAAAATTATGATTAGCACCGTAAGTGAAGAATTTTTAATTTATTTTTTTTATACAATGGGTTAGGCCCGTTATTTGTGCAACTATAAAATTATCACGCCCCATCCTTGCTTATTTAATCGATAGAAGCATTCGCGTCACCAAACCTGACAAAGATACTGTACATTTTATTAACTTAACTCACAATAAATTTTCACATGTATATATCGATGTCCATCCGTGGTATTAACTTCACTGGAAAGAGCTTGGATGCTCAATAAAATACTTAAACAAAAAAGTTTTTGAAAATGCCGAACGGTATTTCATATTTAATGCACACTTTATCATTATTACATTCATCCCGATATGAAAATTATTATTGCATTCTCGGTTAAATGAATTGTATTGTAAAACATTAAAATTGTGCAAAATGGTACGAAGAATTAAATTTTATCTGTCATTTGGAGTTTCTATAAAGCAACGGTTTTAACGTCCATATATCGACCGAGTGCAAAAGTTTTGCTGTTGGCATCCAGATAAAAAATTGGCTGGTTTCAACGGATTACTTTGATTAAACAAAAATTTGAAATATGTCCATGTACCATTTGTGCACAATTCTGACGCAGGAATTTTATAGTGGAATACATATATAACAAAAATAAGTAAACACTAATATGATTGTAATATGTGTACAATGACTTCATCTACCAAAAACTACACAATCATATAACAATGTAATACCGAGTCTATTCACAAGTTTTCAATAAGCACAGTACATATTATTGGTACTTTAATTAAATGGAAATTAATCGTGTCGACAAATTGCTACATTTTTTAATAAAACACCATTAGACATATTTGGAGTGTCAAGAGTAGAGGTATACCCAACTTACGATAAATGCTGTTTGAAAACGTTCCAATCCCTAAATATAAAAAAGCAGAACTATTCATTTTTTAACAAAAATCAGAAGCATTTTATAAAAGCTAAAAAAGGTCAAGTGCTACCAGAATACTGTAAAAAAATATATTGACAAAATAGATTTTATGTACTTGACAGCCGACATGGTTAGTGATGTTTTTTTTTCATTTGACTCTGAGTTTGATTTTTACCCAGTATATTGATGTGTAAATATTTGTTCAACCGTTTGCAATCGGGACATTGAACACAACGATGAGTAGACTGCGGATTCTCGGGCGAAATAAAAAGTGTCTGCATGGATTGCAAGAGATACAGACGAAATGGAAAGTTCATTCTTCCTTTCGCCATTCCAATAGAATGAAAATAATAGCAACTCTGCTATACATGCAACAGAAACTGATTTTCTGTATAAACTTAATTGTAAGACAACAATGTCATCGTATCTAAACATTAGTTATTGCTAATAGAAGTAAACTTACAGGGATTTGGGTATTCGCAATCTGAACTTATAATGTGTTTTCATTATCGATCGTAAGATTGCTAATAACAAGATGTATCGAAATACGTTCCTTAATTATACAGGATGTGTAGTTAGTCTGCGCCGAGATCATCAATAAATCCTGAATTTACAAGGTTAAAGTAATGCATCTGTACACGTAATATGTAATTCGAGTTAAAGTAAGTTTTACTTGAATACATACATGGCTCGTAGCGGAACAAAAGGACATAAGCAAAATTGTTGTCTTGCAGAGGTTCGAGTGTATTTAAAAAAAAGTAATGCACGTATTGTTCGTCTATAGAGAAACTAGTAAAATTCTCTCGGCTATGCAGCAGCAGCAACAATGCCGGGTTTCACACTGTTGCTCGCCACAGTGCTGCGGGAAATAAAGTATCCGGCGGCGGCGTAGCGTTGCGGTAAGTTTCATGGGATAACTAACCATTAAATCAGCGCGGAGTCTCGTGATTCCGTGGGCGAATGCGGATTAAATTTCGACCTGGAACTGTCTTCCGGTGTACGGAAATGAAACTCTTCTTTCGAGGAGAGCGCGCGAGATTTGCCGAGCGGGACGTTCGCCTGGAAGTTTTACGCTCGTCTATTGTGCGAGCACTGCGAACACCTCGGCCGTGATTCGTCGTAAAGGCTGACCCAGTTTTTGGGACTGTTCGACGAGTTATTACAGATTCCTTCGCCGAAAAGGGAAGAGGCGAGAAGGAGTCGCCGCCCGAAGGATAACGCTGGGGCAGTGCGCAGCTGCGCGTCGTAATATCTTGATTCCGATACGTTGTCACGAGCTGCCGCGGCGGAAAACGAGTTTACGGGGTCGTCGGTACGTGTATAGGTGGTTTTGTCGGGGCTGATGTAACCCCTTCGTTTTACGAGCTTTCAGCGGAACGAGTAACTCGATGCATCGGCCGATACGCATCAAGGAAAACCTATATCCTTGGCTGATTCACTAGTAAAAATCGAATGGCGACGCGCGACGGCTCGAGAACGGGCGAATACGGACGCAATACATCGACATAGACGTTGAAGTTCGTAACGTAGCTGTAATAAAACCTGTAAATTTTCAGACGCGTGCGATCCCGCGGGACAACGTTACGGTTTCACTGTCTTCGATCGTGGATATTGTAATGCATAGATATCCTGTATCCGTTAACCGAACATCGAGATTTCCTAAGACGTGGCGAATCCACTCTGTACAGGATGTCAAGATATTATGTGTAAAAACCGTTACAAGGGAGGGGAGGGGAGTTTAAATTTTAAGAGAAATGGTTGTGTATAGGTAGGAATGGTTCACGAAGGACTAGCCGATGTTTCTTTCGCCAACGCACAGTGTGACGTTTCGATCATTTAGGGTCGTTTAATTCTTAATGATGTCGTTTCTTTTCTTATCATGTACATATGTATGACAGAGACGAAACACGTCAAGTGACCGGTCCACGACGGATACGTGGGCGATAACGTCGTAGAAGGGGAAGGTAAAGTAGGGGGACGCAAGTCTCTGGCGACACTGCTTCTGAAATTGTTCGTTCGTCACTGTTAGTGCCAGAACGGGAGGGTATGTCGTATTCTACCCTTCCCCAACGAAAGATACCGCTGCTCGGCCGACTACTTTGTTGTTTGCCGCCACATTAAAGCCTGTCGCGCATTCTCTGTGTTCACTTTCGGCCCACTCGAGAACAAAGTAAAGCCAGTACCCTGATCCGAAATACGACGGAAGCCGTCCTGAGCCATCGACTTACAGCGGAACAAAACTGTATATCTAAAACTTCACTACTGGATGTCCCATTTGATACGATCCACTCGAATGTCTCTAAAATTCTTAACGAGTTCGGAAAATGTTTCAAACAAAAATTAAATGGTTTCGTGGGCGACATAATTCTATGTTAATGGTTTTGTTTTGTAGGTGAAGGATTAAAGGGCATATAAAGGTCATTTTTATTTTCTTCCTCTCCAGTCGTCCATCATCATTTTCTAACCATCCATTACTCGTTAATTTACTGCTCATTAAAAATTTTTTCATTCATTAAAATTAATTTATTACTCTTTAAAATTTTTTTTATTGAAAACAGTTCTTATAGAAACTTTGTCCACTGTACATCCACTCTATCACAAGAAATATAAGTTAAGTGGATAATGAAATTGTCATTAGTAATGGTCGCGTTTATACTCCCTCATTACTTTCTTATGGGGCGTTTCAAGAGTTGTCTGAGGCTTCTGTTCGTCAAGCTTATAAATAATTCACGTCTGAACAGCATTAACAGCAACAGATTTTCTGTATGTTGATACTCGTTCTTCGCTCATCGGCTTTCACTTTTTATACATACATATGTACAGGGTATATAAAAAGTAGGTCATCCATCCTAGGGGTGAATATACACCTCTGAATCTTTTTACATTAGTAAGAGAAACTTGCCGCAAAATTGTTTATACCAAAAAAATTCTTGTTAAAGTTTGTTTACAACGAGCTGTAGTTTGGGAAATAATTTGGTATAATTTATATATATATATATAATCTATAATTAAGAAAACACGGAGTCATATTTTATTAGAAAGTAGAAAATCAATAGAAACAACATACTAGTTGGATACGCGTTGATGCTTATCGTTGTTACTTGGCGTTCATTAAAGCGCTTCGTTGTTGCCGCAAGCATTTAAAATAAACTAAAGTATCAAGGGAGTATTTAAGAGGGGCCTTTTTTTTTAAAGGAGAGCTTAAAACATTTCCGAATGTGAAGGCAATAAAGTGACCGGATCAAGGTGCCGCGTTCATTTAGGAAACGTTCGGCCGTGTTTTCTTCCGGTTTGACCTGGTCGTGGGCTGGAAAAAACAAAGTGACGGGGCAGCGAGAGGGGGAGGGGTTAAGAGAGAAGAGGGAAAAGAAGAGAACGAAGCTTACTACCGGCGATAATGTAAAAATGAGAAAGCGGCCCCAGCCAGATATACGAGGGACGAAATGCTTTCTACTTGTATTCCGTGTGGCTTCCGCTAAAAACGAAAGCGACAGCACGGAGCTGCGGGTTTAATGACGTGAAATGCATTTTCCAGCCAACCAGTTTAAAATGAAAGGCAAAAACGGACTAAAACGCCTGGCCCCAGGCTTTCTAATTAAAATCAGTTTAAGCGGAACGTACGGCCGCGCGTACAGTACAATCGTTTTTCTTTTTTTTTTGGGTACGCCGTTACTGTCGACCCGCGAACTCTTCTCTCGTGGACAACTTTGTTTTCAATCCTGGAACTTTATTATGGGCGTCTTTTTAGTGCCCGAGAAACGAACAATCAACGGTCTCCGCGATTTCTATTTTAAATGGTTGCTTGCTTGCTTGTTCTAACCTGAGTGCTGGACACTGCACGGAACAACTGTTTCCAATCTTCCTGCCCAGAATGCATAGTGCAATTCTACAGGGAATAATTCTACATGAAAAATATGTTAGATGTGTGGAATAATATTTGTTTGCACGAGATTTCGTTTTCGATAACATTCTTTAAATTTATGGAGTGTTCGTGTTTCACTAAACAACACGTATCGCGTCATTGAGGGAAATTATTATTGATGAAAGTAATGTCAGCGAAAAGGTTTGCATATTTTAACACAGGTCCGGGCAACATGCTGCTCGTGAGCCGCAAACGATTCCACTCTTTACTCCTGCCTCCCCCCCATTAAACTCCTATGAATCAGGGTCGTCAGATTGTTTCTGCACTCTACCTTCTACTTGTATGACGTTTACCATACGCTTCGTGCATGTACCCGGTACTGGAAAAGAGAAGGTGTACAGATTTAAGGTCGTGGAAGGGTTGAGTTTAAAGAACGGCACCAGCGCTTTTAGTTCAATGTCAGTCACTAATAAATTGTCCATTTTATTAAAAACCCAAATCGCAGGAACCCGTCACCACTTATAATTAACTTAGAACTAAGGAAAATAGAGAATTGAAGCACGAGCGAACCTAGCGTCCAGTGTAGGCTGGACACTAGAAGGTCTGAGAAGCGCAGAGACCTTTTAATAATAAATAAATAATTATTTTTGCTTTTTATTTGTATATCCAAATAACAAATCATTTGTTATTTAAATTTTTATTTAAATCACCATTCTGCTTATGGAGATTTACACTTTTCAATTTCAGTGATGCACTTTCATGAAAAGCTGTATTGCAAGTGATGAAGCCTGTTGAATCATGCAAAACTTTGCTACCGTTTTTGTCCATCTTCACTAACACGTTCTCCACCACCGCCACACGTATGGAACGTTCATAATCTCGTAATTGAGTCGAAGGTAATCAAATTAATTTTATATGTAATTAGTGTTTATTGATAGTTAGTTTTATCACCAGCGACGACTTGTTCGCTGAAAAGATGTTTTTCTCATTTATCCTTACTTGTGCATAAATTATTAGCGTACAATTTGACTTATTTAACGACCTTAGCATCTTAGCTGTTAGCTCAGGCTTAATCCCTAGCACGAGCTACCCCAACAAATTGGGGTTGGATGCACAAATTGTGTCGGGGTAAGATTTCATGCTGAAGTAAATATTACAATTTGCTTAATCCAATAAACAATACATATGTATAGTACACTTTCCGAATTTTCCTAAGAAAATCGAACAGAAGTACTTATTTTTATTACGTAGAGAAACAATTGTTTTTGTCAAAATTACCATTTTACTTTTGTTAATTTAATTATGTTGTCTTCGTAGTATATGATTTCAATAACAAATACAATCGGTTAATTTGTTAGAAATATAAATATTCATTATTTTTTTGCATTCGATAGAAACAGTGTTGAGAAAACGTTATTCAGAATAATGAATAAATTAACTTATTTGTTATTCGTGAACAAGATCAATTTATATATTCATTATTCATGGATTCATTAAAATTGTTAGAGGAAGAAAGAAATTTTTGTACGGTTACTGTGTCTTCAAATTAACGACGAAATTTTTATTTTTCATGAAGATCCGCAAGTTACTTATTTTATAGAGACCTCATTAGCCTAGATGTAACTGCAATTAAAAAATGGCGAATGAAAAATGACACTCTCCAACATGAATGACGAATAACTCGAATGATACATAATCGTGTAACGAATAATAATGTATTTCTGGCCTTTATTCCAATAAAAATTTATTCCAATAATTCCAATATTGAATAAAAAAAACCCTTGGCATGTTCTCCGAATGACTGTAAGTCAGTAAAAGTTTATCGTCCGTAACGTTAACTGGAAAACTTGTTTGATTTATCACCATAGGATAAATTGTCCCTTATAATGTCTTCTTTTTGAATTTATAAATTCGGTCTGTGACGCCCCTTGATGTTGAAGATTCCATTAGAAAGTGTTTGGCCACGTACCATATATTTTTCAAAATTATGAAATAAACGACCCGATCCGAACGCGAGATTTCGGGTTCTCGCACAAGCCTGCAGGACATGTGTGTAACCACATGTATGATAGAATTATAGTTGAAATTCTCTATTATCGATATTTTATCGATAAGTTACTTATAGTTAAGCCGCGAGTAGGCCATAGGAATTAATCGAATTGATGATCGCATTCGTTACGGACAAGCGATCGAAGACGGATACCAATGGCGAACCCATTCGTTTGAGAATTTAGCGTAAAGCGATCCGCGGACTGCGCGGTATTACGGCTGAAGTGAGGGCGGCGAAGCGATCTTAAGGGTAGAGCTTCCTCGGGACAGCCATAACTTAAAGGGCGAACGTATGCATCAGCCGTGTCCCGGCAAGAGATTCGCCGGTTATAAATCAGGGACTTCTGAGAGCGTCGTTTTTCGAAATCTCCTCTCGTGGAATATATTTTTTCGACGAGCACCATCTTCTCCGATCGAGTAAGACGATCGGGAGGACAAGTGGCTAGAAATTCTTCTGACCTCTCGAACTTTATCGTCGCGATAACCTTTTTCCACCTTCGGCTGATGGAAACACTGAATCAGTATGATCGGATATCGCATGGTACGTTGGATTCACTTGGTTACTTCTCTACTCCTATTTCTCTTCTATTTTCACCGTAAAAGCACGTTTCCTCCTCCCTCGGTTTGCGTGCGCCTCTTTCTTCACTCTGTCCCTTTTACCTTTCCCTTGTCAGTTACTCTGCCGGTTGCGCAGTCCTCTTTATCCCTTCGTCCTGTCATCGATCGCAATATCGTAGAAAAAGTCAAGTGAAACGCGACCGGTCGCCTCTGCTTTATTCGCAACAGCTGGCGAAGAGAAGCCGGAGAAGAAGAGTCGAGAGAAAAAACGGTACAGTCTTCTTCTTTCGCCGACCAAGTTGGGTTCATTCCGTTAATTGATCACCGGTGATATCAGTACAAACCCATCTCTCGGTCCGTAAATTAATCCCAGCAACTTTTTCCGCAGCCATCGCCGCAGTCTTACCATTCTCCTGTCGTATTCCGTCGATCTTTCTTTCTCTCTCTTTCTCTCTCTCTCTCTCTCTCTCACTCGCTCGCTCGTGCTCTCCTTTTATCGGTTCCCGGGCGCTTCATAGATCGATCCTTGAGAAGTTTCGGCAGCCACGAGCTACTGATCAGGGCGGAAGTAAAACTGGATTTTCACCAGGATAAACTTCCAGAAGTTTGTGATCGAATATTGTTTCTTTGCGAGCCCAGTTATTTCCGTGGCCGTTGTTAATTAATTGCTTCGATAAATTGAAGCCGCGGGACAAAAACCAGAGGGGTGGGGGAAACGTCGATACCTGGTCGCGATAGTGGTGGAGATTCACCGATAAGATGGAGAGTTCATTGGCAGAACGTTTCGAGGGATAAAGTATATCTCGGGCATCGGTACTCATGGACGCCCGTGCCGGACGTCCCAGAAGACGTCCGGATCGCCGCGCCGCTTCTCCTTAAACCCTTTCGATCGGACGGAGGTATGTTTCCACGCACGGCCGACGCACGAACTTATCCATGTCCATATATAGCGTGTTGTATAAACAGAAATCGTAATGTTTTCCGGTTTGATTTTCGCTATTATCTATTTACAGAATAGAATGAAGATTAAAACGATGATATTACTACCTTATATGTAGTAACAAGATGTATTTTTGAGAGACCCTGTATAAAGTTAGATAATAGAAGTTTGAAAGAGTCTACTAATTGACTTAAATGATTTCAGGTAATTAATAGGAAAGTACCACTATCCACCTGATTTAAATTAATATATGGATTACATGCGTGAACTAGACCTTGTAGGAGAAAGAGCACCCACTAAAAAATTTACTAAATTTTTTACTCATCTTGTGAAGCAAAAGGGTTATAAATTACATCGTATTTATAATTGTAAGAAGATTAATATTTCTTAAAACATTGCCTCATAAAACTTTTGCATCAAGGATGGAATAAATAGAACCAGAATATAAAGTTAGCGAACATCCTGTCACAGTGCCATTGCGTGCCGTGTCGAAATGTCATTAACACGTTGAGTACCACATCAATGCCCGTAAAAGTCACACAAATCAAGTGATAAAATAAAAACGGCCTATTTAATACTACAAGGATAAAAAAGATAAAGTTTATCATGGTAATCATTTTTGTAACATTCTCAGAACTCATAGGTCCTTATAAAATTTCATGTACCTAATAAATTGTAGTAAAAATTTTCAAATTAAATCGACGCGGCACTTAAACTGTTAACAATCGTAGGGAAAGCAAGAAATCTAGTTTTGGTCAATAGATTATGACCACAGAGTTACTTAAATATGTTTGACAACTTTGACGAATTTCCTCAAGGTTAAAAACCGTTCGTACCGTAATCTCCCTATTCTTCCCATATTCTGCAAAGATTCATCTTTGATTTAAAAAAAATCATCGCTCTACCTCATTTCTATCGAAAGTTATTTCTTTTTGAACCAAGTAAAGTCAGTTTTCCCCACTGTGCGCCGCGCCGGGATTCGAGCACTTTTCTTCTAGTGTCTTGTGTCTTTGATTATCGGCGGAAGAGAACGTCCCGGTTGAAGAGCGCGCTTGAATCAAGCAACGAAAACAGGTGGAAATTCAAGCGACACAATTAAGATCGATTGACCAATCGTCGGGCCCTCGATGGCGATACAGTTGTAATTCTGAATCGGTGCCGTCGCAGCGCGGCGCGGCGTTTCTCCTCTCGGCGATCGGTCGATCGGTTCATTTTCTTGAGTGCTCCACTTCTCGAAATCGTCTGGGTAGCATTATCGGGGAAACAAGAGCCTCGGGATAGGGACGGGGGACGTGCGCGACGGAATGTAATCCCGGAATGAGAGCATCGAAATATAATAAATAACCCAGGGACACACTGTATCACGATCATTTCGCGATGAAACGACGGAACATAAAACTACGGGGGTTGCTGACGGTGACGGTATACGGGCCGGGTGTCGGCAGAAAGCTTTACTGCCAGAATTATTACCGGGGCCCGGTTATTCGTCGATTCATCTAACGCAACGCCGCGCCTTACCAGGATAATGCGCGTACGATCTTAATTAACGCGTAAATAGGACCTTAAATCTTGGCCCGATACCTTGGCAACCGGATATTTGTATTTCAATCTCTGTCCTGCTTCGTTCGACATCTATCGCGCAGCCGGGGACTGGTTCTTTCTTTTTCCTGTCCAGCGGGTGCGCCGATTCACGGTTTCTAGAAAAACGGGGGAGCTTTACTGCCAGCCGTAAATTATCTGTATCGCGTTCTATCGTTTATTTCGCGCGCAATTGCCCTCGTAACCACCGAGACGATATCGCGGGGCAAGGTGACGCGTGACGTCCGATTAAATCGAATCGGCGAGCACCAGATTAAGCCGCGAATTAATCGCTCGAACGCCGCGTTCGTGGCGCAGCAAAATGGAATCATTTTTTAGCATCGTTCCCGTGGGAACCGTGTCACACCTGCGATCCACCGGAAACATTTTCTCCCGCGGATAATGCTTTTGTCGTGTCAGGAACACCCGGAAGGGCGGGAAAACAAGTTCTCGCGCTCAAAACGAAAATTTGTTGCAATGTTACCGAAAATTGATACTCACCCCTGTGCAAATGTATTCCCCGGCTAATATTGAGTATACTGTCATCAAGGAATTCTCAACGAAATTGACCAATTTTTGTGAATGTATTGGACGTAACGCGTGGAACCATTTTCTTCGAAATTATTAAGTAAATTTTACTACGATATTGGAGGGATTAAAAAATGTTTTTTCTCGAATTCATAATACTGCTTCATAATGAATTCATAATACATATTTTCTTCTAGCGTATATCAACACGTCTTGACAGTAATCAGCGAATAATTTCACCGTAATAACCAGAGAGAAACGGAGCTTATTGAAAAGTATGTTTCCCAGTGTCACTAGAATTGCCACCTATCGAGAATAGTTTCAGGCCTCCGCACAGGTGCGGAAATTCGCCGGCTATTCGAATTCAGGGTAAACGATATCGCAATTCCGAAATCGGAAGTCGTAAAGAGTTCGGTGGCTTTTGTGTAGTTGCGATGGGCCGGGCAAATGTTTCGATCGTCCATTTGCATCGCAAAGTGGACTTCTGACCGCCATTTTCTCGACATTGTCCCCAGCGCTCGTCACACATGCGCCAATTGGAAAGCCACGCAAACAACCCTCCCATGTCCTCCCTCGGTCTGTTGGACCCCGGGTGCCTTCTGCACGCGAAATTTTTTCGCTATTAATTCCGGCGTCCTGTTGGTATGCGGTTAAAAGGATGAGTATGAAATCGTGGGGCGGGGAAGGGGGCAGGACACGGGGAGCCTGCGAGCGATGCAAAGGGGACACAGCGGCGATTGCGGTCCGTTCGCATTGTGCGGTGTCCTGGGTACTTCTGACAGCAGGCCTTTGAAATTCATAACGCTTTTCCAATATTCGTGGTATGACGAACCGCAACCAGAATAGTCCCCCCCCCCCTCCTACACGGTCCCTTGCTCCTTCCTCGACCCTCGGCCAACCGCCGGGAAGCTGGCGGCCTTTCTAAAGAGACGACAAATTAGACGGCAATTTGCACCTTCACGATCCTGCTTGCGGTCGGATGTCGGAGGACGCCGAGGATTTCCAATACGTGCTGGCATTGAACGCGCTGATTATGGGATTCCCTCTTCCGAACAGCCAGAAAGCGTTCTATTTCTAACCAGCTTCAGATCGCGTTCGATCCTCGAGATAGTTTTTGTCGATGCATGCGAACTGCTTCGGGGAGTTTAGCTATGACAGGAATTGAAGCATACCGAAAAAGCGACCTTCATCTCTTCGAATCTGCAGTAATTATATTTTACAAAATATTACTATTCACGATCATCTTCAACCATACATACTTATGGACTGTCTGTATCTAGATATTATCATGTTCATAATATTGTGTGATATTAATTATATAATATATGATATTACATATTGTAACCGGTCAATTTTTAGCTCGAAGAGTCATGTGGAAGTTAAAATATCAAAATGATGATGACTTAATTAAACTGAAGGAAGATGAAGGACAACAGTGAAATGAAAAAGGTGATACTAGGTTAACAAAATTGTGATGACTGAAATACATATATTTTTATATCGCTTACAATATCTATAATTGATTGAGGAGTGATTCAATAATAAAACATACCGCCAATATTTGAAAGCTAAAAGTTAAGAATACCAATTCATAGTATCATTCGTATTTATACAAGTAAAAGTTTACTTTTCCCATATAAACTATGAAGATATAAGTGAAAAAATTTACCTCGTCTAAACCGCTTCGCTGTTTGCACAAAATATAAATCCTTTTCACTGAAACACCACGAATCTTTTTAGCCTCGGGCTTGTATCGATATTGAAACTTCTGTTAATTCGTGTTTCAAATTTCGGCATACAACGCTGGTAATATTTGCGAAACAGGTGACGTTAAAACTGTCTCCAGGGATCGAGGATAGGAGAATGCCAGTTTACGAGGAAAATCCCTATTTGCGTGGGTCAAAGGTCGAAGCTCTAAGATCGTTGATCCTGCGGTGAAAAATGAGTATCCGTACCGCGTTGTCTCGTGGATCGCTCTCTCGAGTGACCGTGCCCATATCCACGCGGTTCTCTGTTCTCCGATGTATTTCATACGGTCCATCAGTGAACGAGCGGTGCTGTGATCGGCGAACGGTTATCAGTAGAAACTATATTCTTGTTCGAACGGAAAATATTTGACGAGTAAATACGGGCATCGTCTCGCGATATTTGCTCAGGTCAGCGACAGGTGCACATTTATGATTGAGTTTCGCTCGCGGTAGGGTATATTTGTATTACAATTAACCCTTCTTCCGACCGACGTACGCAGTATATCCACACGATCTGTCGTATGTAGCCAAATGACGTACGTCAGTACAGTAAAGTCACATACTAGGCACAGTTTCCTAAATTAAGGAAAAACCGCTCCTCCATAACGCCCACCGTCCCTTCCCAATAAGCGCCGGTGGCAACCGGTGGAGCAACGGAGACACAAACAAGACACGAGCATTTTTGGGCACCAAACTATGCTTAACACTGACGTATGATGTACACTGCTGTGTGCAAAAGAAACAAGCACCCTTAAAATCAAACAATAACACAGTAAGTTTTGAAAAAGGACTTCTCTCTTTAATTGAATAGTTATGAGAATATATACGTGTTATTGCGGATTATCCAATACTTCAAATGCAATAAATCAATCATTGTATAATACAATTTCTACATAAAGATATTGTTTGTTATTATATCTTATAATTATACTAGGTGCTTCTTTCTTTCGCATAGTAGTGTATGGCCAAAAGCAATATGAAATACGACGAAATCTTAAAATATTCTGAATAAAAATCAAACCAAATTTTATAAGGACATGTAGTACTAGTTAGAAAAATTATTACTATGATAAATTCTTTTGGTCTGTTGTATTATTAAATAAGCTGTTTTGATTTGTGTGACTTTTATGGTCATTGGCCTGGCACCCAACGTGTTAATGACATTTTGACACGGCACGTAATGGCACTGTGACAGGATATTTGCTAACTTTGTATTCTGGTACTGTTTATTCCATCCTTGATGCAAGAGAATTACGATGCAATGTTTTAGAAAATACTGATGTTGTTACAATTATAAATATCATGTAATTTAGAACTTGTCGTGCATTACTTTTTTAATACATTGGTTTAATTAAATTTTATTTACCAGTGTAAATTCTTATCGTAAATGAATTTTCATCTTTTATTTAAACGTTCAATAACGTTTTATATACTTTCTAATTTCATTACCACTAGCGTATTTTATTATTTACAGTATAAGTGAAATTTGTAAATAATGAAAACTATTTTGAGAATATTTTTCAAAGACCGCGTTGATTAAAAAGCGATTTTCCAAAGAACTGTAAAAAGACTTTAACATGCGTTGGACTTGAAAGTGCAGAATATGAAAACAAGTAATACATATATCCCTTCGAAAAGTACTATTACTTCTTCTTTTGGAGCTTCACGTTCGAAACTATCATCATCTGCTAACAAGAGCAACGGAACCAGCCCCGGCGTTACGACGTAGGTACGAGCATTTCGATTCATCTCCGATAGGTCCCAGTTTTTCTTCATATCCATCCTCGTCATCCCGTCTGCTTCGTATGATTATAAGGCTGCCTCGCCAACGACGCTTCAATTAATCTGCATAGACTTCTGAATACCAGGGAACGATCGCAGACCATTGAAACCAACTTCAGTTGTCTCTCGGCTAGAAATTAATCCAGCAAAGTGACACAACACACTAGAACAGACTTGAAAGTCCACTTTTTTCTGCTTACTATAGACGGAAGACAATTTCCTCTCGATTTTTCGTAGCACGTCGTTCCACAGCAAGAGTCGGAAGTCTAGTTATTTCAGAATTAAATACCGGTTCGTCGCTCCAATTATTCAAGTATCATTTGGATAACGTATTCAATTTGTTTGATTTAATTGCTGCGGATATGGGTCTTGTTCAATTTTTTCCTGCAATTTGACTTTTCTCTAGTTATCCCCTCACGATTCGTTGACCCTGAAAGGATGCATGCGTCCGCAATGGAGGCGCCAAGATTTACCGACTTCACCGCGTATTCCCACGGGGCCATGTCCCCATTAGTCCCAACCCATCCGTCATATCCATCAAAACGACCCCTGTCTTCGTGCTTTAAATGGACCCTCGGCAAAAAAATCTACTTTGCTCCCGCGGGTCAGGCTAACATTTCTGAACCATTGAGCCCTCGCTAACAATTCCCTACACAGGCATTAAGGAAGATGTCTGCAATAACGTGATTATCAAAAATATCACCGTTATCTCGGAAATTACAGGAAATTCTGCCAGAGCAGACGTGTATTTTCTGTAGGAATACATGAGGCCTCTAATGATAATACCGTTCGCGAAAACAACGGTAACGACTCCTTTGTCACCTGAATATGTCATATTCATCGTTTTACATTCCATGATTTTTCCCCTTGATCAGCGGAGCTGTTTCTTTCGTTATTTCCTGTCACGTTTATTATTTATTTCTATTGAAGGTACACACCATTCGCATCCTGACCCGCTTTTAGTATTCCCCTTGTTGACATTTATAAATATGTATCCAGTGTTTATAAAGTATGTTCCACCTATGAAAATTATTTTCACTTTGTCAACGTCAAGGTCATTGGTCTTTTGAATAATTCTTTACCATCTGAACTATCGTAATCAATTTTGAAGTATTCGTCGGAGTCGGTACGAAGCTGAGACGTCGTAACTGGACACAAAGGTGGCAATTCCGGAGCGGAAAGCGAAACGATATTGTAATACGAGCTGAAATAGTAATCTAGAAGATCTTTAAGAAGGCGGATCCACTTAGCGGAAGGCCGAGGGCAACGGGGAGCATCGGGAGAATCATATCAATTAAGTGATATCTCGTCGCGTCGCGACCTCGAACTTTCACCCTCGAGTCTTTCGAGGAGAGCGCGGAAGTTCGCCGAGTGGCAACGCGGCTGAAAAGAAGCGAGAAAGGCGGACGGTGAGGAGGCGCAAGGAGCAGAGAGACCCGAGTGACTTACGAGGCTGGAGCCGCCGCCGCTCCAGGGTGGTAGGCGGCGTTGTTTACCCTTTATTTATGACGAAAGTTTACCCAGATTTCGCGAATGCGCGGTCCCCGGGTCGGTTAAGCTGCGGAGGCTCGGTCACAGTAGTTGAACAAAGAGGGATGGAGGGTTTGTCGGCGGGGTATGGAGGGTGCTGGCACCCGGGGGTAACGGAAGGGGTGCGGGTGGCAGAAGCTCAGCCGTGCAGTCATTTGTTAATGTCATCCCAACGTGCCCCTCCCCCTCTCTGCCTGCACCTCGGCAACCCTCTTCATCCCCGTTAACGGAGCCAACCCTGTCCTACGGCCGATGTTACCCGTCTCATACGCGATAATAAGCGGGCTAGTTAGTGCAGTCTGTAAAGCCGTGCCAACGAGCCTAACGATTCTTTTATTTTCCTTTTTCTCCTTTCTCTTCTCCTCCTGCCTCTCCCCCCTCATCCGCGCCACTCGTCTTGGAGAAAGTGCGTCGTGTTCGAGGGTGACTTTTCGTGGAACGAGGAAACGGTGAATTTAAACGTCTTAAAAATGTACTTGGCCCCGAGATGAAGTTCTAAAGAGCTGGAAAGTTAAGGATTCTCATCTCGTTACTGTTTTAATTATACAGTAGCGTTTGTTCGAATCGTTGCTGGTGGAATGCACACGCTCGTTTCGGTTTTCTTACATCAAATAGGTTATTTATAAAAGTGCCAACTAACCTATTGATGATTTTACATCTTCTTTACATCGTATTACATTTCGCTGTATTTGAATGTATAGCAAACCGGAAGATCGGAAGAAATGGAGAATATTTTTTTAACGGAGGTACTCGGTACCCGAGTATCACTAATTTTCAGGTCACCCCTAGTAGCTAGTAGAGGTGTGCGGGTACCCGAGCCTCGGGTCATGGCAGGCAATGATCGGGTCGGGTCGAGATCCCGAAAGTTTATAAACTTCGGGTACTCGAAATGGCAGTCGGGTCGGGTCAATAATGATTGTCGATGAGCTCGGTGACTGTGAAATGGTTGTCGACGATTTAAAGGTAACCGGCACGACGTCCCACCGACTTAGGGAGTGGGGAAATATGGAGTGGGATAGTGGATTGGTTACCACTTTCGTTGCGCAGCCCTTTCGCACTCAATTTCGGTCCTGTTTCATGCAACGAGCGAGGTTCTACTGTACTGTACTTCGCGTCGCGCGATATGGGACGATCGCGTCTACAGTTCGCACCCGCGTCACACGACCAACTACGCCGGGAGAAATTTACGAACCTGAGGGGGGAATGTCGGCGGAATAAAATTTAATATTAGAGAGCTCGGCATCTGGGCCGATCCATTTAATCCCGCGGAGGCAGTGTAGCGACCGTAAACAGTCTGCGCAGCGGACGAGAAACTTTCCTGCTCAAGTTGCGACAGCTCGGCGCGGAAGCGGTTGAGGAAGAAAAATCTCCTTTAATATTTACGCCGATATCGGTTAAATAGCATTGTTTGCGCAGTCCACCGAGCCTCGATAAAGACTATTCGAGCAAAGGGGGAGGCAGCAAAAACTTTCTCACTGAAACGGAGAATAGAAACAAAAGCGTCCCCCGGTATCATTTTAGCGAAAGAATTGAAGCAGCCGAGGTTGGATTAGCTGCGAGAAACCAAATTTCTTACGGAACTATAACCACCGTGGTTAAACAACAAGGCGAGCGTTGAGCGTACAGTTACGGGAAGAAAAGGATCTTTGAGAAATCTTGCAGAAGTGATTCACGGTAACCGTGGGAAAGGATTTGCAATTACACTGTCTCCTCTTCTGGTTTGTTTTACGTTAGACATTGTTGTGCAGTATATGCTTTGCTAATTATTTGTTATAAACGTGATCACTAGACTGCGGATCTTTATGCGATGTAAAAATGTTCTGTATTGATTGTGGGAAACAAAAGTAAAACGAAAACATTCAACATTTGTTATTATATTAACAACATTACGATAATATTAATAACATACGATATAAAAAGTTTCTTTTGTTTCAGTTTAGAACTACTGAAAAAGATGAACGCTTCTTAATCGAGTGATTAAGGCAGCAAAGATTGCCAAGTAACACGTTTTTTTTTAAAGTTAATGAAATTGACTTTTTCTCGGGCCAAGTATCCCCTGCGCAACGGGCCTAATAGTTCGCGTGCAAGCCGCGCGTGTTCTTGTATAGATCTCGGATTCGTGATCGATGGATTCGCGAAGATGCAACCGGGTAGTAAATCCGCGCGGCTAAATTGCTAACTAGTCCCAGTGCTATTTAAATGTACGACGTCTCGACCAATCGGTATCTCACTCGGAACACATAAACTTTATGCTTGACTCTCCTCCTCCTTTCTCCCACCGAAGACTTTTATAATTTTAGCCAGTTCCTTGGCGGCTGGAGACTCGTATCAGCCGTGCTGTCCATTCTAAAGCAAAGTCTTGTAAACGACCGGTGCACTTGATACACAGTTGCCTGGTCGAGTGCATTTTCCACCGATGCAAATCACGATAGTAACGCCTACAGTCCGGAACCATGTATACGGAACCTGGAAATATTCCATGGTGTCGCACAGCCATATATTCTCCTTCCTAGCGTTATGTCGACCTCTTCAGCCAACCACGGACGGTACAGTGAGAGACTGTCGTTTGGTTTATTCGTTGCGTTTTTCTCCAGGTTTACTACGCTCTTCGCTACAGTTAGAGTATAGTTTCAAGTCGTTGCGGAACCGATTGAAAACTGCGGATACTGCTAATCGTTTCTTTTACGACCTTCTCACTCCGAGTAACACGTGTAACGGAGTCTCAGCGATTACCCGAATACCCGGGTATTGTGTCAATAGGAAAAAGCAGACGATATATTACGATTACTTATTCTCTTGAACGATTGTAATAAATTTAAATTAATATATCAACGTGTTCTTTTAATTTCATTATTGTTTTAAATTCCACAAAATCATTTATGACTTGCGTCTTATGAGATACCCGGGTACCCGGATACTCGGCTATCTCATGGGTACTCGGGTACCCGGGTAAAAGTCCGAGCTCTACCCTGTAGTACAATGTTTCACATTATCTGCGTTTTACCCTACATACCAGAAATGTGTTGGAAAATTTGCCTGCAACTGGAACTGGAATAGCAGGGGACGTAAACAAAGAGGGTCGCGAGCAAAAACCGAGGCAGACATGATCGCGCGCGCGGGTGGGTTGCTCGAAGGAGTTCCGGTTCGAAACGAGCGGACCCGTCTTACGATTGGGGGATCGCGGCAGTTGATAATTGGACACGTGTTTCGTCTGGTGGCGGCCGCAGGTGAAGTGGTTCTTGATCGGGCGCGTGCGCTAATTGGGAGTGCAATTAAAAACAGCGGTCCCGTGTCCCCCGGGGGGGGGGGGGGGTGCAGAAGTCGACAATCCGCGCGCGCGACCCGACACGGTGTGACGTGATCAAAACAAAGTGCGGCCTTGTACGAGTCGCGCGACACAAGGGAGTAACCAAGGGGCGTAGATAGCGGTGGCACGGGGGGCTGAAACAAAACCAACGGGAATAAAATAGAAAGACGAAGCACGTTAATTGACTGGGCTGACACGGGACCGGAAAACAAAACGCGTCGACGCGCCGAATGCGTCGACGCTGACACCCCGCGTGTCTCGCGCACTCTCGAGTGCGTTGCCGTTTGAATACTGATTTTCATTTTTTTCTCCCCACCGGCCTACCGCTATCTAGCCATACGCACACGGGCGCGCGCGCATATGCACACGAGAGCGCGTGACTTGTTTCGACAAAAAAATAAACAACAACAACAGGGGACAAAAAGCGAGAGGCTTAAACAGAAGAGAGATGAATCGCGTCCGCTGCGAGTCAAGCCCATCTCGTATCCATGACCAAAAATGGGGATTAAATAGCCCGCCAATGAATCAACCGAAAAATGAGTGCGTGGAAATATTGTAATTCCCGTTGGTTCGAATCGGAGCCGGATATTAAATGTATCGGAGATTAATTTCATCGGACCCCGTCAAATTCTATTAAGAACCGGCGCGGCGGATCCAGCAGCCTGATATAACGTATGGTTAAACGAATCGGACGTTCATCGAATGCCGGACCATGGTGTATTTTTTATTTTTCAATTCTGATGGCTGATTCGATCGTCGGCGACAAATTTTTTACGGTAAACCCACGGAAACAAAGTCACGCCGCGACGCCTATTAATCGCCGGTAATCATTTTTTTTACGTTGGTGTAACGTCGAATTTTGATGGTCGTCGCCCATCAAAGTGAACAAAGTGAACAAAGTGTCGCGGCTACTCGCCGATAATTTATTTACACCCGTGGTGTTTTCCACTCGATAGGATCCGAATGGGACGCGAAAACCTGACAGTTCGTTACTTTACAGCTGAGCGTTGGCTGCCGATACCCGTCGATGCGTTTATGTTTATTGCGTTATTTAGCGGCGCGGGCACGAGAGGCGGACGGACGGCGTGAAAATATGTTTTACATCGTCGTTATATCGAGAGAAACGTTAAATGAAAATCTGATTTCAGCCGGGTGAAAGCGTCCGAAAAAAACAAACGGAATGAAGGAAAAACGTTCGACTGGGATAAATTGAGCCACGAACGCACCCCCCCCCCCCCCTCTCTCTCTCTCTCTCTCTCTCTCTCTCTCTCTCTCTGATAGCGTACACCTATTTCGATGTAAAAAAACAATGTCCGGCGTCCGATCCATTAATTCTATAATTTAAATAATGTATACCCGGAGTATTACTTTTTAATTTAGCTCACGTTGTTGTTCGTCGGTCGATACAATTGCGCGATCGTAAATTCGAGACGGTTTCGCTGTGGAGCATCGCGATTGAACCACAACATGCTGCCGATGCATTCAGCAGGATGAACGAACTTCTGTAATATCGAGATCGCTATACAGGATATTGCGTTGCGTGTGGGAAGTATAGCGAGGGCAAATTCAACGTACTAAAATAAG
This sequence comes from Lasioglossum zephyrum, assembly GCA_028455615.1. Classification (NCBI taxonomy): domain Eukaryota; kingdom Metazoa; phylum Arthropoda; class Insecta; order Hymenoptera; family Halictidae; genus Lasioglossum; species Lasioglossum zephyrum. The sequence continues at coordinate 618,530 of CM052332.1, forward strand.
CAAAAAATGGCTCGTATAAACATATACCCTGTGGGATGCCGTTTTCGAGTTACGGCTTATTTTATGTTACAATCATTTCTTATGCAGTTTCGAAGGTATTGAAGTATAACGTGGCTTACGTGCTAACCACTCTATTCGTACTATAATGCCTAATGATGATTACCAATTCATGCGGTCTCATTGCTCTCGGGTCACGCAGAAAAACAGTAAATCAATATCCAATTTTGTTTTACGCATGCATTTATACGCTGAGAAGATTGTTGCAGCGCAATATGCATTATGTAATTCGAAAACACGATCGTGGATGATGAATGTTTGTATTTTGTATCAGCATTTTTTTTATTTTGTTTAATGTGTTAAATCGCTGTTTTCCACGTGCAATACAATACTTTCTATAATGCCATATATAACAGTTACAAAAAAATATATATTCCAATGTATAATATTATGTATATATCATTAGTTTGCAGTAATTGTAAACCGAGTCCCTTGTTAAGCAAATGATCATATAAAAAATATGAGGTATAAATATGTTTTTCGTACCGGGAGATGTCAAAGTCAATTTAAATTGTTCAAATACTAGCAAAGACATTTTTCACAGGCAAGGTCATAAAATAGTAAAAAATCGCACGCTGAAATACAATGTGCTTCTAACCGTGACGTCTGTCCGCTAAACTTATTTGACCTTTTGTGCTGAAACGTAACGGGTAAGTACGACTATTACAGAAATTCTTTTCCTCTGAAAAAACTGCCACGGACTAAAGCCTGCAAATAATAAAATTAATAACGTTCATTTATGCTTGCCAACTTGTTCTAATTTAAATTATTAAAAACTTAATTGTATGGAGATTGCTCGCAAATAAGTAAACTGGTCACATTTGTTTCTTACTACATATTTGACAACCTTCCCTGAAAGAAAATTATTTTGTTAGTACCTTGTTGACTTCATCTAAAAGCATGCTATCAAATTACGTAGATTAAAGTACAGTATTCTCTTCGAAAAAATGATATTGATTTTTATAGCCCCTTTATCATACCAGGTGTGATGAAAGTATAATATTCACAATCAATTTTTGTACAAATATGTTTTTTGTAGGATCATTCTATTATTTCTCTGTCCTGGAATAAAATAGACAGCTTGTATGTATAATACACGAATTTTATAAATTTAATTTACATATTTTTTGGAAGTAACTTGAATATATGTTTTTGCTATTTTCCCATGTATCGACCGGAACCTATTTCAGCCATTTTTCCAGAAAAAATCATTTAAAAGTATGCTTGTAAATCGATAACTATTTATTATAGTATTTCATTTTTTCTAAGATCGTAGGAATGTGATAAAACCAGTATCTATTATTTTCCACGGTTGGGCGTTCTCCATAACAAAGTGGATGAGAAAAGTCTTCCAATTCTGTAACGAACAGCATAACAAACAAGAAACTTGGCGTTTGGTTTTTCGGTGGAAGGATTGTTCTGCCAGTTGCAGCTACAAAGGAACCCAGGAAGTGCAGCGCGCAGGGAAATTAATTGATTCGACAACGGTCGCTATTGATCGAGCGACGTGTACAAATGAAAAAAGTTGGTAGCAATGATAAACTGGATGAATGAAAGTATCGCCGGTAAATTATAGCTATCGAGATCCCCCAATGGACCTCGTTTCTGGCCATTCAGAAACGCATTTATCTCGGCAAAAGAGCGGCCGTGCCGTGCCGATCGCTGTTTTACCCTTCCGCCCCTCCTCGGCTCGCTTTTCGAAGAACTGCGAGTGAGAAAGAGGGAGAGAGACAGAGATATCGATCTCTCCGATAACATAGATTTATACATAATAAACAATTTGCAAATGCGCTAGCATCGAATGTGCCGCATCGCCGAGCATTATTCGCGCGTAATTGATTTTGCCCGTGACGCCGGCGAACGAATCGTCCCGGCGCTGTTTTATTCTCGGTTACAAACGCTAATGCGCCACTGACAAAACCCACTGTGTTTTACATAATTGCCGTGAAAATTACGCACGCAATTTCCGCCTACTATTTTTGACCTTTATTAATTCGCTGTGGCCGGCCGCTAACTGAATCCGCTCAACGGACAGCGGCCGCGTGACCTGCTGGCATATTAATATTTGAGCAATTAATTCGACGAATACGTGATAACGTCTGCTGTCAACTGTGCCCCGATAGAAAGTTCACATAGGTCGAGTGGAGACTGCGATTAGAGCAGCGGGCGGTCGCGGTTTTCCGTTGACACAAATTCGATTACGACGAGGATGTGACCGCCGGAACTCGTGACGAAAGCTAATTACTGACAAACTGTTAAAAAATTTCGAGAACATTTCCATAGAATATTATATCATCACTTTAGTACCGCCGAAAATGGGGAAACGTGTTGATCGCAATGTTAAGATAATTGGAATTAATTTATCGGCGCAAGGTTCGATCAATTTCTGCACTCTAGCAAGTTTGTGTTTGCTATTAAAAATGTTTAAATAGTAGGGAAAAAGAAAGGTGGTGTTTCGTCCTAGATCTCGTCTAGGGTCTAGCGGGTATATATTCTAAGGAGACACTACCAAATGGGGAACTTAGACCAGTATGAATCCTCGACGAGGAGCTCAATTCCTTTCAATTGACTAGGGAATGGCTAATGGTATGAATGAAATAGTAAGCTTCCGTGACGAGATATGTTGTGTGCCGATAGGAATTCAGGGATTAGCGGGAGCTAGGTATTCCCGAGGAACTGGGGAACTGGGGAACAAAGAAAGTCAGAGCATATGCCAGCAGTTAATGAAGTTGTCCAGAGGAGTTTGGCGAACCACTCGATAGTTAAGACCCTTAAGAGCAACTATTTATGTTGAAGTTTGCACATTAATTCGGCTGTTGACCTAAGCTCCCCGAAGTTTCTCTGCTTGGAAGACATCCCTCAAAGTAACCGTTCGAATTTCCTAGCGGGAGAAGCTGCCGGTGTCACGCCACCATGTAAAAGGCTTTCATTACGCAAGCACTTTAGCCGAAGTTCTGCCAGACCGGCGGGACAAGGCGAAGAAACGCGCTCGCGAGGATTTCGGTGACCTGGCGAAATAATCTTAAGCTGCGGCCAGAGACCCGGAGGGATCATTATGCCAGGAAACGGTGCCAGCTGACGTTGAAGGATCGTCTCCGCTGATTGCTCGATTCGAGAGCAACGCCTTTCCACAGCGACACTTTGTAATTCTGATGTGTATTGATTGGTAATATTTTCTACGCCACGCGACGGATGTTGGCCATTCTTTCATCCCTGCGAATTAATAACGCCGACACTGCTTGACACAGCCTGCGAACGAAAGTTGAAGAGGGTACACTATGCATTCTCCTGCACAAACATCGCAAAACTTTGGAATCGCAAAGCGAACTCGAAGTAACGTCACGAATTATTTTGAAGTTTCAAGGGTGCCCGGGATAAGAGACCTAACACTTGGCGAGGAAGTACTTGGATCAAGACCCACATCAAAGATTATAATTTAAAATTCTGCGTCCTATATTTTAAAGAGAAAAGTTTCGAAGAAAATATCTATTGCGTGTTGAAAAATTATTTCTTTTCTTCTGAAGACATTCATTTTTAGAACTAATATATTTTCATAATTATTTTTGGTGCCTGGATAGAAATGTCAAGATCATCGGATCTGCCTCCCCTAAACGCAAGGTTTATCCTTGCCACAATTGACACATGTGGAAATCTACAATAATATTTTAGCTATAGGTATGACATAATTAATAAAATCTATTACAACATATTCTCAAATATCATTTGATCGATAAGGATAAAAGAATAAGTGACATCGATATTAAACAATCGAAATATATCGAAAAGGAAGATGCCTAGTATGTACCTAACTAAGCCAAGTTAAGAACACACACTACACTATCGCGAACGCCACAAAATTGGACGACAGGGAGTCTTTACCCACTTTTATATCAAATACAACTGAAAACGAATCTCGTGTACTTCTCCTTTTATATAAATAACGATCGGAACAACTTACCTCGGTAACTTCTAGCTGTGCTCTCCCCTACCTTAGTATATCATAATCAGTTCCGTTTCCTAAGCTCGGTAATAGTGAAAGTGATATTGTGGAAGTTATTGCGGAAGATATTGCGGGCTACTTTTATAACCTTGTTTAGTAACAGTACCAAATACGATATAATCATGGTTTATGACGCATGTGATGACAATGCCACGAGAACTAAAATATTATACAGGGTGGATCACCGCATATTACCACTTCGATTTACATGACTATTATTATTCATATTCTGATGTTAATATGTTTTTTTTTTCTATGTGGACGCGTAGAGGACATATGGAGGTCATTATATTTAAAAAAAAATGAAACATATATTTGATACTGCACCATACAAAAAAATGTGAATAATCTTTATACGTCCTCTACGCGTGTACATACAAAAAGAAAACTATTAACGTCAGAATGTGTCCCTCTTGATACCATTCAACTCCACGTGAACAAAACCGTAAACTTAATAAATTGTAGAACACGACGAACACTCCACTTTAATTTTTACATATACTAGTACTCGACACATCTCACAAGTTTCAAATGTCATCCATATGATCTAACAATATATCAACGACTATAAAGGTTTTATAAAACGTTTTGAGAATGATTACTAAATCAGATACAAAATTACATATTTGTGAAAATTACTGTCGAAGCTACATTTATAAATTTCAGAGAAGTAAATATTGAAAACATGCACTACTGGGCACAGCAAAATACTCATTGGCTTCATGAATTCAATCATCAACGCCGATGGAGTGTCAATATTTGGTGCGACATAATTGGTGGCCACATTATTGGACCGTATTTCAGTAATGGATCATTAATGAGTCAAAAATACTCTACTTTTCTGTCCGAAGTATAGCCAGGTCTATTAGAGGATGTACCGTCGTTAATACAAATAACTTTTTTAAAAATCGACCAAACGACTTCAGTTTTTCTGCCAAGCTATATGGAGTAGTTTACTAGATAATAGATAAAACAACATTTCTGGGATACAACGTACAGTGAAAATTTTGGAAAAATTGTGATTAGTCTGAATTACAAAAAAAAAATAGTAGAAGTTTCTTTTGACAACCTCTTTGTTTGAGCCTGTAACGAAAATTTGAAAAATGTTTTCTAGATTCTCTCAATTTTTGCAATTTGTTTACCTTTACTCATTTAATGGTTTGTAATTCCATATTACACACGTACAACTTTCGCGAGATATATTAAAGCTGCATATCTCATTACTTATGGTAAAAGAATAATTGGAGAAGTGTAGGTTACTCGGAGAAGTTATACATCATTAGGTTATTACTTTAATGGATACGTATTATCGGAAGAGGGAATCAAGTAACTGACCCACATCCAAACTGACCGCATCAAATTCACGGAACCGGATGTAAAATCAAATTAGCTTGATTAAGATGAACCAATTAAAAATTGATTGATGAACAACGCGGAAGAACGGCAACTTTTGTCAAGTAGTGACAGTTTTAACAAATCCGCAGTCAAATCATTAGCATCAACAGGCACTATTCGTCTTAAAGACTTCACTGTAACACGCCGGGCTTGTTCAATCGATGACAAGAAGTATCGATGACCCTTCTTCCGCAAACAGGTGAGACAAAGGTTACAGCTTTCTACTCATGTTGGTAAACCTTACGTTTAGGGGAGGCAGCTCCGATGACCTTGACCTTGACATATGTTATCGAGGACAACATTCTGAATAACTTTGGTCATTACAACTACCCGCGCGGTCTTAAAAGTGTTTCTTGACTTCAAAACGATTAAGAACCACTGGTCTAAGATCATAAGACAAGCCACCATCGTTAGACCAGTGAACGGGAGTCGAAAGAGCAAGTTGTTTGCGCCTTGGGCCTGGTCCGTGACATTCGAGGAGGCATCAAGTTCGTTGGGATTACTGGGACGATAGAGCACAGAGCGACGGTAGACATGCGTGTTTTCTCAGTCGCGAGAGGAATATTTGCACGATGTAACGGCGAGAGCCGGGTAAATATTTAGGATGCACGCTACTCGCCGCAATTTCCTCGCGTCGGAGCCTCCGGTCCCGAAGTGAGAATACAACGCAATTTCCACTTTACCGTCAACTTTCCTCCGTCATCAGCGAGCGAGCTGCTGGGGCACAGCTAGGAGGAAGAATAGCGCTGGAAGCGGTTTTAACGGAAAGCTCGTCCAAGATGACGATACTCGATTAAGCTACGCCGACCCGCACCTTGTAGCAGCTTTTACACTCGTTGGTAATGGTAAGTAATTTAGCTTGACAGTCCGGTGCTGTGCATTGGCTGAAACGATGTCGAAAAAAGAAAAAGTCAGGCCGAGATAGTGAAGTGAACAGAAACTAAGCCAGAAACAAATGTCATTAGTAAGCAGTTTAGCGGATAATATCTAGCGGATCGTCTGCAGGTTAAAGCGCGTTTAGTGTTATATGCTCACCTGTATCAGTTTCGATTCCGAACGGCGCGACGATCGTAGGCAATAAAAATTCTAGTTTTAGGTGACGGTGAGAAACGTTAACAGAAGAGGATGCCGGCGCAGAAATTTTGCATGCAACAAGGAGGGAGAAGAAATGTTTCTGGTCGTCGCGATACATTTCCCGATTAAACTGTCCCTTTAATATCGTATCAACGATCTGGTTCCGTCCCCTATCGGCCTGTTAAAACAACGTCCCCCTCGTACAGCCGGTCGCCACCGCGTCGTAACGTTTAATCCGGTCTCAATGGAGTACAACGTGGTTCGATTAAATTTCAGGGTAATAGTTTAACTGGCCGGCACCAGCAGAGACAACCGGTTACTTTGCTCTATTTTTCGCTAAATGCAACTGACACCGGTAATACCGTTCCTTTTGTCATTACAATAATCGTTATCGCGAACAGTCGTTAAGTTGTCGCACTATATCACGGTTACCGCACCGTCGAATGCTACCCCGTAGTTTTATTCCGGCGTGCACAGCCTCCGGTCTCCGACCGGCATTTTACCTCTAACTCCGCGAGTATTTACCGGGGTGCTTCAGACTGAATTACCGTCGATAGTGAAACACTGGGCTCGTCCGAGGGATCGGGCCGGAACAACAAAAACCCAGGACTATCAGTGAAAGATCCCCACTCGACAGTCGGAATCCCGTCGAAAGACAAGGGGAAACCAGTGTTCGAGCCTGGCTTACGAGCACATCTTTAACCGATACCTCGACGAAATTTCATTTAACCGGTATTTGCCGTTCTCTCTCTCTCTCTCTCTCTCTCTCTCCCGGTTCTCAATCTTTTCTCCTACTTTCCAAGCCAATGCTTCACTCTCACGCCTCCGCTATCGCAGCAGCTGGTGATCTCGATGGGAATCTACGAGAGTTCTTACGCGGTACGGGCACACCGTGAGCGCGACCTCTTCTCTCATTATCGCCCTACCGCGGTTCCGTTCGAATTCGCTCCATCCCTGGAAGTGACGTGACAGGATGACTTTCAACGACACAGTCCGAGAGCACATCACATCACGTCAACACTCGATCGGGAACGTCGGTTGATTCGCGTGTTATTTCCTGCGTCGCGAAAAATCCATTTTCCATCCGAGCAGAGGCACTCGACGCCTCGGAGTCGTCTCCTTCGCTTGCGTTTCACGTTCGCAGACTGTCAGCCGTTAGATTCTTATATCGATCTACTCTGACACACATCAGAACGATACTTGCTACTGGTTTCTTTTTCGGAAAAATAGCTTGTCGAAGTGTGTCTAGTCTAACCATCGGATATTCACTAGTCGTATATACAATATGTCAAGAAATTATATGCACAAACCGTTGCAACGTGGTCCTACAACTTAGGATCGGCGAAGATCTGTTAAAAAAGTTTTGAGCACACTACACCTTGTATGACTTTTTCAAGGTCAAATTTTTTGGTGATTGTATCGCGTTGTACTCGTCGTGCTGTGGTGTATTTTCCCTCGAAAAATGTTTTCAAGTCTTGCATAAAATGAGAAATTTTGCACAAAGCAGTTTTATTTCTTTTTTATCTATATCCTCATACAGCGATGTTATGCATCGAAAGTAACACGATTATAAATAGTGCAAGAATTTGTAATAATGCGATTTAATGGATTAATTAATCCATGATTAGATTTCGCTTGAAGTGTTTGAAAACCCGTTATTTTTCTCAGTTCACGTTCCGGTACATAAAAATTGATTTGCTCAAGTACAGAGGAACAATTCACAAGATTATTAATTAAATGAAAAATAAAGCTCTGGTCGGATATTATTCTTCTTTGCAGATAATGGTTTCAGGTTCATTTCAGTTATTACTGCGGAGTAATCATGATCAAAGAATATGATCGAACCGTAGCGCCGATAAAATCAAACACTATTATAATATCTTACTGTATCATAGTTTACTATTAGGAATCGATACTAATTGAGAAGAGTCGTGCTCGTTACTGCTACTTGCAGCGTACTTGTTCGATCCGAATCCAACGTGCAGCTATTTACCAATTTCAATGGAAACGCCGGGCCTGTTCACAATTCTTCGCAGACCAGGCCACGTGCTGGCCATTTTCCTGGAGAGGGATATGGTCCGTGGAACAAGCGTCTGCCACCGACCGAATTTATCTCTGTTCGGTTGGTCGTCGTCGAACTTTCATCTCGCGCGTACATCTTATTTATCCGGGAAAAGTTTCTCACGCGGAATTTCCCCGTCGTTGGTGCTGGGTTTCGGTCGGCTAGCTGGCGGCTGGCACGGCTTGCTTTTTGGACTTCCGAACGGCGCGGCGCATCAGGTCCATTCATTCCCACCAAAACGTAACTTTCTTCGCCGGAATCTTTGGCGCAGCATTGTACGCTGCTGTGAAATAAATTATCGCCCGGAACGAGCCCGAATCCGAAATCTTCGCTCGAAACAGCAGAATTTAATTAAAGCCCAGACTTAACTGTTTCTCGTCTGTTGTACATCCGACGGTAATATCTTGGAACGCCCCTGGATTTACTGTAATCAGAGGTATCGTCGACTGCGTTCCTCGCACAGGAAAACTCGTTGAAACGGCGTCGCCTAGCTAGACGAAATTGAAAAATCTGATTACTTGCTATCGGGAAGAAGAACTTACTTGTTGGATGTAATAAGTTACAGGGGTAAAACTTACGTTTAGGGGACAACAACAAGTTGTCCTTGACAACATATGACAAGGTCATCGGAGCTGCCTCCCCTAAACGTGAGTGTTACCCTTAATTTTCCCGGACGGTGACGTAGCTCCGAGAAAAATGCGAATAAGTAGGTCCGAGGCGGCGGACACACCCTCCACCTGTCCACAAATTGCCTCTTCCTTGTTCTTTTGCCCGGCCCCGCATTAAGATTTACGATTGTATCTCCGTGCCGCGTATTTGCAGGCCGACCTCCTTGTAATTAAGTACAAATCAATGAGAAGCATTCAGCATAGCTGTTCCTGCGACGCGAAGGTCGTCCGCTCGCAGGTACGTTCCCCCGCCGCGCCGGCGCGAACCAAAGAACCGCCGCTTCACCTTTACAAGCCGGTTTTTCACCGGTGATTGACAAGATGATTGCATCGCTCATAAATTACGCGTTACGTTCTGTTACGGAAATTCGAACCGAGGATTTGCCCGTTGTATTTGTCGCCTTTCAATCTCACGCACCGATGCAGCGCAGCGCGACGTGACGTGACAAACGCGAAACCCTCATCTCCAAAGGGAATTAGTCCTTATTCGGCGAGGTGGGAACAATTCGACTTTCGCTGGTTAAGAGTTTTTTGTGTGTGTGTGTGGCCAAGGAGATTTGCTAGTACGCACACGTGCGGCAGCGAGAAGAATCCGTAAATTACCAAGTACTGATGTGCGATACAAATGAAACGCGTCTCCTCGTTTCGGGCCAGCTATTTTTTGTACAGTTTCAATTGTTTTCACGATGGTGATTGCCGAATTCTCAAGTTTTTTGCAAAGTACGTGCGAGTGATTTCACAGTTGTGTGTGCGGGGGCAACGTTGCTCCAACTGGCACGTAGCTTGCCATTTTATTCAGCTTCGCCATCTACGAAATTCTTTCGTTTACCGACCTACTAGCTTTAAACATCTCGGCCGGGGACGGGGGGTTGGGGCAGATTAGCAAACAGCTCACGCGTCCGTGTGCCAATTTCGTTGCTAAAGCGTGGCCTCAAGACGCCGGCAATGAATTTTTATCGGTCTAACGCCAGTCATTTGTTCCAGCCTGGACGAGGAATGGTAATACTTAATCTCGCTGCGAATTCGAGCGCAGTCGGTTCACGTAAAACCTTTTCCAGAAAGGATATTTAAATGTATTACCGGCCGCAGACGGGCTCGTGAGAACATTCCCGAAATTCGTCTTACTCGAAGGTGGTTGTAGTGCCGTGCTCTGCCGAAAGCGAAAGCAAATTATTCCACCCTTTCATCTTCCTCCTGGTTGCCCGCCGGAGGAGAAGCTTCTCGCGTTATCATTTCAAGCAGTCGCTTCTCTTTGTCCCGCGACAAAATTCTTCAGTCGAATCTCCAATAAGATTACTACCCGCCCCTTGTTTCTTTTCACGGTGACGTCCGAAGGACGTTCACCCGCCGCACAGTAGAGTATTTGGCCCGAAATGCTGGACAAAAGTGAAATAATAAAAAATTTTGTCTAAAATATAAAATTTAATTTTTGTTTTTTGAGATAGTTAAATATGTACAGAATGGTGTTCCAACACCTTTTTTTTAATTTTATTCCCTCATCAAGTGTTATGCTTTATCAAAGTGACCTTGCACTTTGATTTTTTAATTAATGATCTTACGAGGAATTCAATGATATACAGTAAAATCTCTCAAGTTGCATTGCTCGATGCCTCGTAAGTTGCATCGGCCCTAGCCACTCCACTGCCTGTCAACGCTGTCCCGCGCCGCAGGACGGCGGCTATTGTTGTCGGCTCGGGTATATCGGTGTGACCACCACTACACTGACTCAATGAATCGAAAGTTCAACTTCTTAATTTTCATTATTTTTTCATGGGACTTTTTGAAAACGTATTTCTGGCATTTTTCTGAGTAAAATAAGACCAAACACGATATAGTTTCAATTGTAATTTAGTGGTGTAATCAACGAAGAAAGTTTCACTTCCGTGGCTCAACTCATCATAGCCAACGGCGCGGCGCGGCAATTCTGCTTTCCCCTCCAGAGCTCGAACTATTTTTCCAGATTACTTGCTCTAATTCGAAGTAATCGGTATCGATCCGGGGTATCGCGCTCACGCTCGCCGGGTAATAAAATCACTCGAAATGCGGCTAGGCGACAGGGGTAGAGAGCCCGCGTAGAATACAAAGTTAGACACCAAGATGAAAGTTTCAGGGAGTCAAAGTAAACGGTAGATATTTGTACGGTATTTAATTGGGTTCGCGGATTAATTGGTCGGCATGCGTGGTTACGATGATCCGACGCGCGTTAAAGGAGGCAAAAAGAGGCCCCATCAGATTTTTTAACGACGGGTCGCGAATATTGATTTCCACAAAGTCAGCTCCGGTATTCCTGCCGCGAGGATAAAATTTGTACTAGTCACGGTGTACCTCCGGATTTTCACTTTATGGCCTGCCTACCCGCCTGCCTGGCTGCCTCTCGTCCCGTGACCCCTCTCCCATGCTGGCGGCCTTTTTCTTCCGTTTTCTCCCTTTTTCCTCTCACCTGCTATTCCCCCGTTCTCTCTTTCTCCATCGCTTTTTCTCTCGCGATCTCTTTTCGCAGTTACGAGGGTAGAGAGAGCTGTACTGGTTCGCGTGGCGAGCTTGCTCTGCCATTATCTCGGGTCAGCCTCCATTGGTCTCTGCACGGAACGCCTGTAAAGTGAAACAAACGATTCCCTGGTCTCTATGTGTGTTCGAGTCCTGCCGTCGCTTATTAGTGACGTACGGCCCGGTCCCGGGCCAAGATAAAGGGAATCTCCGGCGAAGAGTGGCACGGCGAAACTCGTAAGTCACCCTCCTAATTTCATTCGCCACCGGAAGACTCGAGCCTGCCATCCGACACGATGAAGATTTATCGACCAGTTTGAATGGACCCGGAGACCCGGTCCTTTGTAGTACTCCGGGTCCCGCCGAAAATCTTGCACGCCCTATCGCCGGGACAGACCGAGATTGATCATTCCCGGGCGGCCGTCGACGCGACGCCGACGAAAAGCCCGCGGAACTTGGAAAACCGAGCCCCGTTATCGCTGCCTAACGAGCACCGCTTCGAGATAGGTCGTTCGAGTACCCCAGGTATATAATGGAATTAGTTCGCGTTACCCCAACGCCGAGCTGAACCGCGCCGACCAAGTTTTATACGACGATCCACTTCGCCGAGATTAATTATGTTTATCGACTCACTCAAAACGACCGATTCATCGACTTTAGACGCGCCGATTAACCTCGGAATAATCGACAGGAAATAGTGATGCTGCCGTCAACTACCGGATCACTCTTCTTCATCTGTATCGGACCTTTCCTTGCACGTGTTATTTATTTGATAAATGATAAATTTCAATAAAATCTCATTTGCAGAGGGTGTCAAGAAATTATACTGTCCAGCAGTAAAAATGTTTTCATATAACTGTTGGCTGGATCTTATAGAGTTTTTTCAAAAACATGACTTTGAAAAAAAAGCAATTATTGCGATGTTATTATAATAGATGTTGAATTGTTCTTTGCAGAAAGAGCGAAAGAGAATCTTTTATGCGCACTCACCTTAATAAATGCAGCACTTTCCGATGACATTATTTCGTCGCTAACGCATTTACGCGTTAAGGAATACAAAGGAATACTAAATAAGTAATAATTCTCTTTATTGGCTGCATAGACTCAACTTCTGCCCAATCGATCTACTTTCAATACTTTCTTTTTTTATTTCGTGAGGACCTTTTAAAGCGTCTCGGTGAAACTCTGACGGATCAGACAATTCTCCCTTTCCCTGTATACAGATCCACCACCGCGTGCAAGCTTTATGTCACGAGTAACGCGCAAACACGGCGTGACAATCAGAATTCTTTATTAGCGCAACATCAAGCTTCGTTAACGGGTCCAATGACGGCCATCGTATTACCAGGTATATCAACGGCCCCAACTACCAATGTACACGTGTGTCACATTTATTGGAGTTTGAATACTCAGCCAACGATAATGTACGCGCACATTTGATTATAAATTTACTATTATAACCATATGCGTCACAAGGCCGTGTTAATCAACGCTGAAACGAGCACAAAGTGCGTGCCATTTCATGGGCCGATTTGAAGCCAATGGGGTGCACAGGACGAGGCAAGGGTAGCTGGATCTATTTGTTGGCATTCGACCGACTGGCACTACGAACAAAACCTGGAAAGAATACACATACAGCGAAACAATTAATGAAATTCATACATCCCCGGATTTATACGCATACTTTTATCCCGTCAATATTATTGAGATTGCGGTACCAGGCTCAACAGTCACGACAATCAATTTGATTTCAGTGTACGCACGTTTGATTAATAATCTTGTTTTCTGAAACAATCTGCTTTTCGTTCAAACGTTCCGCCTGCGCCGAAACGAAAATTCATTTCGATCGCGATACCCGTTCCCGGACGTTTTGATTTATGATAAATATCCGATTTCGCGCAATTACTTCCCAACAAATTTTATTCGGTATGATTCTGTCAACGAATCACGCTGTTCAAACAAAGACGTGTTTGAACACTGAATGACTTGATATTTGCTTACGCTCATTGACCATAAAAAGATTCTCCAGCTTCACTTTTTTCCCAAGCGCACACTCAAATGTAAAGAGACTGGTTCAGTCGAACAAAAAATAATTTCAAAACTGTGGGATCAGGGCCCCGAGAACGCGAATCTTGTATAGAGTAGGAGATCGGGAAGAATTGAGAGGGTTCTTTGGGTGAGCGCGTTAGTCGTACGGCTACCGCCAGTGAGGCCTGGGCTGGGTTCGATTCCCGAGGCGGCGCGGCGGTTCCCCTTATTTTTCCTAAAATCCTACAAAACTCATAATCGCCGTCTAGGAAGGTAAGAAAACTCATGTGTTTCAGAATGTTTTTTAACCAAATAAATGAGATAACAATCTGCGGTTTTCGGAATTTGTTGTACAGAGTATTTTACCTAACCAGGACATTTCACATTTAACTATCTACATCAGGCTTGTGCGAGAACCCGAAATCTCGGGTTCGGGTCGGGTCGGAAATTTTCGGTCGAGAATAGTCGGGTTCCCGAAAGTGAGATACGTATCTTCATTACAACAGTGAGGGAGCTCAGACAAATCCAACGATGTGTTGACCTTCGCGTGACCTTGGAGCTTTAGCACCTTGCAGAAAGTGTATTCTTCAATTTTAGTAACATGATATTTCTTTTAATTACATATGCTTGAAATATCAAAAATTTAAAAAGGAATCAATTTTTTGAAGGGTTTTGAAAGGGTCCTAATCTTGATCTAGACTAGGACCCTTTCCTTATGAAATAAAGTGTATGTGTCAGCGGTTCCTGGGAAAAGCCTTTGTAACGTTATCTAGAGTCGGGCTGTTAACGAAATTATCTACGGAATATTTTCAGAATGATTTCTTCGCTAGGAATATCAGAAATTGAATAAAAGAAACTCCATGATATTAGTAGACACGATGAAAGATGATTCTTACACGGAATGTTTTCGGAGAAATTTAAGGCATCATTGTCGGAATTAATTTCGAACGAATAAGTAATGTAATTGCCACCGTTATCCGTCGTTTCCGCTGAGCACGAAGCAAAGGGCTGATGGTAACTGGTTTAATCCATGTTTTATAGTGAAAGTCGTCATCGAGGCAAACGGCAGGCCGTCCCTTAGCGAGAACACATCGTGCCAATACAAATTAGGGAGGCCCTTTTTTGAAATATATCGCGATTCGAGCAAGTTAATCGCTTCACATTCGCCTTGATGAGCCACTGTTTTATTGAAGCTGTTTCGTACAATTCCACAAAATGATCAACAAAAAACTTGATGCGATATTACACTGCAGATTCATTGTAACCGGAGTGTTGTAAGATTATCTTCATGCGCATTCTGAGGAAAGTCTTCATAGTTTCTTAGTATTTCATTCAGGTATGGCTATCAAACTCGTTGAACAAATTCGTAATTATAGAACTTGATATCCACACAGTGGTGGTTATACATATATTTCGAACTTCCTTTGAAAATATTAGAATTGGTTTCAGAAATTTTATAATCGAATAGAAAGTAATATTCATAGGATTTTAACTTCCAGTAACAGTAGAGCCCAGGAGAAACAACTGAATTTACCTTTACTTGATTGTAATGAAGAGGAAGATTAAAAAGGTCTGATCTATAAATCACTATAAATTGTTAATGGTGTTATCAAATAATACATAGCGTATAATAATATGCACTCAACTAACAAGCCGACAAAAAAGAACTTGTACGTGCTTAAAGTAATAGTAAGTGCAGGGTGGAGTCACCTAACGTTTGCACCTGAAATATCTTTCTTGTCTATATTTATCTTTCTTGTAGATATTTTATGATTTCTAACAAAAATTTATCGGTATTTAATAATCGTGGAAATATAAATATAAAAAGGAATTTAAGAATATTGATATACAAATTGCAAGTCCGATTTATTAAAATTATTAAGGAAAGAAAGAAATTTTTATCTTGCTCCTTTCTGGTGCAGATAATTCTTAATTTACAAAACGAATCAGTCTATTGATTGCAGTATTTCTTAGCGTTTCTTTTTATGAATTTGATATGGTGAGATTTTTTTCCGTTAAAAAATGTTGTAGTGCCTGAAATAGGTTCTACTCTGCCGATTAGAACTGGATCTGGAAAATATTGGGGGTGTGGTAAAATTTTCCAATCGAATTCGTATAATTTTTTTGCACGTATCGCTAGAACACGATCAAAACGACCTCCGCTCCAAGAGCCGGCGCAGCTTCCATATTTCCAGCGTTCATACAATTTCTATTTTCTTCGACCTATTAGTTGGTTTTAGGATATTCAAAATTCCAGATATCCGTTCGACGGATGAACTTTGTATTTCGTCTACTGAATTTCGAAATCGGTCTGCGTCTACATTAAATGAACGTCCGGAACGTGATAAAGTGTTCTCCAGGTAAATAACCACACAATTTTCATTTCTACGTTCAAAAACAAGTCAGAGATTCTTGAAAATCTTGAAAATGTTGAAAATCTTGAAGGCTTGAAAACTGTGAGTCTTGATCAAAATTTTCAAGTCTCTTTCAAGACTTTCTAGACCTTCTAGACTTTCCAAAACCTTCGAGAGTTCTATGCTTCAAATTATGTTACAAATGATTCGAATGTTTTGTCATAAGTATTGGATCAAAGCGATTTGAATTGTGTTAGATCCCTTCACTACTGGTAGGTAAGTAGGACCTCGCTTTCGGGTTGATCAAAAAATTGAAGGAACGTTGCCGGGACCACGGCCATTCATCGAAGACTGTACAATGTGGTTCAGAATCAAACCATGAAAAACTGGCGAACGGTTATTTGTTGAACGAGATCGCCATCCCTCCTTCTAGATACTGGAGATCCGTGTACTTGCACCGCTGCAGTATGGATTTTACCACAACCGGTACATGGAGTACAATCATTCTATTGTCGACCTGTTCCAAAAGGCTGATGGAAGTTTGCCAATTATTTCGTCTAATTTATTGGACTCGGCTGTTCCATATAATTCTGCCGGTCCTCACTTTGATGCTTTGGACTTGACCCATCCTCTCCATTGGGCCTGCCCTCTTCACAAGGATTTCAGTCGTTCAACCACTTGCGGCGTCAAGGATCGTGCTCTTCGGTTCGACAATTTTTAGAAAGTCGGCTAACGCTGTATGTATCGTGATTACTTAAATTGTGGAATCATTTTTTTGCCAGGATACATAAGTATAAAAAACGGAACCGGCCACTGGAAATTCAAAACTCTATTACCCGTAATTCGAGGCGTAACGACTACGCAAACTTTCGCGCCGTGGAACTTTTTATATGGAAATAATTTGCCCGCGTGGAAGGCGGCAAATAATTCACCGATGCCGGAGAAACGGAGAGACGGATACGGCTCGCGGCAGTCTCTTTGGTTGGCAGGGAAAAAAGAGAGGAATACAAAAAAAAAACAAAAATACTTCCGCACGGCGCGCCCGGTTGAGTTGGGCCAGTGCGGGCCAAGCGTTATCTTGCCTATTCTCGATTCATTTACAGAACAACAGGGATCAGCACGCTTTCTTCGGCATGGTTGGAGTTCCTTGCGAAACGATATTATTAAATAAAACGTCCGGTAATAAGTTCTCGTTACGGCTGCTTTGTCGTGGACGACTTCGCTCGGCGAACGGTTAAATCAAGCCACGCGCGAGTAGCATGCACCTACATATACATATATGTAGTTGGAAATTATTAATCGATCGCGAAAACCGGGCACGTTGAAATTCCGATCGGATCGAGCATCGCGCCTATAGCCTCGCGCGATTCTTTATTTCTCCTGCCGCGGAGAAATCAGGCTTACGTTGCCACGGAACGGGGAAGAATACGTAGAATTCAATACAGTATTTGAAATAGTTTTTCACAAATATTTCGAAAACTAAGAGCAAGCGCCGAGTAGTTGTAATGACAAGAGTTGTTCAGAATGTTGTCCTCGATAACATATGTCAAGGTCAAGGTCATCGGAGCTGCGTCCCCTAAACGTAAGGTTTACCGTAAGTTTCTAGCTATTTCTAGCGCGCATGGAAATGTGGCTAGTAATTTATAGTTTAACAGTCAGTAAACATATAAGGGAACAATTTTAAGTTTTAATATTCAAGGGTTTTAATACAGGGTTATTTTATAGCATATTGGCCCAGTTAGTTTTTGTTGATTTGAAAGTGACTTTTGTCCAGCTAAAAACCTCATTTGGCACAGTGTGCGGCAGGGCGAAATGAAACCGCGAAATGTAGATTACCGACTATCCTGAGAATTTATTTGCTGAGCATGTCGTGTCCGATGCATGTCGAGTGATTCTCGGTACTCGACCGGGTAATCACATCGTGAATATATCCCCGGCGACGACGATGACTGTGAATTCTATCACGCAGGGCGACAAGTAACAAGACCTTCGGCTCTAATTGTACGAACGGCGCCTGTGTAGATAGCATCGCAACATCATCGAGCAACCATTCTACACCGGATATTTTCAACTGTGGCCAGAATATGGACAGCCCTTTCTACCGTTACAAGTATCTCGGTCGTGACTCATCTAAAACCGTAACGTCGACTAATGACGAACGCTAGCTCGCAGTTCCTATTAAACCGCTTTTTCCCCCCCTACTGTTACCGGCCACGAGGAATAAATCGTTCGAAGGAGAACGACAGAAAAGAATCCTCGTTTCCCGTTCGTCTCTTTTCTATCGGGTTCGCGACGCGCACGGAGCATTTTACATGTCTCCTACAACTCGACCCATCGACGGTTAAGGCGATGAAATCGGAAGGGAACGATCGCTGCTTGTTATCGAGTTCCTCTGGCAGCGCCTACCGGGTGTCCTCTAATTTACAGGTCGACCGTGTAATTTGAACATTACGCGCCTCCGTAACGACGGACGGGCTGAGAATTCTAACGACAACTTCTCCAATTACGGTATCGCGACGTCTGCAAATAATGGCGAGAAAACATCTCGTTTAACTTTTTCCTAGTAGCGAGTACGCTGTACGCGACTGACATCTTTCCGGGAGTTCGAGAACTTTGTGACATTGCTCGAAATATAACTTTCCTTCGCGCGGCATGTGTTTCTCTGGCGCGAATGTATGCGACTGAGAAAGAGAAAGGAAAAGGGAGAGAGAGTGCACCGTCTCGTTGTAAGCCTAACGTATACACGTTACGGTGGACCTTATCTTTAAACTACGGAATTTTGAACACACCGCCCCATAAAGTCCATCCGATCAAAAGTTATAAGCAGAAACGTGCCGAAAAGAGGGGGAAAAAGTGGTAATTACGTCACAACTTTTGAACTCTTAAACCTTCCCGAGGAAACGCCGCGTCTAACGGTCCAAACCGCAGCTATCTACGTTGAGCCGTTCTGAATTGATGCCGTTACAAACAGACATACAGACAGACTTGATTTTATTATATATAGAGATTAGGTACCAACATATTTGATAACGAAAACAATATTTTGAATAATGCTACAGCAATTTTTTAGTGGTGACTCCACCACTCGAGCGCTAAGGGTTGAAGCTGGAAAAACCGACACGAAGCACACAGCACTGCCGCGCCAGTTGAGTACTTCGCGGTAAATATGAGTTGTAATAAATAGTATTCCTCCATTTTTCATGGTTTATGAATATTTAAATCTGTATCTCGGTGCATTGCTGAAGTAGAAGCACGATATCTTCCGACGGCGGCAAGTGGAATCGCGTGTACACACGCCCGTGTAGATACGAACAGGAAAATCGATATCTGCCTCTCGCTCCTGACTCAACTTTAACTCTTCTTAGGTAGATTTATATTGTACTGATCAAACAAAGAACGTGGTCACCACCGTTCAGACAAAATATTCTCCAAAAAATTTAAATATATGCTCTTAGACACCATGGTACATGTCTGCCACCTTGAATTTCTTCAAGACTACAATACAACCTCGATCGTGACACGAAACAGGACCGAAAACGCTTGCAAAAATCGAAGTTCTGCAATGGAAGAGGTAACCAATCATGACGACTCGTAGTGTCGATCTTCTTCTGTTTCTGCTACCACAAACCCCACAACGTGGGCCAGAACATCTCCAGTATGCACTGCACGAAGATCGTGTGCAATAAACGAGGTTGCAACTAGCGAGGTTTCACTGTATCTGGTGGTAAGAAATTATGTGTAAAATCCGCCACAGTGTGATTGTACACCTTAGGATCGGCGAAGATTAAAACATTTTTCTACAAAAACAAACTTGGCCGACTTCTTCAAGGTCAAACTGTTTTACGAAACTTTGTACAGGAACCAGGGGCCAAAACTGAACCGTTCTTTTGGAAATTGACGTAAAAATTCAAATATCGAGTAGACTTACTTGTGATTCAGAATTTCATTAGAACATAAGAAGATATGCAATGTGCATGTGGCCACAATGTCACGTGACTGATCCGGTACCTGCAGAGAGAAGGTAACTCTGTCTCTTTAATTGGAGTGAATCCCCTTAATCTGGCGACTATATACTGTTCCTCAGTGAGTAGGATTGTGCATCAGTATAGGTACATACATATTTACACATCATTCTGGCCATCTGACATTCCCACGAAATACATTTTATCGGATGCGAATACTCGTTAGCATATTTGTTTGATCGATGTTGACCAGACACATCCGATATCTGAGAGAGAGAGAGAGAGAGAGAGTAATACAAAAACAGGTTGAATCGATGAACGAAGAATTGTGTTGCTTGAAATACAAGCTTCCCGCTCCTTTGCCGATCGAGCGTAAAGAGGATCGGGACAATCGTTGCAGGATCTATGCTGACGCCGCTACTACGATTGTTACACATTTAAACTGAGTTGGTTCTCGGCGGCTCATGAATATTCAAACTTATAACCCCGCCGCGTTTCCGGTCGCGGCACGATAACTTCTGGTCGCGACTGCGAAAACCGGTCTCGCGTGTTGTTGTGCGGCGAAACTGACGAACAGGGTCGATAGGTCGAACTTCGACAATAATTTTCCGCGTACCGTTCATCGGTGGAGTATCTACGAACTTTGGGGCCATCTCCGATCGGAGCTACGGCGCGCGGTCGTTTAGATTTCCGGAAAATTCGAAAAATTCCAAAAGCGCATTTTCTTTTGTCGGAAACCGATAAATAAGAACAGATTTTACGGGGGCCGCTAGCCCATGCTTATCCGGCTAGACCCTTTCCACTAAAATTCATTAAAGAATTACTCCTATATTCTGATAGTTATCGTAATAAATATACATATTTTGTAATTCATTGTTCAAATTTTATCGTTTCACAACAATATTTAAAAATGTTTACTTGTTACTTATTTAGTACTCTTCCAAATAATTTAAATCACCAATGTTGTTGATGATTTTCTCTGTACTTCTTGACATTCATTCTTCGTATTATGAATATTTCAAGAAACCCTTATGCGTTGAAAGTTAAATATCAATTGAGTGAAAATCTACATTGCGTAATCCAGATCTTAAAATCTTAAGAAGCTGCAGCAGAGAGGATGAAAAGTTACAGTCTTTACAGAACTAAATGGAAAAAAGTACGATATTTATCCTGCATTTAATTTCTCTGCACGCGTATATTGAAATAATTAATTTAACACGATTTTCGGACTTTTCAACTTAACACGATTTTCGGACTTTTTCTTTTAAAAAGTTTTGAGACAGTGCGCGGCCACGCTCGGTGCTTGCGGAATTTCATAAGTAACTACGAGGGCAATTAAGTTTTCGAATAAATACTGCCGCGACGAGCCACGAAGTTGAATGTCTCAGCCAGATGAAATCCTGTTTCCGCAACAGCGAAACTAACACTGGCTACTTCCGGTGTACGCGCGACACCCTCCTCGGCAGTTTAACAAGAAAATCACCATATTCCCCGTGTCCCGATTCCCGCACGAAAATTCGTCGCCGTGTCCAGACGTGGAAAAATGTTGGTTTCCTTTTCATTTCGTCGAGCGAAGAACGGTAAGAAGGAAATTGCGACGACAGCGCCAATGCGGAGGGATGCCCCCCGCCCCTCTGATAAAAGTAAATTGTGCGCGGATGGAAAAGTTCAGGGCGATAATTTTGTTCGGACCGGTTCCAGCGAAAGTTGGACGCAGCTCGAGACACCTTATTAACCGGCAAACATAAAATTATCAAGTGCGTTAGTCGCGACGTAATAACCGTTGAGAGGGGGCGCCGCGTCGCGCGGGAAATCCAAGAAGAAAGGCGGACAGCCGGTGGGCAAAGGCCGAATAGCATGATATTAATTTACAACCTCTAACGAAATAGAAAAAGTTTTCAAATTATAATTATGTGGGAGAAAAACATTGAAATTTATTATGCTCCGCGGAGACGCGGGCTTTGTTAACGAGGATGGCCGGTGAATTTCATGAAGGCGAGGTAATTGGACCTGCGTGGACAGGCTTCTTCCGCGTTGTGTTCCTCTGTCTTTCTCCCCCTCGCCCCTCTCTCTCTCTTTATCTATCTTTCTCCCCTGTCCCTCTGTGCTCACCCCCGTCGACTTTCTTTTTCCGGACTTCGTTCGCGAGTACCTTGCGCTTTAATGAAATGCAACGCCACGTGCATACGGATCTCGGGCAGATCAGTCCACTCTGGCACGGCGGGTTCGTTTACCAGCGACAGAAGTCTTGGTAATCCGTGCGAATTCCGCGCAGCAAATGTGCCAACCACAAAGAATTAATTTTGCTTCCTTCCGCTCGCCTCCCGTCCTTCTCCTTCATATCCTAATTCTCTCGTCCTCTTCCTCTCTCTCTCTCTCTCTCTCTCTCTCTCTCTCTCTCTCTTCGTCTTTCTCGCTCTATCTCTTTGTCTCGCCCCTCGCCTGCTGATTCGCGGTCCCCAGACTACGTGGAATATCGCCGAAATAGTCTGGCTCGAATTGAATCTAGGTAAATGTACGTACGCTGATTATGTAAATCTTAATGCAAATTTTCACTACGAATTTACTGTAGTTACGAAAGCAATCCACGTATCAGTCGGTCGAGAGAAATTTTGCTCCACAGATTCGTGCCGCCGCCATCGCCGCGGATCAGAATTTCTACGGGTTTTAGTGCCAGCTCCGGATATTCTATTACGAAGAATCGGTGGAACGCGGACCGACGAGCATATCCAACAGGGTGATTATAAATAGGAATAATCTGTCACGACTTTATTATAACGGAAAGGTAATTATTTTCGGGGCTAACGCAATTTCAACGCAATTTCGGTAACAATAAGGTACGCGCTCTCTTACGGACCGTGTTCAAACATGATTGTTTTATAATTTGTATTGTTCACTGAAATATACGTTTATCCTCATCAGATATTAATTGTTGATGTCCTCAGTATATTTCCATTTTAAGCGTAAAGCGAATTTTGCATAAGGAATTTAAAATCAAATCGATCTAATGCAAAAAAGCTTGGGGTGAGTTGATGCAGTTTTGAGAAAATAATATTATGCATATGCATATTCTATTGTAGTGAGATGACAAGAGAATACAATCCTTCATGTCAAATAATGTAGTTAAAACTTGTAACTTCCTTGTAACATTTCAATTAAAACAACTTCTACTTTCAATGATGCATAAGAAAATACATGACCACCATAAGTTCTTGACGCGTCCACCTATAAAAAAAATTTAATCTCCATCCAAAGATTTCTCGCTGTGAATAACAATAATAAATCAAGGTGGTATTATATCCGGCGTCCCTCCCTGTATACATTCTGCTTCCAAACTTTGATTACAATAAATATAAATTTCGTTTCTCTTCTAAGATACTATTAGAGACAAAAGAGCTTTAACCAGAAAAGAGATGAATAGTTTATCGCGCATATTTATTTGCATTTGTGCAATAACAAGAGCAAGGAGCAGGACGATAATACAAAAACGTGATCGCGAGTTTCTCTTAAATCAATTCTGTCTTCGGTTAATGAATAAAATCGTTTGAAAAAGTTGAATTGGATAAGAGTCAGCTCTAGTTTAGAAATAATGGAAACAATGAAGATTTGCATCGCGAGGAGAAATAATCTAAACGTTTAAACGAATGGTAATCCGGGTGAATTAAGTCCGGGGAAAAATGGCGAGTAAATTGCAACGTTTCCTACGCTAAGACCCCGGGAATAACAGCGCGTTGTTTATTGACCGACCCCGTTTATTATATTCAACAACCTCGGGCACTCTCTCTCTCTCTCCCTCTCTCTCTCTCTCTTCCTTTACATGTTGTTTTAACACCGGACTAGAAACTTGAGAACGAACGATTATTCCACGAGCGAACTTCATTAATGAAAATTAGGGGAGCGAATGCGAGTGATAGACAAGTTCAAGTTTCAGAAGTTGGCAGGAATCTTATTGCAATTTGACACACAAGTTGTCAACTAATCATATGTCTGTATTACAATATTTCTGTATCTCTAATAACCATATTCTATTTTGTAATTTTTATATTCGCTAGAGCGGGTCCTGATATTAATAATCGTAAAATAAAAAATCTGGAACCAGTCATTTCGACCGGTGGTGGGTAGATTTAGTGTTATATATTGAATGGACAGAGGGCTTGATGCAACGCAGCGGTCAATAGCATTGACAATTTTCTCATCCATTGGGACCTGCGTCTTCCGAACCGAATATGATTTCTCGTAGCCAGAGTCGTCAGGTTCAGATTTATCTCTCCACTCTATATTCCCCTTATATGAAGCTATTCCCTCACGCGTCCACCACGGCCCGGTCACGTGACGCGTTCAGTCTATGTCGTGCATGAGTCACAATGTCACGTGACTAATCCGGTGGAGAGGGGGTAAACTCTTTCCTCTAGATTCAAGTCGATTCCTCTGAACAGATCCTGAAGCTGTTGGTTCGAACGAATGGAGTCCCATTGAAATTGATTGGTAAAACTGTTTATTTGAAATTGTAACCGCTCGTGATTTATCTTCGAATCGGACAAGAATTTTTGCACTTATCCAATGTGACCAACGCTGTGAACGCATCGTGGAAGGTATCGATTTCTTTCGTGCACCTCGTCGAGATAATAGGTTCGTGACGAAGGGTAGCGGTCTGCCGGGTATCAGAGCATTGCGTTTAAGGAAATAGGAAAAGTCCATTTTCAAGGCGTAACGGTGGCTGTTCTGGTCTTAGGCCAACTCGAGCTCGCATAACTGTATGTACGGTTGCTCCAGTATGGCCGTTACACTCGTGGAAAACCGTGGGTGCACGGTGCTCAGTATGCGAGACATGGTCCGACTGCTACCATTCCCAGCGCACCGACGTCGGAATAAGAACTTCTTCCCAGGGTGTCGCTCGATGTCCCCGACTCCGACGACAAGGTTCAACAGATTAAAATAAAATGACGAGCAACTCCATTAACGTCGATGTCCGCATCCGCGATCGGTTTCTCCTGCCAATCGACCCAGCGCTGCTTCATTTATTAATGAAAGTACACAAGGCTAATTATTTCAAAGAAACTGGGCCGGTCGAGGTAAATTACAGGTCTGCTCTGTCCCGCGCTCATAGTGATTTCTTCATTTTCAACGAAACCCCATAAAATCCTCGTGGACAAACTTGCACGCATTTGCACGCAATTTTGTCCGCACGCAATTCTGCGGAGGCATTATGGATCTTAATGATACTCCAAGTTACGAGGACCTAAGGGCAATAATGTAAATACAGTATTTTATCCATAAATGTTCCAAAAAGTCTGACCTGTAAATTTCCCAGATCTATCCCCACTATACTACGGGGTATACAGGTGAATTCACCGAAATTTCTTAATTCCGCAAACACGTTTCGCGTGCAGTTCGCAATAAACTACTGCAAACGATGTTCTTGATTTCGTTCGGTTTACTAATAGAGTAATTGCAAGTTTTTTTAGGAGTGCAATTCAGTTGGTCCGTGTCTTTGAATCTTTAAGTTACCTTTAAGTACTGCTGACTGCACCTTTTTTGCGAACTGGTACGACAACTATTGACACAATGTTGATGGTAATATACACTTCAACGAACTGGAGTAAATTGAAAGTTTTCAAGGAATGACGTTTCGAGGAAGGTTATGCTGCGACCTCCATCAATTTTTCTCTGCTGTTTGCTATTTTGTCTGGTTACTAAATGAAAGTGTTATACACTGTGGCGAATAATTCACTGGAGATACGCAATCTATGATTATTAATCATAACGTAGTACAAGAAGTATATGATCTTACTTAGTATCACTCTCGTAATCGAGCTTTTGACCAGTCAAAGTTAATTTTTGAAACGCAATGGTCTCAATGATAGCGCGTATTGCAAGTATCACAGGCACACCAGTAATTACGTCAAGCAAAACATAGGGTAAAGAGTGTAGAGTCCTATTAAAGCTGGCGTTTTAATTATTTCTGCGACGACCTCTCGAAAGCTGCAACACGTAAAGACTCGGAATCCGATTGTCAAAGTCGGTTTAAATTCTCGTGAAAAAGGGCATTTGCATTTCCGTGGGGTGTTGTGACATTTGAGCACTTTAATGTAGCCTCGGCTGAAAAGGAAGCTCGCGTTCCTCCTCAGCGAATCTCTGCACAAACCAGCAGATTAACTGAATGGCCAAAGTAACCGAGCGAATCAATGGATGGCTGATTTATATGAACTCGCGAAGATACTCGGTGTCGCGGAGGAGGCTCGTTTTCAAACAGTTTGCAGCTTTAGGGGCGCACTTGCAATCGCCAGGCCGCGCCGCGCCGGTCCACGCGCACGCGCCGGAAAACCACTGTATGGGAACTTTGTGCGAACCATCGTGTTTATTTTCCATTCCGTATCTCCACGACTTTCGTGAACGCTCGCCAAAGTCGCAAAAACGATGAGTCACTCTTGAAATGCTTTTAGGCCGATTAGTCTGAATACATGCTGTTTCATGGCAGACGGGGTAAACCGCTGCGCGACGCTGAATGCTCGGTAACGCGTCTGAACGCGTACCATGCCGCGGAAATTTATACCGTGTTTTATTACGAGTACATCTGCAAGCCCGTCCCTCAATATATAGGGAATTCCACGAAGCACGTGAAATATAGGCTAACGAGGAATAGAATCGCGTTTTAATCCCGAACGAGACTGACAAGACGTTCACCTCTCCTAATCCAATTCTTTGACCGCAACCACTCTTGCTAGATCCAATTAGTATTTACGAAGCAGTGTGTTCTTCGTTGTATATTCTGCGCCTCTTGCAACAATGCGCAGAAGACATTCTACAGACTTTCGATTTTTACACATCCGATAAAATTTAGAAAAAAGAGAACCAACTCCGGTTTCGGTGATTTTTCCCGACGTTATCAAGGTCGTCGTTCTAAGTAGTGCTGCGAAGACACTAGTTAACAATCGTCATTTATTTAAACAATCATCTCTAACCGTTTAATCTAGAATACATAATTTTTCAGACACCATTCATATTTACCGCTATCAATATAAAGATTGATAATAACGTTAGTTATTATTATAGAAAACGTTATTTTTGAGACTTCTGTATATGTTTAGGGGATCTATAGGGATTTTTTAATTGTTTCCTCTAATAAATATATAAAGGCTAAAGTTATTTTCATTTAAGAATTTTCCTTTAATTACTTTCGTTTATTATTAATTTTCTCTGATGTTACTTCATCATCATATAGCAAATAGGATTGTAGCTTACTGTATGGTATCCTTGTTTTCGCCCCTAATAGACGTTTCTCTAATTGAAATAATGCAGGATACTAATCCGGATAATAGGATAATAGGATATCATAGAATTGACTTAATCGGTTATTTGCAGAAATTTTATTGCATATAACGAGGTTCAGATAAACGGAGTTCTATTGTACTATTAAGCGATGCATTTGAAAATCCGTACGGCACGCGTGTTATTGACCAGACATCAATCAAAGTGTCTGTTCATGGCCTGCCATATCCCCTTCTCTTAAACGCTTACGCGTTAATACATTCGGCCAATATTCGAAGTCAATCATAGAGTACTAGAAGCCAACACTTCGTATGCAAACATTTTATTACACATTCTCGATTTATTTTTTCGAATCGTCCTTTTTCTAAGAGCCACTTGTATTTCTCGCCCAAACTTTTTCATAAATACAGCGAAGAAAAAAAGAATTAATCTGGATGTCGAGTTATATAGGAACATAGCACGTTGAACAACTGAGTAACGAAAATATTTTGCAGTTGAAATTAATTCCGGTGGTGCAAAACTATGTATCAAGACCATAGGTATAAAAATATTACAACTCGACTACGGATTTTACGTGTTTGTGACACAAATGAATGGGTTTAATATAAAACCAGATCATTAGAGAAATTTGGAGAGGTTGCTATACTATTTTCGACTTTTTAAGACGATTAAGTCCATGCACAACGATTTATTTTACTATTTTAATCATTTCTTAAATGAAGAAAATGCATGTATCTATTGTAGCCTATGTATTCTTTAATGGCTATACAGGGTATCCCAGAAATGTTGTTCTTTCTTGAAAGGACAGATTCCTGAGGTGATTTGAGGTCAGTTTTTCCGTTGCGAAAATGTTCTCCGCAGTTTTGTTATGAAATTATTAACGAAAAAACGAGCAATCAGAGCACGGCTACAGCGCACAGATTTTGGGCGCGGCCAATGCCAACGCCACGCTCAAAGAAATCTGTTCTTGTTCACTGCTTCACCGCGACGCTAATCCATCGCTACGCTCAGTAGAACTTGCCACCGAACCGGACATCGTGCTTTTCGTTAACTCTTCACCACAATGGACAAGATATCTCGTCACCATGTTGTAGCATCGTTTCTTCGACATCGTGGAACCGAGATATCTCGTCCACGGTAGTGAAGGCGTTAATAACTTCTTAACAAAGCTGTGGAGAACATTTTTATAAAGGAAAAAGTTAGTTCAAATGACCTGGGGAATCAGTCGATTTCAAGAAAGTACAACATTCTTGGATCGTCCTACATATCGTCAACGACAAAATAGAATTTTATTTCGGTTTAATGGACATTGATAACATACATCTTTAATAGATTCTGCTCGAAATCTTCATGACGAGTCTGGCTGAATATTACAGTACCAGGGGTCAGAAAGGAGAATGGATATTCGTTTTATTCCTGTATTTTACAATCGACATTGACAATTATCATTTCCCAGAAATATCCACAGTTATAATATTAATAATGCACGGAATTGACATGAGATATGCGAGCAAATAAAAGTATCGCGTGTTCCATGGTTATATTATCTGCACGGTAACCGAAAGGATGGTTGTTTTATTTAATCGCTTGTCATTGATTTCGCATCATAATTCAAATGAAAGGCCCGACATTAGCGCCGCCTGTGGACCGATTAACGGATATAATTACTATGCTTGTTTCGACTCGTATATTGTGTTGCTTGACACCCGGCACAATGCTTCCATCGTTCAATCATTTCAGGGGTTCACAAAACGCCGAACTGTTTTAGCAGCGGAAAGTTCGTGTGCAAGAGAAACATGACATAATGATAGAGCATTCAATACTGGCGCAATCATTAAGCTGGCTAATGAAACGCCCCTTGGGTTGCCGAGCAGTCGAAATTGAATTCCACACGGGATCGAGGTAACAGTTCGAGATACTTAATGATGCTACTCTCGACGTACTTTGATCTCTTTTTGGAAAACGAGAGCTACCGATACCAAAATCCAGATAAAACATTAGCGAAGGTGAAAACGTGTTATTATTCAAATCGGCTGTTTTTCGTGAACCTCTGTACTCTCTCTCCCCTTTTTCTTTCTTTACCTTTCTCTATCTCTTTCTATGCAACTGTGTACCGTAGCTCGAATTTCGAAGCGGGAACCGGATTGCCGCAAAAGGAGCAACATAATCACACCGCAATACGGACGGCTAGCCAATTTCAACCTGCAAAACCGGCTAAGCCTTCAGCAGGAGCATAACAGCAGGTTACGGCTAAGAAACTCGTTCGTCCTTCGTTTAGAGGCTTGGTTGCATCGAATCGAGTATCATTCGACGGTATCCGTGCAATCCACTGTATTGGGCGAGAGAAAATGTTTGAACAGTTAAATGAGATCCGTTGTCATAAAGCGATCGTTCAGATCTATTTGGCAGGGGTGGCCGGTACCCGAAAGTTTCGGGTTTATATTATATTATATTGTCAGGTCCTGACCCGACTCGGCCCGAGTCATTATAAACTGAACCGAAGCTTGGATCCCCCAAACGGGAAACTATTCGGATTTTTACAGTACTCACTGTACGCCTATACTAGCCAGAATAAAATATTTCTTTCCATCCTGTGTAACTAGTAAAGGTTCGCGAATGCACTACTACTTCGTAGTAAATCGTAGCGTTCTTGAAGAAATTACATTTGCTATAGCCAATGAACCTGAATCGGACATTGTAAAAGAACGCGCATTTTAGACGTCAGATTTGCCAACGCAACGATACGTCATACGGAACGAATTCCCCTTGCATTTTCTCGGACGATACGCTGCCGCGGCGAAATCCCGGAGTCGACAAACGGATTGTCGATTGTGAGTTCGCCCGAGAAGTGGTTTCAGTTGGTCCTCTACGAGAGAACTGTAAATATCGATGCAGCTTTGCCGTGCGCGCGGCGTTCAAGGGCCAAACGAAGCCAGCACAGCCCGAGCCCGGCCCGACGAGGCAAGGGGGAGGCGTTGGAAAAAAGGTACCGAGACAAATTCGTTTTCGCTGGCAACAATATCAGCTGGAAATTTGAATTTAAATCGAACGATTGAACGGCACGCGCGCGCGCCCACTTGTGCCGGTTCAGACTATTGAAAATAGACTTTGCTTACCGGGAGAAAGAAAGTCGGGGCTTTCGCGGTTTTGCGTTTCCTGCGTGCGTCCGCGAATTTCGGGATACGCGGACCGGAAACGGGCGGTCGGTCGCCGCCACCTTACGACAAGAATGCTCGCTCAGGACAGAGGTTCTTATACCGCGGTAAACATTTTCCGAGAGTGGCTCAGATTGCACCGGGTTTTCTTGTGTCGCTCGTAGCCTCGGACCTGAAAATTGTTGTCCTTCCTTTTTCTGGACGGACGGTTGGACGACCAACCTCTAACGTGACAGGCGAATCGACGATTTTGTTACACGCCCGAGGTTGTACGCCTCTATTGTTGCGAAACAGTGGACATTGAGCAGCTCGTCGTGTTTTCAGCGGGACAGTAAGAACGGCATGGAGTTGAAGTGAGACAGCGAGGGTGCTGAAACACGTGTGATAATCGGAAGAATAGCAGGAGGGCTGGGGAACTAACGGTGAAAATAACCGAGGGAGGAAGAGGCCAAGAATAAGAGTAAAACGTAGAGAAAATAAAAAGCCGAAGGAAGAAGACGGAGAACGAAGCGGGATAAAAGGAAGAAAGAAAGAAAGAACACGAAGAAAGGGAAGAGCAACTGCGGAGAACAGGAATAAAAGGGTACTCGGGCCTCTGGGGCAGACTCAAAGTACGCCAAGTTATAGCGGATAAAAGGGGTTGCCGAGATAAATATCTAAAACGTCATGCGTAAAGTTTTAATGAATTAAAGAGAAGATCCGGACCATCGTTGCCGTGCGCTTATTTAGTTCAGAGACTAGAGACGCGTACGCGGTCGTCTGAATGGTGCGCTTGTTTCGACCTCCTCGTTTCCTCTTTTACGTGACTTTCCCTTTTTCACGCTCGTTTGCGATACCGGCGTGGAACTAGGCGAAGAGGCGAGACACTTTCTCTGACCGGGCCACACGGCTCGTGTAAACACGAGCTTTTGTCTAACAAGACATCAAACCTATTTCATTCGATTCGAGTTAGATTTCGTGACGCCGTGAGGCTAGCCGTGATTAAGGATGAAAGGATACAGAGCGCGGTGTGTCTCGCATTGAAAACGCCACCAATCTAACCGAAAAGCATCGCTAGGCTCCCACCTTCGACCTTAGAAACTCTCCGGAACATAAATCCAAGCTTCCCTCTCCGGTGATCCCCCTCCTGCCCGGAATCCCGACACATCAGCGTGCAAGTACCACGTTGTTCGCGTATCCGTGGACGTTGCGAAGCTGGCAGGTAGAACCGACTCGGAGTCGGTAAATTAGTCCCTGAACAGCGCCAGGTTGAGAAAGGAGCGAGACGGAAGGGACGGCACACGAACAGGAGAGGAGGATGGGGCGGAGGAGGAGGAGGATGAGGTGAAGGGGAGGAGGAGGAGGCGGAGATCAAAGCAGATTATGGCGGAGCGAGACAGAGGGGAAAGAGAGATGTACAAGGAGAAGGAGAGGAAGCAAGCAGACGGCGGATGAACAAAGAGGAGGACAGAGCAGATGCGAGATTCTTAGCGGGGTCAAACCTCCCGGCATCTTCGAGAACGGCTTTCTGTCCTGCTCGCTACCATCCCGGTTCTCGTGTCGATCCTCGTTCTCCGGTTTCTCCGGCAGCTCTCGGTAAAAATGTAGCGGACGCCGGGTACACGTACACGGAGGGGCGCGTAAGCGTGGTATCACACGCACGCCGGAGACCAGGCCGGTTGTTTGCCCCACCAGACCTACCTGGAAGATCTCGGACTGGTCCAGCCGGGTCGGCGATCGCGTGTTGCTCGCGTGGCCGAGACCGGCCGAACGACCACGAACACGGCCGAGCATCTGGGCTATTAAAGAAATTGCGCTATTACGCGGGACCCGCGCATTAAAAAACTATAGCGAATAGACGAAATGCCGACGAGAAGATGTCAAGGAGGGAGGATTCGACAGGGAGGAATGCGGCCAATCCGCTCTGAGCCGAAGGACGCTTGAATATCATTATGGACGGCTTCGTGACGCCGGAATTACCGATGGATCTGCGCTCCAGCCAGCTCAGGGGCGCAACTTGACGAGCCTTATCTCTTGCGTGTCCGCCGACCAAGTTGCCGAGCTTATTACACGCGCAAGAACTCTATCTCCGTTCGTTGCGCATAAGTGTTCATCCACGCCTTTAACAGAATCGAATAAACGCTGCTGAAAATATTTTATCTAACCGTTATCCACCGACTGACAACGAGCTCGGTAGCCCAACCGTGAAACCACTGATCTGTTCGAAACGATTACTGCGACCACACCTCCGCTGGAGGTGGAACAAAATGCCCTGGTCTCGTTGTCCTTTATCCGTTATTTTTGCGTCTAACGATAAGCTTGATGGCCCGCCGTTAAACCAATGATCGAGTCGAAATGTTTCGAGGCTAGGGAATACCCCAGCAATCATTTAATTTCGCGAGTCGCTTAACGAGAGGAGATATGAAAGTTGACGAGACTCCGACCTCGGTGATATTAATGTCCCGAATATATTCGCCGTTCATTTGCATAGATTAGACAAGCGCCTAGGTTCCCCCGTAGTGTCTCTTAGCAGCGCGACGTGGCTCGGTATTCGCTAAGCTAAAGTATGTCCGTTGTTAATTTATTCACGATTACGGCGCCTTTTAAGAAGACAGCAAGAAGACGAAATTTTCCGGTGGATGGATCTTAAAATGTAAAGAGACTCGGCGCAGAAAAGGCTTGGCCTCCCTGAAAGGAAGACTTTAACAGCCTTACGAGCTGCTACACTGTATTAGAGAGCCGAACGCCACGGGCGATCACGGGACCGCTTATGAGACGAGACCCTGACGTTCATACAGCGTTCCAGGTATACACTGATCTAATGTCGACGAGGAAATAGGCGATGTAATCCGAATTAGTTCGCCAAGCGAGCTGGTCGGTCAATCAGCGTTTTCACAATCGGTCCAACAGCAAACGATGGGGACACATCGCGGTATTCCTGGTTGTCCGTGGAGTTATCGTGGTGTGCCCGTACGCGGAAACGAGGCCGCGGGTTTTTGCGCGTCCAATCCACCCGTTACTAATCACAGAAATTTGTAGCTCCGCGAGCACACAAAAAGACGGCGAGCGTACGCAAGCGTTTCTTTGCGCAGCGAGAAGGAAAGAGACGGGTCTAATTCATGGAACCCGGGATGACGGAACCTGCGGGAGACAAGTACAAGCACGATGATATACGAGAAAAGTTTACTCTCAATCAATTTCTTCCCCCTTGGTGGCCCGCGCGATTACGAAAAACTGGAAAGAAGTCGAAATAAATTAGAGACCGTGAAAAATTATTTGGCCCCGAGGTGCCGCCGCCGAGAAACTGGAATACGCGTAAAAGTGAGCGTCGGCCACTTCGCGGTTTTAATTACTAAGTGTCTCCGAAATGATCGATGAAACCAAAAACCGTTTCCGTTCGCAACTGTTCCACGTGACTATGCAATGCTTCCTAAATCATGCCGCTGCGAACCTGCGCGGCGCGGCGCGGGCCCGCGTGCGTGTGCGAGGAGCGTGTGGGCGTTGGCCTCGCACCTTAATGCGTAACTACAAACGATTAAGCTCGCCTGGAAATTAAGAGAACACTGTTGGATTCGTAATGTCTGCAGTTCTCCATTATATTTGGTGTATATCAGACGTAATATCGTTTAACTCCATCCAGCGCGTTTTCATTTACTCCGAGCACGTTTAAATCCCTCCTCGAGGCCGTTTCAAAACCCGTGCGATTCGTGAGTCCATTCTCAGAGACATCCACCGTTAATAACGGCAGGCAAGATTGCTAAAGGTGGGCGAACGCGAACACGAACACACAGGGCTGAACGGGCTGGCGCGAGCGCGCGAGTTTCGACCCCCGTTGAATTTACCACACACGCGCTCTGGCATATTAAGTAATTAAAATTCAAATACCCGAGCCGGATGTAAAATTTCATTGAAATTAGTTTGCCTTCTG
Source organism: Lasioglossum zephyrum (assembly GCA_028455615.1). Taxonomy (NCBI): domain Eukaryota; kingdom Metazoa; phylum Arthropoda; class Insecta; order Hymenoptera; family Halictidae; genus Lasioglossum; species Lasioglossum zephyrum. The sequence goes on from CM052332.1 coordinate 652,948, forward strand.
TAAACGGCGGATTGGTCCCGGCCACGCCATTTACCCCCCCCCCCCCCCCGTTTTCAAACGGTAATATCCTCTTTCCGCGTTAACCGGACCGGGCCGGACCCGCGCGCGCGAACGTACCGAAAGTCAAACTTTCGGGATCGGGTAACGATAATTGGTAACCGGCGAACACGGAAATTGTCGAAATCAATCGGCGAAACGTAATGCAGCAGTCCGGCCGCGCAATACGGCCCATTCATAACCAAACAGGCAGACTTTATATAATCAACAAGGTGGTGGCCGAGAGGAAAACAGAAATATCCTCAGCGGTTTGCCATTACCGGTTTGCATTTCGCTGATCCCTGAGAGCCAGGCGTTCGCTGCTCTAATCAAATTTACATTTCTCCCGCGGCTAGATGAGATATTATTGATATCGGTTTCGCGGTTATTGTGTTGCGACATTCGATTCCTGTGTTTGGAGAGCGCGCGCACACTTACGTCCTGCCAGCAATGTTGTTGATACCGGTGCATAGGAACAAAGAGATAATGAAAGACACCGGAAACCGTGTACCCAAAGCCAACGAAATCCAAACTGTGAAACAGCTTCGCGTGCGAGGATAATTCACATACGGCCCTTCCTTTAGCGTACGCATAATTACTTGCTATTACCAACGACGGGCTAACGCCATACGATATCGAGCGTGAAACTGCGTAAACGAATTCGGACCGCGTACACGGCAAAATGTTTCCACGGCTGTATGCACAGGCGCTTCCTTTCCAAGCTCCTCTTAACCGCGCGCGGTCGTCTTCGTGTCCTTTGTGCCCAGTATCCGCCGGGGGCAATTTTCACTCGGAGCATTCCTGGAAAACGAGAAACAAACATTCGAGACCGTTTATAACGTTATTAACTCAATTGCGATGTGCGTTTAGCTCCCGCCGTGTATACGAAACGGGCAAGAAATTCAGCTCGCGCAAATATTGAGGACGACAGATACGTTCGAAATTAACCACCGCGCCGCGGTTCATTGAATTAATTAACATTTTCCGTGGCTGCGTGTTCCAAAAAATAAACTGTAATCGTTACGTCCGCGTGCCATCGACGTCCTTACAGAAAATATCACTCGGCCGTATGCACGGAACCAAGGAAAAGATTCCGCGAAAAGATTTTCCATGCAAATATTATGTTGGTGCAAAAACAAAACCTCACCGATCGTTACGAGAAGCGAGGTTTCGTCTCATTATGTTCGTGAAATACATCAATCAACACTGCGAAGCTTGTCTGTAGATTCGTAGCAGGTAAATATCGACTTTCCGTGTTGGGTAGGAGCTGTATACTGTTTACCTGCACCTCCAAATCAAGACGAAAATTCCAAATATTTGAAACCGCCGATATGTATATTAAAGGAAAACTGATTTTTCCATATTATTTTATCATATTATTGCCACCTTTCAATTTCTATACGAGCTCCACTCGAAATGCTGTGATCGTCACAGCAACATTTGGATGTTTCTCCATTAACAGGATCCGCTTTAGCGGTTTCGACGCTGGGTCTTTATGCGTACGACCCATTCTGATATATCAGTCGCACCAGCTAATTCTGTTCTCGGATTCTTCTAATTTGAGCAGCGTAGGAAAAGGACGCGTCGCGTTGGCGAGGACGACGGTCCGATTATTTTGGCACGAAACGTAATTGGACGTCCCCGAAAGATGTTCAAAGCAGCCGACCTTAAATCGGCCTTCTCGTTATTACGAAACCGTTTCTCGCGAACGAACTCACACCGGTATACAACGAACCAGTTTGCGCGAACAATTCTTCCCGTCTGAAATAATAAACAAATTGTAGCATCGCGAAAGTCAGCGCGTATATCGAGTTTTTAAAATATCGAATTTCCCCAACGGTATGAATTTAACTACACCGCTGCACTGGACAGCAAACGGCTGCACATTTCGCATTACTGAAATTCGAATTCTGCAATCGGATTATTTTGACCCGAGCAAATTGATAAGTACGAACTGCAAGAAACAGCCTGGCGCCACGTTATTACCAGGGTGTATACAGAAAGCAGCTCGTGAAAAAACCGGTTTTCGAATTCCAGTATTCCTAGAGAAACCACAGAGAAACCAAACAAATTTATATCTATTTAAAACGTATTCAGTTCGATTAATACAATTATGGTGCTACGAAAATGTAACAAAATCTTACGAGAATATATTGGAATATACTAGTATGTAACAGAATGTCGTTATAATTTCTATGGACAAAAAGAAAATAAATGAAAAGGAGAACTATGATAATTAAAATTCAAACAATTTTCTAATTTATATAATACGTATGGAAATACGAACGTGCGTGTTTGTTGTTAATAGTATTAACTTAATACGTTAGCAGTTGTAACAATTACTTAATTTTGCACATCCGAACGTAAGTCGTAGTTGCATTTTCCACAGTCCAAGTACAGAAACCGGTTTTTAAATCCCAATAGAGCCTAGTTATTCCCGCATCGTTAAAAGCGCATGTGCGAAATACCTGAAAATGATTGTTCGAAATGTTGGAACACACCTGCGTACACGCATAAAACCGGGAATTTAACTTTTGAAAATTCGCCGACAGTGGTTGCGCAGTCCCTCCGAGGATCCGCAACACATTGTCTCCGTCATGTCAGTTTCCTGTCGTCGAATGAGCCGCAAGCGAGATTTCACCAACGACGTGAACTGCTTTGGAACCTCCGGAAAAGTTAATGTTCCTCGTCGCCGGATGGAAAACGTTAACGTGTCAATGCGACTAGGACAACATGCCTGCGAGCATATAATTACTTGCACACTCCTTGTTCGTCCCTAAACTTGTTCGACATTACTGTGCTTATACAGAAAAATCACCCCAGTAATACGACTATCGAAATTCAATCACATTCAACCACATTACAACACGGTAATTGTTTACCGTTTTCAATTACACGTACTCATTTTTGTCATAAATCCATAATAACCGATGTCTAACTATTACAAGTTAAAGTACAGTAAAGTCTAGAAATATTTAAAATATCGTATACACTAGCCGCAATTTATCGTCTTCGCAAACGGTTAATCCGAAATGGAGTTTCATTTCGTACGAATTAGTTGGTACATCAAAGCAACGCCGAACATTCAATAGACAATACCGTGAAAGAAAAATTGAGTGGAAAACTCAATGATTATAATGGAAGTCTCGTTGGAATTTTTAAAATAATATATTTCTATGGACACAAGCGTTTTGTTTGGAAATACTTGAAGCTACTCCCCAATATTTTCAAGAACCATTCAATATTTGGTTTCGTCTTTCACAAAGCTTTTTCCAGGACGCATTAGCGATCTATTTAATTAAATTTGACTAAAGCTCAAGCAGATAAATCATGTTAATTGGAATAATTCCTGCGTTTCTTTGTCCCGAAAACCGATCGCAGTCGTCACAAGAATTTCGACAGTGGATACGGTCGGTTATAAAACGTCATAAAACTTCCAAGTTAACCCTATCTTTGGAACATTAGAATTTCATATTCATGAGAGAGGGAGCACTTTCAACTCGAAATTTCATACATGTGTATCACGGTGGTCCTTGGATATACATACTACTAAAATTTGTTTTGCGAGATTTTTTGTATGCTGCTCACTAAAATTCTTTCATCGAGTACGAAAATAATTCTTACAAAAGGTGATGTTAATCGAAATAAGAGGTAAACGTGGTACAGTATTTTATCAATATAAGTCCCAAGCACGGGTCTGCCGAGGGACATTTAAGCGCCAGGGACAGTATTCGTTGACTCGGCCTCGGTCGCCGAGAAATGTAAACATCGCTAATCCAAATTTTCAACTTGTTAATTTTTCATTATTTTTTTATAGGACTTCGATGACCATATCTGTAGCATTTTTATGATAAAAAATCATACTAAATATGATATAATTCCGATGATATTTACTTGTGTAATATACACAAGTCAGGTCTGAGAGATAAATTTATGTTGACATTCTGCGAGTTAAATGAACAGCAACGCTCTCACGAAAGAACCACGAGGGACACAAGAGTGGTTCGGTTATCGTGAATCGTACGAAACACCGAGCGATTAAGTAACACAGTGGCAGGTCAGTCGATTTTCTGGCAAAAAGCACGAGCGGCAAGCTTTGCCCCGTGAACGAAGACGGACGAGAGTGCTGCGGCTGTTTCTTTTTCTGTCTTGATAAGGAAAGACCGGATACGTCCGGCGCAGCGCGTCATTAACGAAGCTTAGACGAATGCAAGCTCGTCTTTCTCGCGGGCAGTAACGTTAGAAAACGATGAGGAAAAGATAATGTTCGCGGCAGGGAGCAAGACGCGTTACCGCAGCGCTGCACAGAAAAATGTTAACATCCTGTTTTCGAGAGTCGTTCGAGGCGTTCCTCGCGCTGGGATCTATGGTTATGGTTACGCGGGAATGAACGCGGAATGGTCGATGTGGTCCATATGGTCGGTCTGGCTGGATAAAAATCTCTTGGTATGAAAATAATCCGTCTAATGGACAACTATACGCATTTCGACGGGTATCCTTGCAACAAATTGACATTTTTATTGTCTGGATGCACCTTAAGCACTACGTAGATGCCTCCTTCGAAGAGAGTTAGCTGAACAAACTAATGTGCGGAGCACTGGAACCCCTAAGATATTCTAAGGCGTTCTGTTGCGCGTATAATAAATTCACAGAGCGTAGGTACATTGCTATAGCATCTAATAGTAATAGTGTAGGTTGAATTTTATTGATAATATCACTGATGTTAACATATTCCTACACAATTCCTACAACACATTTCCTGTGGTTTGTGTTGAATGTACGTGTGTTCTGTTCAAGAATCGCTTATAACTACAATTCATTCATTTATGGGTTTTGAATGATTGAAAGATATTGTTTCTTTTAATCAAATATATTTAATAATGAGAGCTAACTTTTGAAAACATACATTTGTAGTAAAGTGTCAATTTTAGACAATTGATGAGATAATAAATGGTTAGAGTTTTTAAAATATTCTACACATGTTTGACAACATTTCAAAACAACACAGTATAACTTTTATGCGACTATATTTATTATTATTTAAATTATTGTATGATTCCAGCATCATATCATTTTTCATGGCTGCCATGATATTTCAATAATAAATTGGTCAATCTATTTCCATTGTGACACACATATAAAACAGAACTCCCTTTATCTTGTAAACTGAAATGATGCAGATAATAATTTTTTTTAACGAAATGGCAAATTTATTAATACTGATATGTGTTCAAGTAATAAAAAACAATTTCGTTGACATTGACATAGTTCTATCCCATACAATAAAGGGACCTGTACGCTATACGTGTGTAAAGTTGGAAGAAGTTTGTTTGATTCATTATTGAAATCACGCGGCAGCTATGAAAAGTGACATGCTGAAAGAATCATACAATTGATGAAACACAATAAAGACGAGTGCACAAAAGTTACACTGCGTTGTCTAGAAATTGCTCCAGACATGTACAAATAATTTTGAAACGCTTGACCTATAATAACCTCGCTATTTTTATCTGATAAATTGTAGAAAATTGGCGGCTCTAAATGACCCCCTTGTATTGGCAATTTCAAAATATCTACTGACCCTCGATACAAGAGTTCCAGTGAGTAAAATTGATGTCGAGTTACCCTCGGACACAGTGTAAAAGGTTAATATAGCGTGTGATATACTATATTCAAAAGATCGAAGGCACTATCAAAAAGATTGCCAATCATTAAAGCCAGGAAGTAGCTATTACTGACCGCTAAAGTATGGAGAACTAATAACAGAGCCGTGTTCGCACTTGATATCCAACTTGCTTGCACGTAAACTGCCTGTAAGTGGTAATTGCCCTCAAAGTTGATTCTGGGTTGTATAGAACCCTTACAAGGGTATCGTACCTGTTTCTACGATTCGGAGAACGAACGGATTCTTCGTGTCTGTCTACGGAGATTTCGACCGACATATTCCGGAGTGTTAGGTGGATATTTAGAAATCAATATCAATTGAAAAATATTGAAATTCGAAAGTTGACTTTTTCGCAAAATGTCGCGTGAATCCTCGATCCGGTCCACTGTGCGACGACGACTCGATGCAATGTATTAACGGATATCTGTGTGTTTCTCGGAAGTATCCAAGGAATTCGTTAGTCCGTGTCCCGCTCAGACATCGGCGATCCAAGCAGCGATATGGAGGAATACGGGGATGTAGGAATGTTCGCGGGGGTGCGAAATAAAATTGCACAATCTCGACGAGATCGACTGCTGGCGAGGACCGGGCCGTGCTGCCAGATGGGAAAGAACTTTGGAAAGAATGTTCGTTGGCCCGTTCGCCGGCGCGCCGATTCCCGATAATGTTCGCAACGGAGAGAGAGATTCGCGCAGTGTCTGCTTAATTGACCAAGGCGCGACAACGGAGCAGTACGCCGCGCGGCGCTCGTGAACAATTCGACCGAACGCGGAATTCTCGGTGCCATCATCGGCACGACGACGCTGTTCCGCGGAGACAATTTCAGTTACATCGGAATGGGCCCGAGACTGTAGTTCTCTGCCGGCGACCGAGCAGGTAATAAAAGTCTCGTGGAACCTGCGAATCTTTCCTCCTCTTGGGAGGATTTGCCGGTTGCCTCTTCTCGCGCTGTCCTCCTTCTCCGTTTTCTGCGGATCCTCCTCCGCTGTTAAGCAGCTTACTTTCAACACCAGAACACCAGAAACCGAGAACCTGCACGGTGGGAAGATTCTACGATTGACTCTCGCGCCCCACTCCGCCTCCGCGTCTCCCGTTTGCCATTCGCGATCCGTTTACCCTTCTTCCTATCGTAGTCGATATCCTTTGTCCTTCCATCGCAACCTTCCCTCGTCAGAATCCCTGATTCTTCGATATTCCTTCGTCTCCCGTTCCGTCGATTGTCAGGTATTCCACGGCACTGGCGCTGCCATGTCGGTGCTCGTCGCATCAAACTTTTGATGGATCTGTTTTTATCCGGCTATAGCGTTCCCAGGCGAACCTTCCTGATAAATCGCTCGCCCCGAGACGTCCGTGGATGTCGCGCGGATATCTTCTCTCTCCCTCCTACTCCTCCTACCCGCTCCCCCACCGTTCGATCCAACCGGGCACCGTAATCCCGCGTTTCTTTACCAGCACGCTACCATTCACGGCGAGTTCTCAATTAGGGAGCAATCGATGCAACGCCGCGTTAACTTTCGCCGGGAGCGAACGCAATTAACCGCGGTTCTAACCGTGTTTCTTTCGGTTACGTGACCGGACGACACACGCTCTGGACGCGTTTCAGATCCATGTGTCTCTTACTTGTTGCGTTCCCGTCGAGCACACACGTATCCACCAGACACATCAATTGCCAGCTGGGAACGCGACCCGATTCGAGGCGAGGACTCTCGTCTCTATAATCCGATGCTCCCTCGATATCTTCTTCTTTTTTATTTTATGCTCTTATTATTCTCCTCGGGAAAGTTTACGACATTGTTACACGGTGCCCCGCTATATTCACTTGTATCGCTCGTCTGCAACTCGAGGACAAATTATTCCTGCGGTGAATGGCAACGTCTCGTTAGCAACTACTGCGTAGCTTCGACTCACTTCATCAATGAGCGGTTGCAATCGGTCTGCAACATGGAGAGGCTGGTCATACATAGATTTCGAATAAACTCTAAATTATTTATCGTAAAAAGAAATGTTGTAAAAAAGTGGGGATAACATTAGTGCAGAAGATATTCAGTCAACATTGGGTACACGATTGTTGAAGATATAGATTAGCCTTTAAGTGTTTAACATGTTTTTTTACTTCATGTTGAACGTGACAATGACGATACGCGTTGTCAAAAAAAGTTCAAATCGCATAGCACGATATTGAAAAAGTTATCGTCTTTTTTAGAGGATGCGAATATTTTTCCGAGCCACTGTATTCTGCTCGAAATCAGTCATCGCATTCTATTTTTTCGATGCTCTGCAAAATGCTCAGCGTAGAATGCTTCTCTTTTAAGTATTGCTGCGCGTATTTGTCAGTTTCACAAATTTCATTCATATCACTTATTAATGCATCAAGAGCTGCATGGACAGGATTTTGTAATACAAATACAATTTCGTGAGTGGTCGTAGAATCAAATGCAAAATATAAATGACATTTCTAAAAGCCATTCTATGGACTGATGAAGCCATTTTTACCGCGGAGAAGTGAATTGCAAAAATATGCAACATAATCCTCATTGGCTTCATGATATCAACCATTAAAAATACTCCAATACTTTTCTGTTATCGCGCCCGGTATTTGCCGAGTCACCAGAGGAGGGGTGGAAGCATACCCGACGCGAATTGTTATTCGGCCCGAACTTACCGTATCTAGGAAAAAGTATTCTTATACTAGAAAAAAGTTTCTGATACATTTCTTAAGTATGAAATTAGATCTGATTCGTTTATTTGCGCTTGATGGAAGAAAAAATAAAGCAACCATATTCCAAGATAGAGCGAACATAACTTTTAAATAAAATGATGAGCGTGGAAGGGTCACAGCCCCTGGTCACGTGTTCGTCTGATTATCAGAAAGGGAGTAAACTGTATTCCCCTCGATTTCCTCGATCTGGCGACACTGACTGGTAGGGGCTGGGGGATATCTGTATCCCCCTCGATTCGAGACAATTCCCCTGATCTGGCGACACTGCTCGTAGTTGAGATGTTGCTGTTTGGACCATATTGATTAGCCACTGGTGCCATTCGGAAGAACATTTCAATTTCCTGGTGGAGCAGTACACTATTTAACGAGTATCCGTCCGTTAAGAGCTGGAAGCTCGTTCATTGTATAATTTCCAGATGCGATTCGAAATTTTGCTGTAACGACCGGAGAAGTGAACTTGTAACGTTGTAACGAGCATTCTCGTCCGCGCGTCACGTCGCCGTTCGGCCGGTCGGAAAACAGGAATCGCGACAACCTCTTGTGCTCAATTTAGCTCGGATGTTCGTGTCGTTAATTATAACGATCGTTTGAATTACACGGACAACAGCGAGGCACTCGCCGCGCCTGCCGGAGCGAGAGGGTCGACGTTCATTGAAAGTTCGCGAATATCACTCGAAGCGCCGGGCTGCACGAGCTACCTGCACAAACTCTACATTTCACATCCTGCATCCCGTTTACGACGGGACTGTAAATATTTTTAACAGCTTCTCGAAGGCGCCTGGAAATTCGCTCGAGTTTACGCATCGAGTAAAAAAACTCCGCGAGGAATCGATAATACGACTGAACGGCGCGAACGGAAAACGGTATTCTGCGTCGTCGTCATATTGTTGTATTCTTGATCACTAGTGTCACGTCCGGTGGTTCTGCCATCAGCAGTAATCAATAAAATCAATCATATATATATTACATAATCTCAGAATTACTTTTAATATTGTTCTATTAATGTTGCACGAGAGATACAACATCGAATATTATAATTAATAAATAATATCGAATTATTACATATTATACGGCATTGCGAGCGATAGAATTAAGGATTAATATCATGCGAGCGTAATACTAAACGAAACATCCGTTGAAGTTTGTTCATCACTGAAGAATGCAAAAGATAACTCAGAGGACTACACAGAAGAAACGCACAAAATAATTAATGAACAATAGACTGGTGACTAACTGCCCAAGAAAATGTGTAGAGCCACTTGATCCAGCCAAGATGAGATCAAATTAAAAACCAAACATCCGATCGAAATGCAGACGTAATTAAATGATTAATGTGTTTCATTATTATTTCTAATTATTCATAATCTATTGGAATCCGAAATATTAGACGATTGTATAAGTTCGTGCCCGATTTAAAAATAAAATATAATGATTAAATTTTAAAGAATATAGCTTTATTAATCAATTATACAAGAATTACTACAATTAAAAAAAGAATGGAGACTATATAATTTTTTTTACACTCCGCCGTGCAGTACAGTTGGAGACACCTATTGAAAGTCGGGCACAAACTTGTACAATCATCTCGTATTTTCTTCCTTTTACCTCAGAACTTGTTACGAACACCATAAAATTCAATTATATTCTCATATGCACCTTTGCTAGTCTATATAGAGTTTCCCGAAAATGTTGTACTTGCAAGAATGTTCTGCGCGGCTTTCTTAGGGAGATAGTTATTAACACACGAAAAACATGGACCGCTCTGATAGAGCGCGGCTATAGCTGAGCGTAGCGTTGGAATTTCCAACCTCCCTTTTGGCGAACTTCTTTATCGTCCAAAAAATTTCCTGAAAGTATAATATTCATTCTGATGGCCACGTATTAGACAACAGCAAAACAGAATTTTATTTCGGTTTAAAAAAAATTACTATTCTGAATCTGACTCGATATTATAGTGCACGGCGTTTACCGCTAATGGATATTATGTACGTTGAATTTTCCATTACTTGTAATTTTTTATTTCTCTGTCGTATAGCGAAAAGTCATTTGAGAAATAAAAGTAAAAGTCCAAGAATATATTCTGGAAAATACAATTGGAAAAGGTAGTATTTCGACTATATTCTAAATGGGTTAAAACATGAGAAATGATTAACAATCGACTACACCCTATATTTTCGACCAAGGACTGATAGAAACTTTGTGGAATTCCTTCTTTGTATGTCGAATTGTTCTGTATTTGAATTAATTCCAATTCGTTGGCCAGTTCGTTCGAATAATCTTACAGTATTGGCCATTGTTTGAATTCAATTGTATTCAATTTGGAATTCTTAATCGTTTAGTCTGTATTCATCCACATAATTTCTTATTCACATCTATCCGTTATATCAATTAAATAAAGAAAATTCAACTGTCGTTGCTGGCAACTATTCATTGTCAATTGAACGAATGTGTAATATTTGTCAAAGTTAAACATTTCTGTCAATAATAGGTTTAGTAATTTAGTTCAATGTTAGATTAATTGTGAAATGGTGCAGAATATTGAAAATGGTGGTATAATACATATACAATTTCAGGTACAGATTTGAAACAAATATTAAAGACTTAGCAGAAGTAATAACATGAAAGCATTCGGAATATTTGGAATTGAGAGAAAAATGATTGAGAACACAGAAAAATTATATAAACGTATGTAATCCGATAGAAAAAGAGGACATGAAAGAAAATGAAGGCAGCGAGGACGGAAGCAAGATAATGAAAATGAATCACTGTCAGATTTTTCTGATTCTAGGCAAATTGTATTCTCGCATCATATTAGATGTAGTGTGCACAATGCACGCCTACTTCGAATCTCTGTGCGTCCACTGATTTCGAGCATACATTATAAAGGATAAGTCTATTAGGATAATCCATTACTACTCACGCAACACCACTGCTCTATCTTCTCAGACCTTCTCATAATTGTAACGCAACATTCCTATTAACCACCTTCCCCTCCCCATGTGAAGAATGCACATTTATGAAGAATGTTTCTTAAAATCCTGAGATTATAAAAATATGACAGCGATTGACAATTTTGTTTGCCTCGTCTACGAGAATATATTTATCTTTACGTATTTCCATCTGATTGGAGAGAAAATACCGCAGTGGAACGTACACCCGCAGTAATAGGTACATTTACCCTAAGCGAAACTGGTAGACAGTCTCACCCTGCCACGGTATCCAGGGGCTCTTTTGGGATTTGACTAATAGGCTACCAAGTGACGACGCAGAAAAAGTTGCCTGGCCAATTTTTCAAGGGAACCAGAGGGCTGGGTTATCCAACGTTCTCAATTATATTGCAATCAACGTGCAAAAACGTGATATTAATCGTCCCTGAAAAGCGTGGCGAGATCTCCGAGTCTTCGGGCGTTGTCTCGGATTTCAGCTTTCCCGGCTCGTAAATCAGCAAATTGAGGACGTTGGGCTAAATTACATTAATGCTCTCGTCATCATTTCTACGCGAAGTAGCACTGCTATTTCTCGCACGGCAGAGCGATTCGATTCGATTCTTTCGCGAACAATAACGATCCGGGTGGAGTCACGCGTATCAGCGTAATTATCATTGACGTATCCAGGCCCGGTATAAATCATCTTCGCTTTCTGTGGCACGGCGTTCGCGATTAACGCGGTCATTAATGCGGCAATTAGAACACGATCGCTGTTATCCGGACGCGTCGGGGTTACCCCGTCAAAGCTGCCCATTACGGGGGCAGACTTTTTCCTTTTGGACCGTACACGCGATTGCACGTGTGTGCACTGGGTGTTCCGTAACTCGCTGTAGTCCGAGAAAATGGTGTGATTACACGGTCGATTACTCATTGAGATCTGAACTCGATAAAAACTATTATAAATAGGTAGAAGTAATGTCCTCCGGTGCTGCGGAACGATCCGGTGTTATTAACAACCGCTAGATCCCTAAAGAAATTCCTTTTAATATATAACGAAAACTTTTGCACAACGTTACCGAGAGCCAATGAGTATCCTCCAGTAATCAGCGAGAGATATTTACACACCTACTAACCTTTTATTGGTCCTGCAAGAGAACCATAAACGTTTCCACTATTTTTTTTATTATTATAAGCATTTCAAACCCTTCTGGGTTTATTTTGCGTTACGAGAATAATATAAGTGAATACAGTAATGTGAACACAGGAATAGTACAGTAAAAATTCTTTAGAATCCTCTAAATATGTAAGTTACAGTTTTGTAAGAAGGAGTGTAAGAATTGTATCAGTATTAAGGGGTAGTTGGAGGCCCATACTAAGTAGGGAATTTATTAGTTTCTGCCTTTGTGTATTGTATTACTCTTTGAAAAATCCTATATAAAGATGCTCTTTTTGCGAGGGGACATCGCCTTATATCGAAAGAAAACTATACTACTAGTAGGTGTTTGACGGACGGACACTGCTATTTCTAATGAACTGCGGAAGTTTTTCACGCAGTTGCATATATCAGAGTCACAAACGTTTGCAGGAAGAAATTTGCTTCTAGGCCGGCGCGAAATACAGGACACCTTGTATTTACCACGGGGTCTAATGCGAGCTCGGTGTACATATTCCGTTGTTCACGCGATCATTAGAGCCCCGCACGCTGACGTCTTATTACGGCACGGTCTCTCAACCCATCCTGCTTGCTGCCTCGGCATATTAATGACCTTGGCCGTGTCATTAAAGAAAACACAGACGAAAGGATAGCAGGTGGTCGGTGCGCGGCTTAACTCGCAAGCAGTGCTACCCAACCGGGACCACCGCGAAGAAATCTGTTCGGTAAACCTTACGTTTTGGGGGAGGCAGCTCCGATGACCTTTATATGTTATCGAGGACAACATTCTGGTGCTCGGTCTTAGTTTTCGAGATATTTGCGAAAAACTATTCCAAATACTGTATTGAATTTTACGTTTCCATGCTGCGAACGATCATCTTTAAACGCGATAATGTGTTGATATCCTTTACGTTGAGTTGATCACGGTTCGCCTTGGGTGGCACGTTAACCGTCCGTCTCGAAGAGCGTTCATTAACCTGATAAGCATTTTCGTCGATTTGCCCTCGCAGATAAGTCATTATCACGGGTCTACCGGGTATCTGCTGAATCTAACGATCAATGAGAAACGCTGCGCCGAATGGCGCGAAAACTGTGCGCGCCATTTATATCGCGACCGGCAATACATTCCTCATCGTCGCGAGAGCCGAGTTTGTTGGTACTTTTATTTTTTCTAACGATCGCCATGCTGTCTGTCCTTAATGATAACACCGATGCATCGCTCTGATGACGATTATTAATAGTACAACTTCACGCTCTTCCTTCAACAAATAACGCCAATAATTCAACAGCGCGGTCCCGTCGAAATAAGGAACTTCAATTCGAAGATAACATCCGCATTTTTTATCGATAACACGACGCGGCGTTAGGCGATCTAATTTCGTTACCAAGATTACGGATCACAATACGGACATTGTATTTTATTATTCAAAATCATTGATAATTCGACAACGTAATGACACAAGTCAATCTAAATGTCTGGATGCACCCTATAAAATTACGCAATGCACTTAACACTACCCGTATCAAGATCAAATCACCGCTTTTACAGTTATTATTGTACAATTATTGAAATTTCAAAGATGTTTCCTTTACAAATTATTTAATTTCCTGTGCCTGCATAATCCACGATCTAGACTGTGGTCCGTGGGACGTGAGTGTTCGGATAGCTTCCGAGGAAACTTTTTTATGTAAAAAAATAATACAGTTCCGATTCCGGGACGGCTAAGGAACCTAGATCCGGCACGTCGTTCTTTATTTAACTGTTTACCAAAAAGTATTCGTACCATTTTCCAGAACAGCGACGAGTCTCTACTAGTCGGAAGCGGGAAGAGTTTTGCATGCACGTGGGATATTATTGGCACGCGTTATACAAACAATGTACGTCGTCACTGAATGAGAACTGCATTGAATATTCCCGGAATTTTGCTGAGCCAGGCGATATGCATGAGAAACACGATATCCTTCTAATAGTATTTGCTCAAACGAGAATCACCGATGCCAAGAGTGGAAACGAGCAGCGACAGTGAATCATCTGGGGAGACTGTCGCTCGCCGGAGCCGAGCTCTTTCGCCTCTAATTTGTCTTCGGGTAGCAGCGCCGCGTGCAACAACGTTGCACACTCGAAACTACATTATCGTGATCTTATTAACAATCAGATATTCTGTGCTCGGTGTCGTGGTCCCGGCTCGCCTCTGGTTCGTCACGACGAAAGGAACCGTGTAACATTTAAATAGAGTGCTGCGCTCGATAACGTTGCCGGTTTCATCAGCAAATCCCTTTTCGTCAGATTCGGCTGCTGCCTCCGCGAAAAGACTGCGTGCACAACCACGGAATTACGTATTCGTCACTACGACGCACAGTGGATTATTTGTCCCGAAAAGCTGGCCCGAAACTATTGCAACGTTATTTATGGTCTCAAGGTCATAATATTATATATCATTGAATTCATCGTAAGATCAGCTACAACATTATGAAAGAAAAAATACATTTTGACATTTAAAAAGGTAAAACTTACGTTTAGGGGAGGCAGCTCCGATGACTTTGACCTTGACATATGTTGTCAATAGTTTTTGAGATATTTGCGAAAACTATTCCAAATACGGTATTGAATTTTACGTATTCTTCCACGTTCCATTCCCAATCTCAACATTATGGACAAACATTGATGTTTCTAATTATACTCGGGAAACTATGAATAAAAATTGGGATCACGTAAGTTAATTTTAACCATTGCTAAAATCGAGAGCTGATGTTATATTCGGTGTGCTCCATGTAACGTTGTTTTCTAGATTATCTTCCATGAGTGGAAGTTCTGTTTCAATGGTCCGGATGGATTAAATCCATACTGGAGAGACCTTTGAACGAACTGAATTAATATCGGTGGAGGAACATTTATAATATAGGGTGGTTTTTGATGTCAATACTTCAGTGTTCATTGAAATACTGGAGAATGATTTGTTACGTTACACTCGTACGAGAAGCCAAATTTTGTGGATATATGTATCAATCGGATAATATCCTCATACAGAAAGATCAAAAAATCGCAGCGTGGTTCGAAACTTTTGATATTAAATTATTGAAATGGCCAGCATGTTCCCCCGTTCGAAATTCCATGGAAAAGTGGGGTACATATTATGGTACGACGTATTTATGCAAATAACCGGCCGTTCTAAAACCTTATGCAGCTGAAAGAAGCTGTTATTCAATCCTCGAATGCAATTAACGAAGAAATTTTAAAATATTTTGTTACAAGCATTCTTCGTACTGTTTTGTTTTTGATACGTACGGATGGAAGTTTTACAAATTAAAACTCTTCATTTTAACAACTTGTACCACGATTTAATTATTTTGTTAAAATTTCATATTACAATAACCATGTAATGAAGATAATGCTGTAGATGTGTACCATTCAAGTGGTACCATTCATCATGTTATTAAATAAATAATAACTTCAAAGTCTATCCATTAATGTATCTAATTTTTAATGTTTATCACAACCATAATCTTCATGAAACCATACTAACCGTTTGCACCCGGAGATATTTTATCTCGAAAATTAAACACTTCTTCCGACGCAGAATAATTTCATTCTATACAATTTTCCTCACTTTATTGGATATTAAATTAATATAATACCTCATACAATATTTACACGTTTAGTCATTGGTTAGATCCCAATATATTTAATAACGCAAACAATTATTTTTAATAATCCCTAATAGCACAAAATATTGTATACGCATTCATATAATATTAAAAAATATGCATATAATATTTATATAATATTTTTGTGCTACTAGGTATGGTACAGCAACTTTTTTAGTGGTGACTCTAAGTCTGTAAGAAGTAGAGTACGTTCAGTGGATACCAATTAACATTAATTTATGATCACAGTATCACGAAATTTACTAATCCTGACCATTGCGCGACGATACATCGTTTTCTCTGAATTGAATTAGCGAACACGCGAATCCCCCTTCATCTGAAGGCTGAATCAATTAAACCCGAGAGTGACTCGCAGTGGCATTGTGCGATTGCGCTTTGGGGGATGTCTGGCCGAAGTGGAAGTAAAGTGTGAGCCGTCGGTTGACTCTTATACGAAGCAAAAGGAATCATCTCCCAAGCGGCGGAAACTGATCCACGGGGATGATCGACCATTGGTGAAAGCTTCCAGAAAGAAAGTTCGTGTAAGAAGCCTGGTCGACGATGGTCGAGCGGCGTGATCGAGTTACAAGGGCGAGGCCTCTTAACCGGCGAGACCTCGGAAGCGTCATTCAGCGGATATACTGCAAAGTAAACGTTTATTTAGAAGATATCATCTCCACCTTTCTCGAGTCGAGTAGATCGTCTTTAGCGTGTCGCTGGGGGATGCTCTCTACCGTCGACATAATCTGTGCAAGAGTGTTTACCCGGGGAAACACGATCACAGATTTCATCTAATCTCTCGATGTATTCGTGACTTCTCCCGTGCAATCTCGCGGAACAGTCGTGACCCGGTTCAAAGATTTTGACAAATGAATAGGAGTCAACGAGAAGAATCAACTGTACTAGAATATTTTTCTTGCCGATCGGTTTGCAATTTATGGGTGTACCAACGTGCATTCAACAGTCATAGCAAGGCTGCGGAGAGTTTGAAATAATTGATATAAAATACTGAATATTATTTGCATAAGTAAATACTAATTCGAAATACTCTTTCATCAAATTCTGATCTCATCATGGCCCCTATTAATTCATTTTCGAATAAACACAATTTTAATATTAAAGAGAAAAACTAATGTTTGTAACTACCCTGCTAAAACAGTAGAAAGCAGCCACATCAAAGCTCGTGAAACTATGAAGAGAAATTGGGATCGTGTAAGTTCATTTTAGACATTAACAAAATCGAGGACTGATATTAAATTCGCCATTATTAAATCGAGAGCTGGTTCTTCATTTAACGTTGTTTTCTGGATTATTTTTTACCAGTGAAAGATCAATCTCAACGGTCTGATGGATTAAATCTATACTGAAGTGACCTTTGAACGAATCGAATTAAATTCGGTGGACGAACATTTTTGATGTGGGCTGTTTTTCACCATGAATAGTTCAGAGTTCATTGAAATACTCGAAAGTGATTTGTCACTTTGTAGTCGTACCACAAGCGAAATTTTATGGACATATCAAGAGAATAATATACTCTAATACACATTGACTTATTCATTTGCAAAGTCTGTCTTAACTTTGACCTATGTTCTTGACGCATCGTACTCGAACTTTAGCCTACCTAGGTACGTTATCCTCAAATTCTGATCTCACTGTAGCCTTTATGATTCCATTTTCGAAATTCCACACACGCTCCATTCAATTACATCAGGATCACTGTCTACTCCACTGCTGGACTGTACCATTGACATCTTGTTTCCAGTTCAGTTCTATTCAGTGGCGTAGCTACATATTCAGCACCCTGAAGCAAGTACAACCGGCGCGCCCCCTTGTTTCTCGGAAGTGGTCTCCCGCAATTTGTTTCTAATATTTAATAAATATATAAATCAGTTCTAGATTTTGTTAATGTCTAAAATGAACTTACAAGATCCCAATTTCTCTTCATAGTTTAGTAAAATTCAATGCAGTATTCAATACAGTTTTTTGCAAATATCTCAAAAACTAAGAGCAAGTAAAAAAGTTGTTCGTAATGTTGTCCTTGATAACATATGTCAAGGTCAAGGTCATCGGAGCTGCCTCCCCTAAACGTAAGTTTTACCGGATTGATTTCTCTGTGAGATGGTCAGTCGGAGAGTCTGCTATTTCGATTCTGGCGAATAATAATTCATCGACGTCGCTTCCAAGTTACTTTCATAGAAGCAATTAACACGGCATAATGAGCTGAATATATCCAAGGAGCAGCTACTTTATAATTTAGTTACAAGTAGATCAAGCTAATCAGGAATGGCAAAGCACGTGCTTCATCAAAATCATTTATTTATCATGCGCCCGGTTCACCTCGGCCCGTCTACTAAAGGGGTTAATATCCTTGGGAAATTGGAATGTATTATTTAACGTGCAGCGAGCGACATAATTAAAACCCACTCCCGGCTCCTCGTCTAACGGCACAGTGATTGAAACGAAATTTTGCTTTACGGGCGCTGCGCCAGCACACGCGAGATTGAATATGAATAAAACGTTTTGTCTTGTGCTTGAATTTTATGCCTGATCTCATGTAGTTTTATCGCGGCCCCTTTCCTTTGAACACGATTCTTAAACGGTTCGGGGGTTCATCCCTTTCTCAATCCCGCGAATGATCTACGTAAGTATCAATTTCAGCCCGAACAGGCCGATACCCCAGGAAAATTGGAATATTATTTAATGAACGGCTTTCCAACCTATTAGGATTTTACGTTGCGTAACAGCGCAATCTCGCGATTCTCGTATTCGCTCTCTGTGTGCTACCTGCATAATTGACAGAGAAGGATGCACGTTCAACGCGCATCAATTTCAAACAATTGAAAATTAATTCGACACGAACCAGCGGGATTGATACTTCCGTCCCAATTTCCCCACCCCCGAATTTTATCAAACATTATTACATTCTACAAGTCATCGCAATCGTTGGCCCACCGAGCGCCGCGTGCTTTTTCTACGGTCGTGCAAACAGAATAACGAGCAACGCGGAATACTTGACCGTTTAAAATTAATGCAGCATAACAGGGCAAGCGTAAATTATGCAACAGCTCATCGACGTGATCGAATTGTTCGAAGCTGAGTGGAGCACAGAGGCCTCCGACAACGTTCGTCTCAATTTTGATTTTCGCCAGTTCGTTCGCGTCGCTCCGGACACATTCGTAACGTAAAATCATTATTCCAAGTGAAATCGGACACTTTTCGGAGTACTGTTCCCAATCTTGTTCAAAGGGTATTAGCCGGATAAGGAAAGCAAAAGTAACTTTAAACCAAATTACCCTAGTAGCACAAAATATTATATACGGAATTCATATAATATTAAAGAGCTATTCAATCTTTTTTAATATTCAAATGTACATACAATATTTATTTTATGTTAATCAACAAATTATTGTTTAATTATGCAGAAAATATCTATTTCATGTTACGAGATAAATATTTTTTTAAAACTTTTTCTTCTTTTTAACTGAATATTATTTAAATATTGAATTTATATTTTTCTCTGAATATTTAGCTTATATTTTCGAAACATTCAATTTACATTTCTTAAATCCAATATTTGTCTCATATGAAGAAAAGTGTGGCTTCAAAAATATTTGAAAAAGATACTTATCCAATATTTTTCTGCTACCAGGGTAAATTTACAATAGGCCATTCGATAGCATGTTCAAAGCAAATACTTTCTGGCAATTTTCAACTACAATGAAAATGTTCAATTAAACAGAAAATTTTGCTACTTGCATCCATTTTTAATTCCAGTCTTCGATTGTTCCGGGACGAATGAAAAGCACACGGATCCGTTCAGTCGGTGAAGTTACCCGGGGAATGTGTACGGATCGATTGGATTCTCTTGGCGTGGGAATGCATTGGGAAATTTGCTTAACAGCAGCTGCAACCGAGGCCGGCCGAAGAGGCCCTCAGGCCAGCGACGATTCTTCTTGACCGTAGTGAGACTCGGCGAGAGCGGTATCAAGAGACATTGTTCGCCGACTACGCGAGAAAATCGAAGGAAACGGCCGCGCAGGTTGATACAGTGGTATCAAAGGGAGAAACGGTAATAAAGGTGGAAGGAGAGTAGTGCGAGAAAACAGACGTGTAAGGTGAGGGAGGAACGGTGGAAAGAAGAAGAAAAAAAGTAGAAGTAGAGAAGAGAGAGAGAGAGAGAGAGAGAGAGAGGAGGAGGAGGAGGAGAAGGAGAGGAAAGAAGGGGCCGAAGAAGAAGTTAGTAGTATAATGTCCCGGACATAAGCGGGCGTCGAAACAGCGGCTGTGCTCGGCTTCGGTTCAATTAAATGATCGTCTTCTGCTTCGGAGTCTCGGTAGAGGCATCAACCATTAATTTCGAAACATGGCGAACAAAGGATATACCTTGGAAATATTCTTTTCTCTTTTTCCTCTCCCTACCTCGGCTCGGCTATCCCCACCGTCCTCACTTAACTCTTTTTCGTCTTGCTGTTGCCTCCACCTTCTACCCTCGACCTGCCGCCGAGAACGGGCGAAAGCAGATTTTAACGAGCAGAACAAGGACGACGCTCGATGTGTACCTCGACGAAGAAGGAGTAGGAGAAGAAGGCTGCAAACGCCGCAACCTGTTCAGCCTGCGGCAACGTTTCTCTTTTCCTGCGGTAGCAAGAGCCTCTATCAAGCCACGCTTCTTACTGTCTCCTTGTCCCTCCTGCAGCCGATGTCTCCGTTCACCTGCCCCTCTTCCATTCGTTCTCCTCGTTCCTTCGCGTTTCTTCTTCCAGTTCGGCATCACTCTTGGAGTCCGCCACGTACACACGCGTGGCTACGCCGGCCCCCACAGTCGCACATTAATATTCCAGCAAAAGTACGAAGGGTCGTCTAGGCGTGTCCAATATGTCTAGGTAAGCCGCATCAGGCGACTACGTAAGCTGTTTTTTTCTCTATTTCGTTTAGCTTCGCGTTGCTCCTCTTCACCCGACACCTACCTCGATCCCCTGTCTATCGCTCTCTTCTCGAACGGCGACAACGGATCTCGAAGAAACACGCCGAATTCTGATACACCAATTTTTATGCAATTTTCTGGAGAGACAGTGAATTGGAACAATACGTGACAATATCCATGGTAAAGACCTTCGAGGTTGGAGATGGAAAGTGTTGGAGGATTGGATGATTAGTAATCGTCTACTAAGGGAACTGGGAATTATTGAAACCTTATTGGTAAACAGCGGATTTTATGCGTTTATAGCAAAAATGAGTAGGTGCAGTTTGAAACAGTAAAATTATTAAAAGAATTTAAAATTACTGTTATATTTATACTTGCTGCAAAATGATTGACCACTCTCCTTCTGTGAGATGTATTTCTATCATACCACTATGATAGAATCTTTCATGCAAGTACTTCTGAGGAGCGTGCGAGTGCTAAATTACACGATCGTACACGAACGGACGTTAGTTCGAGTTGCACTCGCAAGGACAGATCGTGGCTTTTGTTTAATTCAGCAGCTCTACGTCGCTTAGGGCTTAGAGAATGACCAGCGGTAAAAAGGGAGCCTCTTACGACTCGCAAACTACGAGGAAGGGGGTCATAATCGAGCGTGTCGGTCTTCGTGGCAGAATTGACCGTGTGCGGCGCCATTCAGGAAGCAATGAAATTTCGCGATACCTTTTTTCCAGCGGTGTTCGTTCCGTTAGAAGCTGGAGGTGGCGCGATGTAGAAGCGTAGCCGTGCAATCTGGGATTTTATCTCGTATGCAACTAATGAGAGGTTGCTCGTAGGTGTTCCTCGCCCCGGGATAGACAGCTATTACTATATTATATCGAACTTTAAGCTTAAGGTATGGCATTAAGAGGTAGGATGTAATTTAGGATTTGTGACGGCCCGTTTCGGCTGTTCGCGGGCGGCGTATACCCTGGGAAAACGTATTAGAAACTACACCGAACAGACGATTCGTCGTTGCGAGCCCTCTCTCCTCGTTTTCCATCTCGCGTGTCAGTTATTCGAGACGGATAATACGCGGAAGACAGGCCGCTGCCGTAATAAATACAACCCAGAACCTTTTATTTAACAGCGACGCGCAAGCATTCTGAATCAGTTTCCCGAGTTGTATTTTTCTTGCGGGTCGAGCTCGCTCGAACGGGATCCAAGATAAATCTACGGTGTTGCTTTAATTAATCACCCTGAGCTATCTTCATTTTCACCGAGCAAACCGTGCCAGAGAAGTTTCGTCGGGTAACGCGGAAAAATATCTGCATAGAACCAGGAAGAACTGTTCTGGAATATTCACAGCAGCGCGGTTTCGACGGGCCCTGTGCGCTGCGTTTTCACGACTTACACGTCCGGTCGTGCCTTCTTCTTCTTCGTTCGCCACTAGTTCTCGTATTTATCGTTCAGGTTACGACGCCGACATAGTATACAAGTTAACTTTAAATTAAAGTCTCCGTTAAAACCAAGGAAAACACCAGTTAAACTTGTTTCGCGCGCTCGTAAAAAGGTCCGCACAGGCCGCCGTAATTCTTCGGCATATACCCGCGTTCGGCCGATGATATATTTCTTGCGTGTCTAGTGTGTGATGTGCTCGATATTCTACCCCGACGCGACGCGGTGAACTCGATTAAATATTCGAACATCTGGTTCAACCACTTTTCTTTAAGGTCTATCAATTTTACACACCAACGTGCACGCTGCGGTTCCACCGCGGTGTAACCTCTCAGACCCTGGGTGTTATTCACCCAGCTTCTACCCTGCAATCAATATGGAAGAATCCAGGAAAGAAAGGGTCTAGTAGGACAAGCATGGTCCAGCGACCGCCGCGACAATTTTTATTTACATCGTGTTCAAAACAATGCTCTTAAGTTCAATGATAATCCTTCTTCTCGAGTGTGTTCGTTGAGATTGTAAGATGTAAAAAACAAACGGAAATACCCGAACTTACGTGTTGCAATTTATATATTTTATTCGCAATTATGAGTAAACTATGAAGGGTAAGAAAAATTTATTTTTTAGGGGTGGATGTCAATGTGTTCAACTTTTAAAACATCTGTTAGAAAATGTCTGCGGATATATTCAACTATTTGCACATGTCATTTTGTTTAGCGTTTTACGACGGAACTATAAGAAATTTAATCGTGTATGCGTCATCCGGCGTGAATGTGCTAATGTTCCTTCGTCAGTTACGATGTTTTTGTAGAAATGTCGTCCGCTGTATGTTTGTAGATGTTCCCGCTTGCAATAAAAGTAGGTTTGTTTATCAGGCAGGAAATGTATAAAACTAATTCCATTTCCCATGGATGATTCAGCGTTTAACATGTTACTCGTACTGGTCCGCGGCGAGCATCACGGAAAAAGCTACTAGCATCGACTATTCATTAATTCGCAGACGAATCCCACGCAACCCGATCGCATTAATTGTGCTAACCGAATACGGACGTAGCAATTAGGAACGAACACGCAACTTACACGGTAATTTCTGCATGGATCGTGCGTTCGCTTAGCACCCGATTAACTATATTACTCCGACTAACAGGTACAGGGCACACGCGTACACGTGTGC
The DNA here is from genome assembly GCA_028455615.1 of Lasioglossum zephyrum. Taxonomy (NCBI): domain Eukaryota; kingdom Metazoa; phylum Arthropoda; class Insecta; order Hymenoptera; family Halictidae; genus Lasioglossum; species Lasioglossum zephyrum. Next base: position 676,625 of record CM052332.1, read on the forward strand.
GTTCTCGCGCACAGGCGCCACTGTCCTCCGGGGAAATTTTGCTGAAAACACGCAGTTTATGTTTGCGGTCAGAAAATATCAAATACCGGGTCTGCCGCGGCAACCTATCCGTCCGATGATTCCATCTTCCGCCGGTTTCTATAGAGGTAACAGTGGCGGACTGCGGGAGCTATCGGTTTTAATTAAATTTTTTTCCGCGATACGATGCTAGTCGTTTTTATATGCAGACCCCCCTATCTATACGGTATCCTCGATATTACGGTCGTACGTTTTCCTCGCCTGTTCTCCTACAGCCTACCCGGCCGAAGACGTCGTCGTTTTGCTCCACGTCGACCGCAAGGGAACCAAGGTGCCAAGGCGAATTAGTTGTTCCACGGCCGGCTGAAAAAGAACACAAAGTTATTATCTTGTTGGATCGAGGATGATGGCCTCCTGACGAGAGACCGTACAGCTGGATGTATGGATGGATGTATGTCGCGATAGGGAAGACACGAAGGTGCTGGAACGGTGTCCGTGCGAAGGAAGTTTACGACGTGCTCGACCAACGCGGCTTATGGTTGCCGCGACATAAATGAAATTACACTCGTATAACAGTTACTAACTGGCAGTACGCCAAGGCAAAGGAGTTTAATTCGAGGAAACAAACGATGCCAGAGGACATAGCCCATTGATTCAATAAATTCGTTATCGCGATTGTTCACGTTCATCTATTTTGCTTGATTTCGGGGAAAAATAAAATATACAATATATACATATACATGTATGTATACATAGAGAAGCGGGTAACTCTTCGGGGAGTCTGAACGACGGCTACAGGGTGGGTAGAGAAAGAGAGCGAGAGAGAGAGAGATAGACAGGTCGGAAACAAATGTGATTCGCCCGGACGGGCAATTTACAGCTCGAAGAATATGGCTCGGCGTGTAAACCGCATTGAAATTCACGGCGAGCACGGAACTGTACCGGGGTTGAACTATGGGCAAGCTGTTGCAACTTGCTGTTTTCTCTCCAACTCCTGGCCACCTCGTTCCCCCTCTTCGTTCACGCTACCGTCCTGCCTCTGTCTCCGTCTAGTTGCCATTTAATTCTCAACGTACGGCTCCCTTCGGCATCCATTTAAAATCCCCGGGTGGTGCACCTATCAGGTGGTCCGCATTCGTACGCGTGGAATTCCGAGCCGGGCCCGGAAAGACGCTACCGGAAATCGTTTATCCGCCCGCCTCTATAAGCGCTCCCCACCAAGTAGAATGCTCCACCATAGAACGCCGCACAGTGGGGACAACTGACTTTTCTCGATTCAAAAAGAAATAACTTTCGATAGAAATGGGGTAGAGCGATGATTTTTTTTAATTAAAGCTAAAACTTTGCAGAATATGGGAAAATAAGGAGACTACGGTACGAATGTTTTTAACTTTGAAAAAATAAAAGTTTAACTGTTTAACTATAATTTGATTTTTTGAAAAATCCTGAGTTCGTACATAAATTTTAAGACCAGATTTGAAATCAGCGTGAAAAAATCTGCGGGAAGTGATACATAGTATATTGAAGAAAAAAAATTTTCTTCTCGTGGTAACGTAGAAACGACTTTTTCGTGAAATTGTGCAACTTTGACGAATATTTTCAAGGTTAAAAACCGTTCGTACCGTAATCTCCCTATTTCCCCTCTATTCTGCAAAGTTTCAGCTTTCATTTAAAGAAAAATTCATCGCTCTACCTCATTTCTATCGAAAGATATTTCTTTTCGAATCGAGAAAAGTCAGTTTACCCCAGTGTGCGCCGCAGCTCGCTCTCTACAAACATCATCAAATCTCTATTCGTCACGCATCTGTGTTTCGCCGAGATTTCAGTGCATCCCGCTTATCGGACAACGTCATGGAAGTGGGATCCTAAAACCGGTAAACGATACTGTACAGAGTCTCACAAAATATTTTGTCATGGCTTCTTCAAGAGATTTTACACCTTCGGATCGACGGAGATTTGTTAAAAAGTGAAGTCTGAAAATTGACTGGCCAAAAATTTCAAGGTCAAATTCATTTAACTAATACCTGAACATCGCTTCAAAGCCGCGAAGAACATTTTCGCAAGTGGATAAGTTATTTTCAATCCCCGAGGAGATCGGTTATTCCAAGGAAGTACAACATTTTTGGGATACCCGGTATAAATCGATTCAATTACGTTGGGAATTTAAGAATCCGACATCTGATATGAATTGCACCGCTCGGAAACAATTTCGCAACATCAAATATGTAAGACGCACCAATAACTCTTTAGCCCAATGAATATGGAGACCGTTTATGGCCGGTTTTTTTCGGTCCGGTTGGATTCACTCGAAACGCGATGTAATGGCTTCGCATTGTTTTTCGGATTAAGGTGATCATGGAATATTATTATTAGTCATCGTTAAATTCAACGCGATCCTAATGTCGAGTTACCGTTATCTGGATACGGCCACGGAGTCTCGTGGATTTGCACGGGCATTTATTCTCATGTTGATACATCGTCGATACACGACGGAGGGCTGTGTACACCGTTGAGCCGCGTGTGCACAGAAAATACCAGCCGTGTATACCAGACGGACGAGTTAAGTATAATGCGAGCAACGCACCGCAACAGTCTGTGCCGGTGTGCGTGTACCGCTGGCAGCGCAGCGCAGCTTCTTCGTAATTTTCTGCGATATGAGCGTATCCTATCCCTTTCTCCGTCGCTCCCGATCCTTTCTTTCGCATCCTCTTCCTGCCGGCGCATTAAGGGGAAACTGGTACCCTTTCAAATCGAGCAGGTGGCTCCGGTGGGTCCGCTTGTATTTTGACGATTAGTTCTGGACCGAGCTCCTTCGATGCGCGGAGGCTGCTGTTGCTGCCTTCAGGCAGGGCCGCACGTAGCCAGAGACGCATCGGAGGAGAACACCCGCTTCCTCGGCAACGAGAGCGGCAGATTTAGACCATATATACTAATAGACCCGGCATAGGTATAGTATATGTATAGGAAAACCGACTCTGCAGCTCGGCAAAGATAACGAACGTCGTGACGTCACAAGATAAGTCTTGAGATAATTTCAAAATGGCTGAAACAGCAAACCGATGCCGACACTACTCCATTATACACTTGGACCATAACTTGAACAAGTTCGTTTGCTTCAGTTTGCTTAATAGAGCAGAAAATATTTATTGACATTTTCAATTTTTTGAAACTTCATTATAATACCTTAATGAAATATACAGAACGAACGTCTGTAACTGAAACACAGTTTATAATTGATTATTTCATGATACAATGGCAAATTCTTTGAAATTATCCTGTCCATTCTTTCCGTGTACTCGACCCCCATATAAACCAAGCATAGGCACTGTCGCTGAGCATAGCTTATACATCTTTCGAGAATGTGACGTCACGCGGTTCGTTATCTTTGCCGAGGGCAAAATTATCTGCGCCAGGTCTATTAGTATACATATGTATATAGTCTAAGGCGGCAGGCGATGCGATCTTTTTACACGGATCGATTTTATGCTTTCCCCTTCGGGGGCGGGGCCGAGTAAAAGTCAGCAGCTTTCCTCTTCAGCCTAGTACCGCCATTTCCACCGGTATTGTTCATCATCGAATTTTATTCGAGACGGAGATGGATACTGAAACTTTTACTGCGGCGAGCATAGATAGACGGAATACAAAGAGGATTGATATCGACAGTCTGAAGTGCACACCATCGGATATCGCGCAACCGTTTACTTGCTGCGCCGCGGCACCTACGCCGTGCATAAACATCCCCGCGCAATGATATTTTACGCAGCCGGCCGTAAAGAATTTTTACGGCCAGCCATTCTCGGCGCTGCTTCGCACTCGAGGCCGACAGAAGTTTGTTAATGGCCACACTAATTTTTCCACGTTAATGTTCGCCGTTCTTAACGCGTGCACGCCTGACGTTGATTGCAAACGTTGCGAGACGATCCTGCGATGGGACCAGGGGGTGTCGAATCCCATGGGTACGAATTTAGTTGTAACTCGGTACCCATAGGTATGGTGGCAGCACAGTAGTGCCCTGGCGGTGGGGATACAAACTGTATCGCGTGATTTGGCGCCTATCACTGTTGCTTGTTGTGACAAATGGAAAATTCAAAAACCTACGAGAAGCAATAAATAAAATTACAATAACTACCCTATCGGGAAGTTAAAAAGGATACGCAAAAATAAAGCAATGACAGGACTCTGCAATGGGACCAGAGAAAGTTACCCCCTCTCGACCAGTACCGGATTAGTCACGTGACACGTGTACGACAGAGACGAAACGCGTCGTAGAAGGGGAAGGTAGAGTGAGAACACAAGTCTTGATCTGACGATTCCAGATAAGACCTCACACAGTTAATGACATTATCAAAAATACGCTAATAGGCGGCGATTAGCGAGCTACCGTGAAATTCCTCGATCCCTTGCGACATGCACAAAGTTCCAGGAAGGTAATGGTCGTTCGTGTTGGCAGTTGTGAATCGCGTCATCTTGAATCAAGCGTCATAAATAACCTTTTATTACGACGGGAATTAAAAGAACACACAAGTGACACAGGGTAGTTGTTCAGTGGTCAGCCATCTTAGGCGTCGTTATTATTATTATTATACTATTGATAAATCATATCTTTGTCCATACTAAAGTATTAATTCACATAAAAACAAGTAAATTAGTTTTAGTGAAATACTTAATTGACAGCTGTGGTGCATCATAGTATTCTTTCATACGAAATGGAATCGACAGCCGAAAATGCATGGTTTCCTCGAAACGAATGGTTAAAATGATAAAGGTTCACAGGCGTATACGGTGGATCGTGTTGAGAGTTTGTGGTTCTGAAATACCGTGAAAGATCTGGAGTTAAAGGGGTCCTGCAGCTAAGGGACATTACGTTAACTGATACGCATCTGTTTGAGGACACGAGGAGACAGGTTGAAGGGGGCTAGGACATTTCGAGCGAGGACCTCGGGCGAGTCGGTGATCCGATCCTGGAAATAAAGACGGGCAGTCGCCTCGGTTGCAAGGGCCGAGCGACGACGTAGCAGCACACAATGCATGCACTTGCCGTCGGGGAAAGGTAGACGGCCGCGACCTTGATGCGCGTGGTTCTCGCGTGCCCGAAGGTTCACGAGCGACCACGAAACCGGCCGAAGTCCGATAGGCAAGAGTGCATCTATGCCGAGAGAAAAGTGGTTCGCGAGGCCGCTAAGGGCTCTCCAGCTCCCCTCTTCCGTTCTCTCTGTCTCTCGTTCGGTTTCCTTGCTTTTTCTATCCTCCGGCTGGTTACCAGCTTCCTCCGCCGTTGCCCCGGACCCGTCGATTCTTGCTCAACTCGCAGGTAAAAGGGAGTTGCTCGTGCCTGAAGCTTCACGGAAGCTGAAACGGCTATCGGAGCACGATAGTTGGAGCTGGACTAGCCGGCTAGGATGGGACCGGTATTTCAACTTAACCGGCCAGTCATCCGAACCGGCAGTGTCGCTCAACCGTGGCAACGTTTTCCGCTGGCAAGCCCGAGGAATTATGTCTCCGTAGTTCCACTCCGCGGGGACCGTTCGCCTCTCTTCCCTTTCAAATTGGCCTGGCCACCGACCGGTGTGTGTTAGCGTTTTCCTATCTGGATACCTTTTGTTTTTCTCCTGGATATCTTTCTTGCCTCGGTGTTGGCCTCTCGTTACGCCGACATCCGCTGCTAATTACCTTGTCGTGCCCACGCGAACTTGTCAGGTGTTTATCGCGCGCCGGATGGCTGGCGCGGCTTTGGGAACCTGGGGCGCACTCGAGTTTACCGGTGTGATGACCTCCAAGTTCAGCCTGATAATTGTTACGAGCTGGATTCTGGAAATCCTTCTTATAATAATGCAAACGAATTCGATGACATCTGTCTATGTTCCGACGTGTGTCGTCGGTCAAATTGAAATTGAGATATAAACACGGTGAGTAGGATAATCTACCAGGTGGGAAGTCGCTCTTCGATAGCTCTCGAACTACACCCCATGGCACAATGTTTCCGATCGGAGCCATTGATACCGATTTCAGAGAAAACATTCATTACTTTAGAAGTATAACATATTACTTTATTCAGTTAAAACTGGTGGGAAATTGAAAGGGGCTTATCGAAGAATGAAAAACAACAAAATAACGTATGAGACGAAGAAAAATCCTGCAAGCAATTCCAGTTCGGAATTCCTAGCCCGTTTCGAATCGATCGACGGCTCTAAAGTTTTGTCAACTCACGAGGCCCCTTTGTTAGCCGGCTAGGAAACAGGGAAGAAAGATTGAAGGAAAATGGGTAGGGAAAAGCAGTCGGCTGGGAATTGGTCGATGGAAACGGGAAAGAAGATACGTGTAGGGTCGAAGGTATGACGCTAGGTACCATCCAGAAAGTGGTCGAGAGCTTAGACATCTGATATTGACAGGGCTGAGTTACCGTATCGCAACGAGATCATATGTGAAGGTTTCCTGGCCGAATATCAGGGATCGCTCGAATGAAATTTCTTTCTCTTTCCTTGCTACTTGATCTGGGACGCTTGATGAGATACGTACTGTATCCTCGCCATCAGCTTGGCTTTCGGCCATCTTGAAGGGGGGAGATTCCGCTTTCACAACGTGTTTTAAGGTCATGCTTTCAGAATTTAAAAAGAGAATTAATAAACCTCTATGCGCGAGAATCTGCAGATTCGATCGTACCCCGTTTATACTATCCTTATTTCTATACGTGTCTAATGAATAGCAATAGAAAAAATGCCGAGCAGGTTCTTACTCAATATATATATGGCTTTCCGCCGCGCAGTCTTCAAGGGGGCATTCCACTTTCGGAATGTGTTTTAAGGTCATACTTTCAGAATTTAATAAGAGTAAAAAAACTTCTCTGCATGAGAATATGCAGATTCGTTCCTGCACATTTACAGTAGACTCCCGTATAACGCGACCAGAAACTTGTTTAAAAAGACTGTGCCTATGTACGTATGTACGTTGTATGTTGCAGTAAATGTACAAAACATTACGTAGGATATAATAGTTACACAGTACTTTTAAACAATTTTTTCACCGCGTTATGTAGGAGTCTACTGTGTACTGTTTTCAGTTATCCTTACACATAGTTACCAACTAAATGAATAATAATTCTTAAAAAAAAAGTATTCATACATTGAGTTAAAAATTTTTCAAAAGTGAAAATTCAACACGTTTATAATGTAGGAAAACAAAAATCGCAATACTTTATAAATTTTCATCTTCACTGATTTCTCAAATCTCTGTAACATTTTGTTCGTTAATGAGTTGAAAATCTTCGTCACTTGTTATACGATCATTATATGTATGCTTTCTTACTTCGTAATTCCGTTTAAATTTCTTGATAAGGACTTAGACAACTTTGCCATTTTCTTTGGAACTTTCCACTAGTGAAGGATGTTACTGAAGGACTACATTTTTTGGATGAAACGAAGTTCCAATTTATTTATCACATTTATTCCCCTCGGAGCATTGTTTAATCATTTTGCAACTTTTTCGAAACGTCAACGTTAAATTAATTTCACAAGTTTTATTTGATTAATGAATCGGTCATATGCAACAACTTGATAAAATCTCGGTTATCGTATTCGACGCTAAGAGAAAAGCAAAAATTGCGAAGCAGTTGGCATGAAGGATGAATCGATGTGAACCAATCCGAAGGTGTCTAACCGATTTTCTTTCTGTCGCCGATCCTCGTGATCAACCGTCGTTTTCTTTTTTCCCCGTAGCCATGGCAATAATTGACGCCGCTCCCTTTACATTACAAGATTTCCAGGCTTGCGTTGCTGATTATTAGCAGAAAGATGTCGTTTCGTTACGCCGGTCTCCTTTACTTTCAGGAGCCGAACCGCCGCAGCATCGTCCAGCAAGAAACGTTCGAGCCTCGGTCCCCCTTTCTTGTCCCACGAAACCGTATAATTTAATGCGTCTCATCTACTATCGCCGGCGGGGCCCGATTTTTAGCGCTCTGTCCAGTTAACGGACCCGATATTTTGTAGCGTCGAGACGATCATTTTCTCGGTTCGTGCGTAGACGAACATTATAATCGACGCGAGAACCAGCGCGTTCCACAAAACAAAATAGTTTCCAAGGTGGTTTCGTCGAATAATCATCGACTTGGCGAATCGTAGATCATTACTGGTTCGACTCCGGGGATTTCTGAGGCTCTGTCCAACCGGAACCAGGAACTGATGTATTTACGCCAAGACACGAGTTGCTCTGTGGGGCACTTCCGTGGCTCCGCGAGGCAGATTCGCTATCTTCCCCTTCTACGATGCTATTCCTACACGCTTCCTCCAAGCCCGGTCACGTGAGTCAATTCCTCAGATCTGGCGATTCTGCCGTGAGGATTGAGGGCAACGAAGCCACGCCTACGCATAGAGATCGCGGTTTTGAACGGGTATTAAAATAAACGAGTGCACGTGGCACGTGAACTCTTATTCGGCGTTTTACAAATTTCAACCCCTAAGGGGGTGAGAAGGGGGTGTAACGTTTGTATGTGAGGAATATTTTATTTGTGGTCAGATTGGCTTGAAACTTGGTTTTAATGCTCTTCGATACAATTAATCAAACACCTATTTCGGCATTTTTAAAAATTCAATCCCTAAGGGCAGATTTACATCATACTTAATGCTCATCGATAGAATCTGAATGGGGCGAATGGGGGGTTAAAAGGTTTTATCGAGAAACAATCGCAATTTTCGAGGGCATTAAACAGTTTCCTGTGCGAGCGAAAAAGCTAGCACGCAATAAAAACACATGAAATTAGTGTGCTTAGGTTTTTGTATTATATCAAGTCCCAGTAGGGAATATGTAATTTTTCATCCTAAGGGGGGATGGAACTGCTTCCGAATACGACCGCGACGTTAATTAAACGAGTCGTGGGTTCGAGGGTTGTCGATTAAGAAATCACCGCAAACTTCTTTAATTTAAACTGTCTTCGCCGAGTAGCGCACTGGTTACGAGCGTCAGCGCGGGCTGCGAAGATTCTTCGTAAGAAATTGGAAAAGCGTAATTGCTTGGGATACACTTGTTTCATTGGTGGTTGAATTAAAAGTTCAGAAGGAAGTACGGCACGATTGGTCTGCCGACCGAGCACAAAAAACAATTAATAGCGTTAAAGTGGATAAAAAAGACCGTGGTGGCACGAAGCTGGTTGGCAATATCGTTCGTTGACCTTGATCCCACTCGTGGCGGTAAGTATCGAGGCCGGCCTACCACGGTGGGAAGGTCGGCTGAAAGGACGTTCGTGCCACGAAGAAGAGGACTTCGGACGAGTAGTTCTATTTGTCCATGTTGAGCCGAAAGGATGCTAGCCGTGCTGTCGTTCGGAAAAGTTAGCTCCGGGCAAGCGACAGTAATACTTTAATAGACCCGGAGCACGCGATTCGCTCGGTCGCGTCGCGTAGCCTCGACTCGCTTCTGGAACACCGTGTGCACGACATGCACACGCGTCGCTGATTGCAACTGTTGCATCCACCGACGCTGTGGTTACAGCGGCGGAGTTTGCAAACGTATCTTGCTGCAAGAAGTGTTCGTCTAGTGATGCGTTTAGATTCAAATTAGATTTTGTGCCGTGGCATAGCCTCGGCACGCTAAAACTAATGGTATACGGTTTTCGGTGGAGACATTTAATGAAATAATTTATGAGCTGGTTGACACTCGGTACGAGACACCAAGAAATTTCTGATATACACTGTCTGTCGAGTCACTACTCTTCTATATTAGTATTTAGATTTCACCTTCTATTTTAGAGATCTCAACAGGTTTCTTTCAATTTGTAGATCTCGTTGAGTTCTCTAGTATCTTCTACGTGACTTGTCTGATTTTGTGCACTTTAGAATCATGTGCTCGACTGTGAGTGGCAGGTCGCAGAATTCACACTGCCAGTCAGTATGGCCTGAATTATTTGATTTGGTCTCTTCTATTGTATGACAACTCCAAAAAATTTAAAAATACGAGGACGTTATTCTCAATCAATTAAAATTACTTACACGAGAAATGAATCTTTATTTAGCTTAATTTCCATGCAAATAATGTATAAACATTTTAGTTTGCACGAAGATCTGCTGTCTACTCACGAGTGACCCATCATATGGGATCCAGAAACTCTCGGCCCACTCAAGAACAATGACCACCCGCAATACATCGAAAGCGTTCCTGAACCATCGTCTTGTATCGAAAGAAAACTGCGTTACCGTAGCCGATAAGATCAGCGCGTAAAGTGAGCCTATATTGTCCTGATTCATCGACTATCCGACCTGCATCTACCTCAGTATGAAATAAGGATTTACTGCGTTTGAATGCGATTGTAGAACGTCTACTTCCCAGTACAACAATGTTGATCTATTCCAAAGAAGGATTCTTCGGTCGAGGTGATCGGTAAAAAGTGGTACGCACGTTTAATTTGCAATCAACCGGGGGTTTTCTCGCACTAATTCCGTTCCCACTAATATGGTTCTCCACGATCCTGCAACTACCAAGTACCATTAGGGTTGCATCACGAGTTGCATCACACTGGTTGCCAACTTGCGGCACAGCTGCAACCTGGCATGCTGACGAAGTTTCTAAGAAGATCAAGGGGGATAGGAATGTCGATCGGTCTCCCATCCTGAGCGACGATTTTCTTTTCTTGCGTGGCGCGCGGACGATATTACACGCAGCTGTCGTGCGCGCGCTGCGATCCTCGCGATCAACCGGCGATTTTAATTATTGCTCGATCGCTGAATCATACTGCATTCCGTAACCAGCTTTCCGCCGCATAATCGTGATTTCATTCAGTCCTGTGTACTCGCAATTCGCGAACTCTGTATGCGGCGCGCCATTGAGAAACCCTCTAACCCGGCTCTAACTCACAAGGAGTCCTCGTTGTTGGCAAAATTGCTCACAGGCGAGTTTCTCACGTGTTAGGGATTACGGATGCAATTTGGCTTGCTGAAAGGAACGATGGCACAAGTCGGCCAGTTTTTGGCTCTTCCAGGCGAGACATGAATGCGAAGACTCTAGCTCGTCTTACCGTTCAGATTGTCTATTTTCACCCTCCGCTTCCTGTTTTTAAATAGGAGATGATTTTCAATCAGCCCCGACATTACACCTTCGAAGAAGAGCCAAGCGGCGAGTGGAATTGAAGGAACGTGATCGAAGACCTCGACGGAACTCGAATGAGAAATCAGAGATACCGCAGGACACAACATATATGCGGAGAACTAGATCGTGGACCGTTGCTTTCCCCTTGGAACACGTGAAGACAGCGATTACCGGGATCGATTAATTTCTTGGAGGCTGCAAAAATCACGAATCACTACCATCGCGGCCAAGATTTCAGGCCGATGTAGTAATTTATACCGCGAGCGAACCCGTCTAATACTGCTTATTAGCTCATCTCAGAGCGATACGCACTGGCCGCACCACTCCGATGATTGCCCAGTTCCGTGTGTTATTTGGTTTATTTTACGGTTGTCTTTTTCGGTCCGGTGTACTTTACCACCGAGCATCGTCTCATTTATCGACATTTCTCGGCCTCCGTTTGCTCCTTTTCTCCGGATTGAAAACACAGGCTGCGCCTGGATGTGTCAACGTTTAAGGATAGAACCGTCGGATGGATATGAGAAATACTCTCCGGCTAGGAACAAGGAGGAGGGAGAGTAATTATACCGATGGGAGGACTGCCGCGTCATTTACCATTAAACTTGAAAGAAAGCACACAAATTGGACCGACTACTTTTTCGAGGCAATAGATTAATTCTGCGGTTGTCAGGAAAAACGCCGCATGTCAGAATTTCAATGAATTTCAGTTTATGCAAAAAGCATGAAAATCAATTCGAAAGGCTCGAAGAAATAATACAATTTAATTGATGTTCCAACGTTACCCCTTTACGTTCCTTTAATTAGTACACTATGGCTACCTTCTTACTTTTGTAATGCATTTCAGACAAATCTTTACTTTGATGTTGCTCTGGCGCTCGTTGTTACATCTTTATTACCCAGCTTTCAAACTGACACAATTAAGAGCATAACAGATTGTCTGTAATAGATTAAGGTGGAAAGCTGGCATTATTTATTTAAGAATACAATCTAAAATTTAAACTAGAGATATAAAAATATGAAAGAAAACCACAGAAGAAAAAATCGACAACTACATATGTACCAGATAAGTGATAGAAAAATTTCAGGAACTAAAAGAACATTTCTAATGAGTACTATTTATTTTAATTGCTATTACAAACTATTTGTCTACCATTTATTTCAACATAAATTGTCAAGCGCGCATAGCGAATCAATAAAGGCAAATTTATTTTCCAACATGACAATGCTGCGATTTACCGAGCTGAAGTTGTCGAACAATTTTTGGAAAGAGAAAACATCAGTTCTGGCAAGCCCAACACTTTCCGGATTTGAATATTACTGAAAATTGTTGGGGAGAGTTTGCAGCTGCTGTATACATATATGAATGGTGAGTAGTATGGCAATATTCAACAATTAAAATGAAATTATAATGGTGGAATTGAGCAATTTGTCACATAATATAACTGAGGCATTTATCAAATAATTGTTTACCCAATCGAATACTCGAAGTAGTAGAAAATAAAGGCGGATGTAATTATATTAATTACCTGGTATCTACCGTTTCTCTTTGCGTAAATATGTGTCTGTTATAAATGTGCTTGTAATAATAGGTTCCTTTCCTCTGCATTCTAACATTTCTGACACAGGTTACGTATTTTATTAAAAAATTCGAACACGAAAGTAAAGATAGCACACATGTGTTGACCTAGATTATTTTTAATATTTACACTGACTATTTTTAGTCTTCCATCATTGATTAACATACATATCGTCGTAAGAAAAACTATTCAATATTTATACGGTACATAGGACCGTATAAATAGGTTGTTATATTAGCATCAGAATTGACTTAGTGACTTCCACACGATGACTTCAGTGTTTATAAACAGCGTTCTGAACGTCCTCGTTCGATTCCCAACAGAAAATTTCATCGGCAATCAGTCAGTTGTCATCAACGTTCGATTCTGATTCTGATTTCGATTCCATCGCATGCGATGGAAGCCAGTAAGTCTATCTTGATGCTAACATACAAAAATATTTATATCTCAGAAACGGTTGACCTTTTGACCTACGTTTACTAGGGCTTTTACAGTCGATACAACGTGTCGTAACTACCATGTAAATATTGAATAATTTCTTTTTAAACACTCTGTATAGTAGTATAACCACTGTACATTAATTTCAAAGCAATACAAATTACTTTATTTTCCATCTATAATCTTAGAATTAAATTGTGAGGTAAAGGGTTAATGGTTATATTTCGTAACTCCTGGTCAAGCGTTGTTAACTGTAAGGCAGTCATAGCAGACTACTGTTCACTTGTTTACCCCCAAAAAAGCAGCATATTATCCAGATACTTTCCGGTCGCACACTCCAGGTCCTCCACTTCCTTGGCGCGCTGGCCTTATGATGGAGTCATTGTTAGCATGAGGAAGATCAGTAACTAAAAAACGTGCCGTACTTGCCTGTTCTTTCAGCTAACAAGTCAGTTATTCTGTCGAGCCAACTGGAGTTCTCATAATCAATGCAGGTCCAGCCTGTCAGTATCCCCCCTTCTCCATCGTTCACCTTCATCGATTTTGAGTTTCCCTAGCAAACCTAGGAATCAGTATAACCCGGACTTAATCCACACCTCCGTGTTATCGTAAATTACTTTTTCCTCGATTTCTGCAATTCCATTATCACCTCCGATTTGGACGGACTTTCTCCCGAAGGTCTTTCTCTACGTCCGGGGTAGCCATTCACGGTAACGCAAAGATCAGGGTTAGATCCGAGCTAGATTTAGGCGAGACCCAGGTAAGTTTGGATTAGATCTAGGCGAAGTTAATTTGATGTACATCTTTTTCACGGTCAAATTTCGTTCCTGTACGAGCCTCTCGAAGCTCTTCAATTTATGAGCAGAAAGTCACAGATATCCGAAAGTCTGTGACTGTCCGATCTGGCTAAACTAAATGGACCTTAAGGCTGTGCTCATACAGGGCGCTGGCTTCCGGCAGTCAGCATCAAGTGTCATCAAATTGGAGCGCAGGTTGAGAGGTCCCTGCTGTGCGTGCAAGGAAAATAGGTTTCCATGGGCCTGTTTCCCGTGCACGCACAATAGGTACCCATTAACCCGCACTCGAAATTTATGAGTTTTGGCGCTGGCTCCCGGAGCCAGCACCTCTATACCATTCATCAACATTTGTGCAAACTGGCGAAAGTATATATTGACATATTCCTGGAATTTGAATTGTATTTCTTTACACAACATGTTATATAGCAAATAATTGATTCCTGGCAACGAATGAACTCGGCTATCGAAGCAGAATGGCTCCTGGGCAAAAGTATCTATAATTTGTGAGTGGCAATGTCGTCGCGTTCTCGTGGATAGCGTGATAGAACCGGGAGATCGCGTCTGCTGTTTTAATCTTTCGTAAGAGCGCGGCGAACGCGCTGCTACACTTTGTAATACATCGAGCTAATGCCTTAGACAACAGGACCGTGACGCATCGCGGTGAGTGCTCAACCCTGGTCGGTTGTATGCTGCGTAACCAGATCACGACAAAGGGAAGAGCATGTTCCCGGTCGATCGAAGGAGAGCAGACCAGCGTCGGCAGAACAAGGAAGCGCGGCAAGGAGCGGGAATAGCTTAGGCAAGAAGTACAATGCCGCCTCGAGGTAAGCAGGTGCGCAACATCCTATCGCCTCCGCTGAACCTCTGTTCCCTGAACAGGCCTTGCTGTCCCTGTCTGCTGCGCACCATTTCCCGTAAGCGGTCTCCTTCTCACGGCGATCTCTCCCAACCGGGGGCCCCTTCTTTCTCTCACCTCCTCTGCTCCTGCGCATGGTTCCGCCAGCACCTGACCCAGCCTCTCCATAGTCTCCATGTGTTTACGCAACACGGCGAACAGGATCGATCGCGATCAGCGAACGCTGCACGCCACGCCGCCTAACTTCGAATAGAGAAGAATGTAAATTGCGCTCGGCTGGCTGCCGTAGAAAACAACCCAGCTGGTTTAATGCGCGCCTAAACACTGTCCGCTGCGGTCGCAACAGCTAATTTCTACTCGGTCTTCCTTGCGGTATCGCATTACCTGTCCTTAGGGGCGTGACGCAACGCTCAGACAAGAACCACATCGCGGAGGAGTCATCGATAATGAAATTACACGTGTCAAAGTCGATGATTCTTCTTCCGACGATCTAGTCTACTGTCGTGTAATGGAACTGTACAATAAATTCTTATTTAGTTTATGTTTCGATAACCAGTAAGACGAGTCTTACAACCCTCAGCACTCGAGTGACGAGAGACACTATTAAAAATTGCTTAATTCAGTTTTTAAAAAAGGCATAACATTCATATTTATTAGAGTTTGTTCAAAACTTCATGACGAGTGTAGCTCGTTAAAATATAGCAAGGGGTTGAACAAATTTTGGGTACTCAACACATAGAAAATTTACAGAACATCGCAGGATTAAAAGTCATATAGCATAAAATGTTCCACACATCTAATTCCCCTCCCCCTTCCGATCTCCCCGGTGTTATAAACTACGCGACGCAACAAAATAGACTAATTACGAGGGCGGAATAATGTATAAATGTTAATACACAGGCTGGTGCGCGCACTTGTACGCGACTGCACGTACGCAAAATTGATTTACGAGATGACGCAGGTGTTGTGCAATTATTGCCGTTTAATAGAGGTTTACCCCGATTAGTGAAAATCTGATTGTCTCTTGTTAAGAGCGCCGACTAAATTATGACAGTCGTGAATTATCGGACAGCTCGAAGCAGTCGCTTGTTCCACAGCTCGGAGACAGGCGTCTCAGAATTCGGGATCCAACAGTCCCAGATTCCCTTGAAACAGGTCACACAGGTGTTCATAATTGCCTTTCTTTTTCGAGGCGAGCCTTCCCAAGGATATACTTTGAAGAGAATTATAAACGCGGCTTGGAGAACCTACAGTCTGCTCAGACGTTTTATTAGTCTGAAATTCGCGAGATTTAGCCCTTCGAAGATGACGATGTCACTTTGTTTTTGTACGGTCGATTATGATGTTACAGGCCGGTACAATAATTTCTTGACGATTTAGACTTTTTAATATGTTTAATTGTTTAATCCTTTCTCGAAACTTACTGTGTTCTGAATTTTTCTCTTTATATCGATCGTAAAATATTAAGATCCGTATTTTCGGATACCCGCGCACTCATAATGAAGATCCACCCAACAATTATATGGAAACACAAAAAAAGTATAAATTTGTTGGACAGTGTGATCTGCCCTTGTGTAATCAATTTAAAAATATTCATTAGAGTCGGTACAGCCTACTGATGCCGGTTCCGAGGGGTTAACTTTAAGTAACGTCCATAAGAGATTGCTACTCGCAGAGCAAAATGGTTAAGATGACGCAGCGAAACGTACCATCATCAGCCAATGGCACCATGCCTGATAAATCGGATGAAGTGAAATTGACGCGGTAAAAAATGATCTTGAGGATCGATTTGAGTGGATCTGTACCAAGACCGTGTAGTTTCCGGTTACAAACTAATCTCTCCTTGAATTGAGGGATTACGAACGATTGAATTAACGATACGGCGCAGTAACTCGAGACAAACAGAACGGGAGATCAGGCTTCAATTGGGATCGTTAACGAGTCATTAACGCATGTACGTACATACATCGTGCGGATACGAGGTACGGGAAACGTCGTAACTGCATATATTCGCTAGCCCAGACGCAATCCGGCGAGTTACGATACAGGAGGCAAGCCGCAGAATTAAAGTTCCCGCAGTTTCGTGAACGACCAATAGACGAGCTTATAAAGAGGGATCGCAGAGAGCCGGGGCGTGCCGCGGCTCCGGCGTGCTCGCCGCTATCTATTAAATTTATGTCCGCCCGTAAAGATATCGGAATTTATTATTCCTAAAATCAGAAGCACGGTGTTGGCCGTGTCCAATATTCGTGCTGTCCTAATTTATTTTCGCGTGATTCCACCGGCTACATTAATTTTCCTGCGCCTTTTGCTCGCCCCTCCCCCCACCCCCGCCGTCGTTCCTGGTTCTGTTTTCTACCAGCTCACTAAATCCCCTCGGGCGAATTCCTTAATCAAAGGAACGGTGTTGGTTCGCGCGCAATTCACAACTGTGAAAACTTAATCATGCTGCTCCTCAACACGGTGACAAAGAGGAGGAACGGTTCGTAAACGGGTCACAGATAATCGAGTACGACTGCTTTACGAAAGAAGGGAAACAGTGTACATCGTCGTTCGTAATTACTATTTAACTGGCTACAATTGCACCACGCTGGTAATATTCGGTTGCTCGAACCAGAGTCGCTAAATTAAGACTTGTGTCCCTACTCTACCTTCCCCTTCTACCACGCTATTCTCGACGATTGCGCCCGCGATCCGGTCACGTGACACGTTTCATATTCGACTCTCATGGGCACGAATTTAGTTGTAATCTGGTATCCATAGGTATGGTGGCAGCACAGTAGTGCCCTGGCGGTGGGGATACAAACCGTATCGCGTGATTTGGCGGCTATCATTGCACTATTGCTTGTTGCGACCATAGACATATACAGATAGACTGCGCGGCCTGTACGAACCGCTGAAGCCTACAATGGCGGATTGTGAGAGAGAGAGCGATAGCCAGGGGGTATTGCGCTCTCTGTCTAATTGACGCGTTGGTGGGGAAAGACTCCCCTACGGAGAGTCTCAGTCGCCGGCACAATTCAAAGACCCGCGCGTGGTCTTTCTTTACACGCGCTGTTCTTCTCTATGTTCTGAATAAATAATATAATATACTAGCTTTTTAATAACGATTTTTCCAATATTGTTAAATCTTGTTGGTTTTCTAATGTGACATCACATGTCAAAAAAAAAATATTAACAAATTAATAAATACTATGTAGAAATCTACATTATCTAGCAAGCAATTAGGGGAATCTTTCCCCACCAACGTGTCAATTAGACAGAGAGCGCAATACCCCCCGGCTATCGCTCTCTCTCTCTCTCACTCTTTGTACCGCGCGTCGCCATTGTGAGCTTCAACTCGCCCATAAGACGGCGCAGTCTATCTCTATATGTCTATGGTTGCGAAAAAAGGAAAATCCAAAAACCTAGGAGAAGCAACAGACAAGAAAGGATACGCAAAAATAAAGCAATTGCAAATTGAAAGAGGTAACTGTCTACTATTATATTTACGTAGCCAAAGGAGAAAAAGTTGTCTGTCTTCACTAATGACGTCACAACTTTTGAACGAATGGACTTTTTCGAATGCTGATTGCTCCAAAACCTTCCCAAAGAAAGGGAGGTTTCTACGTCAAGCCGTTCTCAATTGATGCTGTCGCAAACATACATACAGACAGACACGATTTTATTGTATATAGAGATAGAGGAGAGATAGAGATGAATTAAATTTCAGAACTCTGTGGGCTAATTACACGAAACAACCCAAAGTCTGTTTAATGATGTCTGCCACTGAACGATATTATAGAATAAAAGAGGAAATAAAACCTTGTTGAACAGGAATCAGTCTTCCATGTGCACAAAATATACTGTATGAATCCAGGGTTGTATGTAGTATGTGTACGTAGTGTAAACATACTCTTCTGCTATGAATATTACGGAGACATCGCGTATAACAAGCGCTTTATCGAACATTTCGAGAGTAAACACGAGTCTTCCCTTCGTACACTCCGCAAAAAAATTGATAAAACATGGTGACGAACATAAGAACATAGTTACAAAAATGGATGCTTTATTCATGTTTTAAATGAGCTCATATGTTCTTTGTGCAAGGACTTATGACATACTGAAATAATGAATACAAGTGATAGAATCGGTAACACGGCAGTTAGAGTGTCCCTTAAAAGACGAAGTAGCGATAAAATGTTAGGACTCCCTCTAATTTTATTCCTTTTCATGTTCTAAGTAAGTGTGTAAAATATTAGCCTAATCGGATTATTCTAAACCCTGCCTCAAGAGGCTCAAAGTTAGGATATTCTGTAAAATTTTAAAATATTTAGTATTTTTGTAGTTTCTGATAAACTAAATGTTTCTGTTTTCTTCTTGTAGTTTTCAGGATTCTCTGAATTTCGGAAGATATTTCACGTGGACTGTCACGTGACATTGTGTCATCGCTCTACCATCCGTTTCTACGACGCTATACGCCACACCTCCACCATGGTCCGGTCACGTGACACTTTACATTGCTCGTGTATGTGTAACAATGTCACGTGACTAATCTGGCAATGACGGAGAAAAGAGAATTGCATCTCCTCGTCTGGCGATACCGGGCATACAGCGAAGACTTTACACGACTAAACTTTTACCCCGGTTTTGTCTCATAAGACCGTCAAATAAAACCATCCATCAAGTTTTGAAGTTCCGCCGTAAAGGGGAAGCTTCAATCTTCGAGTTTGTGGTAGTTTCACTCACGGAAAATTTGTTTTAATGTTTCCACCGACATTTGAACTTGCAGCATTTCCGAGAACAAACGTACCCTCAGCTGTTCGCCAGCCATATCGTGCAACATCTTTTTAGAAACTAATGAATGATGTATTGAGAAAATAGGGGTTGAAGCTTTAAAATCAGTCCAAGTTTATTCTTCTACCTACAATTTTTTTAAACGAAATTATTGCTGCTACATTTCCGAAAGTAGAAATTTAGTGTGCAAACGCTTTCTGGATCCACTGTATACAGTACGAACAATTTAGAATTAAATCACGAGAAAATGGCGTTCGTGTTATTTCATTGAAGTCACCCGCATGGTGAATTCGATTTGGAAAAGGGCGGATTTGGCTTGTAAAAGGGGTGAATTTGATTTCCAAGTGGCTGAATATGGCTTGTGAAAGAGTAAATTTGCCGTGTAAAATCGGAATTGATATTGAAAAATGCAAAAAAATCCCGTGGCTCTAGATATTTTATCGCGGAGTGTATCCGAGCCAAGATAAACGCAGAAGATTGACCCTCAAGACAGTTAGGCTCGTAACTGGAAGAACGCGGATATTTTCTTGGTCGTGTAGACGCGCCATAAAGATACTCACCTACGCAAATGCGTGTTCGCGTTTCAGTGGAATAGTGCCCTTGTTTTCGAGTAATCGTGGATCGTCCCGCCGTAAGTATCCATCGCGGGACTATGACCAATAAACAAGATGCAAGCCGTAAAGCGCTCTCCTCTGGAAGCTCCGTTCCTCGGCAATGATGGCGTTAATCGGAACGAAACGGGTCACAGTCGAGAAGCTGCCAGGGATGATCGAGTCTCGTTTCGGTATTTGACGATTCGGGTCTGGTTGGGTCGGGACCCGAAAATTAATACTCGGGTAGGGAAGACTGCGTATTAGCTCACGCGTTGCGATCTCTCGATAAGAGCAGCCAATCTAAAAAAAAATGGAAATCCAGCCAGAGGGACATCGTACAGGAGGAAATTGGAGCGACAAAGCTTTATAGACGCGGTCAATATAAAGAAGGTGTCAAGATCGCAGTCGGTTGGGTTCCCATGCGAGTTCAGAAATGAATGGGAGTCGATAAGCGGTGGATGAGTTCCTACAGTTTCTCCAGCTTCCTCTTTGCTGTCGTTATACCTGCGAACATGCTTCACGTGACACCGCAGTCGCGAAGAGCTTCGCCTGGAAAAATGTTCTCCACGGTATCTCTTCCATGATCGTCAGACTGTGTAGTTTTTATCGTTCCCGTGGCTCCATACGTATCTTCTGTACCTGCATGGACGACCTATCTACAATTTGCATTCCAATGTCTGTCATCGACGTTTCGAATTGCCATCTAACGTTCCCGTAGTTTTTCGCGCCGCGCCACGCATCCGCCCATCCGTCGACATCCGCGCCGGATACCTGAAATTGGAAACCGTCATTACTGAATTGTCGAGGTATAGCTACGTATCTGGGCTCTCGCGCAAGCGTCTGTGTGTGAAGCTTGCGATAATCGGATTCTACCAATCATACTTGATGCGGACACTGTATGCTTGCAATTCGAAATGTTGTTGAGCAAATATAACTACGAAAAATGAAGAAAAGCTATGACAAATTGACAAGGCGGTGATGAATTATTTATAACAGAAACGCTTTAGACTGGTCAAAGAAAGAGAGAGAGAGAGTAAACTAATTCCGTGATCATTTAATTGGCGAACTACTGGCATAAAAATTATCATCTATCTTTTGACGGTGATGAGCATATTGCGGATTTCACACATTTATGGCAATATTGACAATTAATGGATAGAATATTATCTACTATTCGAAAACTTATTAGGGTTTCTAAGAGATCAAACGAATGTGCACGAAGCTGATATGACTTGCGATTAATGAAGACCCATAAGAGGGGAAGTAAGTAAGAAGAAATAATGTACAAAAGAGAAATATTTTGAACACACTCTAATGAAAAAAAAATCTAAATTAAAATATTTTAATTGACGAAATAATTGTGCAGTTTATTTGTAGTCTGAAAATGTAAAATAACAATACGATCGTAGGAACGCGTAAATAACATGACTGGCTCGGTCATTGTCGTTGCCATCAACAGTCAAACAGGTTAAACATAGCGGAACAGTGCAACCAACTCATTTCAATAAATAAAAACAAAATGAAATATTTGGACAGGGGAAGACTGGAAGCGCGATTCTTTTTTTATGTTTCAATGACGAGAACAAATGAAATGATTCTAGCGAAGGGATGGGGGAGAGGGATGCTGTCGAGCTGTCATGAAGTCCGCCGTAAACCCGCTGCTGTGATGCAAATAACGGGAATCACGTAATTGACCGGGCGAAGTAGAAATTTTCGTATAATTCCATTTGCATCCCGGCCTGAAAAAAGTAGACGTTACTCTTTGTCAACGATTCAATGCTGTTCGCCAATGGCGTCGGTGTCGTTTGATGGACAGTGTGTCTATAAAACAACGCATTTGGCCATGCCACGAGCCTTTCACAAATAAACTGATCGTCAACAAACACGAACGCTACACCATACATATTTCGCATAACGAGCTGACCCGAGCAAAAATCTCTAGCACGGTAGGTACACTTTCTCGTTCTTTTGTTTCTCTCTCTCTCTCTTTTTGATTTTAATATCCCCATAACTTTGCGGCCGCGTATAATTTTACGCGAGGAAACAACGCGCGATACTCTCCCGAAATTAGTTTCTGCTCGAATAGTGAACAAAGAATAGCTCGCGCCGCCATCGCGAGCAAAAAACGAGATTTTATTTCCCGCCGTTGCAGTCTAACCAATTTTCCTGAAATTACTACATAATGTTACGCAATTATTTTACGCATGGTTAGCCGAGTTTCACCGAGCCGATAAAACCGAAAGTTTA
This sequence comes from Lasioglossum zephyrum, assembly GCA_028455615.1. Classification (NCBI taxonomy): domain Eukaryota; kingdom Metazoa; phylum Arthropoda; class Insecta; order Hymenoptera; family Halictidae; genus Lasioglossum; species Lasioglossum zephyrum. The sequence continues at coordinate 698,997 of CM052332.1, forward strand.
CCGCTTCCGAATTAGCATTAAATTATTTCATACTCGTTACGATCACATTTGGTGTCGGAGCTGATGAAATAAATTGAGATAAAGTTCTCGGTTAAACTCTAGTATAGTTCGCAATTCATCGGTCTACGAAATCTCTTACTCATATGGGCAAGCGATCGTTAGTTTATAGTTAGAAATTATGAGTAACAACAAATTACTAGAAACTGATTTTCACATACGTAACATCTGTTTGGTTGCGAATATGTGAATGTTCTGTCTACTCTAAAGACTACAGACTTTATGCAAATTAAAAATTGTTTGCATCGAATACGATGAACAGGAGCAGGAGCCAAAAAATTTCATCTTCCCTTTAATAATTTTGATAAGCTGGGATTAACATATAGAAGTTCTTAAATTCTTCGGTAACAGTTTTTTTTAAATCGGTGACGTGTACACTTCTCTGTATACAAACAATTAACATATTTTTCAACAAACTATGTCCTGTATAAATTTTAGTAGTAATTTAATTATAAAAAATAGTAAATAGAGTAGTCTTATATTTTTTCTTCTCTGCTATTGTAAACAGTTTTGTAAAAGGATTTCATTCCGTTAATAATAAATAAACAATAATAATAATAATAATATTTTCTGCATGTGAAGTTTGTTATTTTGTATCGTATCGTGGTTTCCCTGAATCATAACCCTCCTCGTGTATAAGCGACGGTAAAAATGAATATGCCGTTACGAAAAAACGAACATTAACTCTTCTTTTATGATCAATATCGAGGAATAATATACGGGATCATAATTTATCCGCGACTATTCTCTTGCTGTCCGGAAATGCTTAACAAAAAGCGGAGTATTTCGGCAAAAGATAATAGTCATATTGCGTCTATATGTAGATTCATAATAATCCTCCATCGCACCGTTTATTTCGGACAATTGCTGTTCTTCGATACAATTCATCGGACCAGGAGCTACAGTACAATACCGTACATTAAAAGACCTGGCAGAGATAAATGATTCGAGAATCGATAAAATCGTAAGTTGCCGATGAATTTCGAAACTGCTGAAAATTAAATAACATCTACAACCTACAGTGAATATCGGGAGTTACGTTCTACTTGATCCCAAAGTAACCAACGTCTATAGAAAATATGAAGGACGAGATAAATATAGGGTGTTTAGCGTCACATTATGAGCCAGCGATTTTATTCCAAAAAAAATGAAAAAGGTAAAAGTTATACTGTTTCTTGCAATGTCATCTTTTATCTGTATCTTTTTTTTAATGAACGGACCTTCAATTTTGTAAGTGGAATTGTATCTTTTTACCACATACATATTCACAAATGGAAGAAACACTTCGAATACCAATGTGTTTATAAGTGTAAGCTTTGCGCAGAGGTCGGTGAGCCATATATGCTGCTGGAGTGGGCAGGACTAGATAGTTTAGAAAAGTAAACAGATAAATATACAGAGTGACAGTGAAACACACAATTAATTGAGAATTGACATTGATAATTGGTGAGTAAACGAACAAATTACACTTTCATTTCTAAAAGAATAGTGCAGAAAAAAAAGTTACAGACACCATAATGTAATAAATATGTACAGAATGTGTGGCTTGAATATTCGCATTTCTCTTAACTTTATTCGCACGTGTTCGACTTCGTTTTATCGCTTCTTATCGTTCTTAACTTCGTCCCTCGACGAAAAGAGAAACAAAGAGAATACGTAATGCCTCTTCTTCTGTTCTTCAAGTTCACCCTAACTTTTGATATTCAAAGCTATACATACAATATACATAGCTACATTCTAAAGGGGTTGTAGAATGAGAGCACAATTATCGAGTAACAATTACAAAACAATGAACTAGACGTCAAAGGACTTGGAAAAAACGTTTAACTACATAAGTTGATTATTTTTCGTAATAAATGTTGTGACACTTTTTTTGTCGCATATGTTATACTATTGACAAAAAATATACATTCATGTTGAAAAGTCACAAAATTTCAGATCAACACCTAGTAGCACAAAAATATTAGATAGATATTTTTTTCAAATATTGGAAAAATATTTTTTAAGCCACATTTTTTCATATGAGAAAAATATTGGATCTTAATATTATATACATGTACAAGAATAAAGATTATCTGTATATTAGTAACAAAATATTCTACTTCTAATATGAAATAAAGATTCATTTAATATTTAGAAAAAAATATTTTCCTCGTAACATGAAACAGATATTTCCTACATATTTAAAAAGAAATATTTATTACTTAGTATAAAATAAATATTGTATGTACATTTGAATATAAAAAAAGATTGAATCTCTTTTTAATATTACATCAAAGCGTATACAATATTTTGTGCTATTAGGGACTGTTCTACTGCTTTCATGGGAGCTTAGCTTTTGACCGACCAGAATGTGAATATCACAAACCTAGTGCAGGATCTCTATGTACAACGATTAGAGCTATTTCGAAAGCAAAGTGGTCAAGCTTTTAGACAAGTCGTCTAATTAGGAGAGGTACTAGTGCTATTAACTTTCGATTGATATAGACCGTAGCTTATGTTCAATTCATCGAATCCTCTCAGGTTCGTATTAATTGCATACGGGTATTAGTTAATGTGCAAAGCTTCTATCATGGATGTAACCTGAATCATTACGTGATCGTTAATTGAGATCAAGCTATGTGTATCTCAACCAAAAATTGTCGGGATTTTTTTTTGAGAAGGAAAGAAGAACAGAACAACAATAATTATGGAATAGGAATTATTATCCTGGAGATTTCATACTTAATTCAAAGGTGATTTCCTAACGATGCGAAATAAGACGATGAATTATGCTGTAACCGGCCTATCTCTCATCTTTATTAGGTGCTTATTATTATACGCTGGCCTGCCTGAATTTAATATCGCAAACGGGTTCTCCGACGAACTTCGCCGGCTGCGAAATACCACTAACATACCAACAGGCATAAGCGAATTTCGAATTCGGGATAAACGTATTCGCTGCAACCGTCGATTCAACTATATCCAGATATACATTCGCGAGTTCACAAATTCCTGGGTAAATACGTGTGATAAATGTTGTCCAAGTGCTTTGCAGTTCGACAATTCTCTGACGACGCACGATGAATTTTTTTTTAATGGAAGCTGAATCTTTGCTGAATAGAGGAAAAATAGGGAGATTGCGGTACGAATGGTTTTTAACCTTGAAAAATTCGTCAAAGATGCACAATTTCACGAAAAAGTCGTTTCTACGTTACCACGAGAAGAAATTTTTTTTAACATACTATGTATCACTTCCCGTATATTTATTCACGCTGATTTTAAATCTGGTCTTAAAATTTGTCTACGACCTCAGGATTTTTCAAAAAATCGAATTATAGTTAAACAGTTAAACTTTTATTGTCAACGACCATGGCCTCGCTGCAAGCACCGGTTCCCCTCCGATCACCGAAGTTAAACAGTGCAGGGCGTGGTACGGGCTTAGATGGGTGACCGCGTGGGTATACATGTATGTATACTCCGGGCGGTGGCTTATTTGAGTACTGTCCACGGGTTGTTGGCAAAAAGGTGGTTCGGAACCCACCATAAAAAGGTAGGTCCCACTGGATTTGGAAAGAGAAGGAGATGGTGTATGGACTTGAAACCCTGCGGGGACCAAGTATCCTTACTTTACAGTTAAACTTTTATTTCTTTCAAAGTTAAAAACATTCGTACCGTAATCTCCCTATTTTTCCTATATTCTGCAAAGATTCAGCTTTCATTAAAAAAAAATTCATCTCTCTATCTCATTTCTATCGAAAGTTATTTCTTTTTGAATCGAGAAAAATCAGTCCTCCCCACTGTGCGACTGGCCCGAAACTGGCCCTGCAATCCTGCAACCTGATACTCTTTCCCGCCACGGGTACCCGATTCATTCGCCTGATACAACTGACACTGGTTTTCTTCACCTGCGTCAAACCAGCGCCGTAGAATAAACAATCGACAACCGGGCGAATCGGGATTGGTGTTCCATCGCGTCGCGTCGGCCGCAGTTTGCCACTAACAAGTGGTCGTTGAGCAAAATCACCTGGCTATCCGTATGGGAACAGGTTCTGCGATCACGGAAAGTTCGAGGGTCTATTTTGCGGTTCTCGTTTCAGACTCCATTCCGACCATCCTACCCGAATCCCCCCCCCCCCCATCGTTTTACCTAATTCAGCAGGCAGAAACGCTGTTTGAGTTTGGTTATCGAATGCTTTTACAACCGACTACATTCGTTGTATCTCGATCTTGGGTCCACGGTCGGGCCCAGCGTTCCTGCAGCATCCCCTTTCACCTACATCCACTCTCCGTTCCCAAGGTAAACAATCGCGTTTAACGAGGAGTTTCAGGAATCGACTCACGGCAAGAACCACTGTCGGCGAACCAATCAGCACCAACGACAGAGCACCACCATCAGCGGCCCAAGCGGCAGTAGCTCTCGGCGAGGCAATCTAAACAAAAACAGGTTCCTCGATCGCGGATCGTTAGGGTCCTCTCCAATAAATGCTGCCAACATTTTTCGGATTGCTCCTATATCCCCTATTGTTCCACCTAATCTTATGGGTGAAAACACACGGTCGTTTCCAGCATCGGATAGACTATAAATATAAAAGACGACCAGACCGTTCCTGGGCCTGCGTAACGCCGCTGGCACCTGTCGTGTGGCTTCAGGTGGGGCCTGGGTGGGGAGAGCGGGTTCCGAGATGGGTGGAGAGACAGAAATCGACTGCTATAAGATGGTTGCTCACCCGTGGCTGCTCCCAAGACCGGTTTAGGAATCCGGGGCCACGCTTACGCGCCAGTGATCGTCAACCTCGATCCTCGGGATGCTGTAACTACCGACAGCTATGGCAACCTCGAGGGCGGCTGCCGCACAGTGCTATTGTATTTGATTAATTTTTTAATTTTCGTGTTAGGTAGACATTTAGAAATCAATATCAATTGAAAAAATATTGAAATTCGAAAGTTGACTTTTTCGCAAAATGTCGCGTGAATTTTCGAACCGGTCCACTGTGTGCCGTTCTCGAAGACACTGTTCGCCAATGGTCGGCCGATGACGAGATACTTTTACGAGTGACTCGGCTATGCTCATTTCTCTCCTCTCGTTTTCCGCAACACCGCGCAACCCTGTAGAAACGCGAAGACACGCAGTCGGAGAACGATCGCGGGGAAAAAACATTCGAGATGTTTTTACATAGGAATGCGCGAAGAAGAGAGTAGGATAGTCGTGATCAAGATTCGAGACACACCGATGTGCTACTTTTGCCCTGTATCTTTCAACGAGAGAATGACGAAGGGACATCGATGGTAATAACAACATTTAATCCTGATGTTTGCTGGAATTCACTTTCGACGCGGCAGTACGACGTTTCCAAGAAGATATTTGAGCGGAACGATCTCCGATCGAGTCCCCCGTCTTCCTTTTAGCCGTTGTTCTCTTTTAAGACGAGTTTTCTTGAAGGACGTCGCCCCGTCGGGAAACGCGGGCTCTTAAAGTATTTTTAATCTCGTTTCAAATCGTGTGACGACGACGCACCGATCTATCGATTTCCACGAGCGAGACTGCGAGAAAGCCGGGTCATGCTCTCCTCTTGCGTGGCAATATCCGGGGGCCGGTGTTTCGTTCATCGTCGTGTTTAACGCGGAACGCTCCTCCGATTGCCCCCATCCCCACCCCGTATCTTTCGATTGGGTTCCTTCGGTCGGAAAATTCCTGGCAAAAAGCGTCTCACCGTGGAGTGGCGGTGTCTCAATCGCGAGTACCTCGTTGAATCGTACAAAACAATTCGATGAGTTAACGAGGTATGCCGGGGCAAGTTTCGCCCCGTTTCTTCGATCGGATCCAGTCATTGAAAGATTCCTCCGCGGGTGCACCGGGAGACCATAATGCCACGGCGATCTTCCTCGCTGCTCGTGTTTCCGCTGCGGATTCTCCGCCAAGGAAAAAACCAGGCTGCATCGTCGGTTTATGGTCCGCGGGATCGCAATGGGAGCGTGTTCCACTGATACGCAGCAGCCAACTCAACTCGGCTCCGCTCTACACCGCTTTGCACGGTTCCCGACTCGGTAGCCCGAGTCAAGCGACAAAATCACCGTCCCTCATTACGGTCGATGATCCGGCCGACAGCGTATTTCAATCTCCGGGGGATCGAACTTGAAGAAGCTGTCCTGCTCTGGAGACAGTGCCCCGCTCGGGATGCCACACGCGCTGCTCTGCCACTCCGCGATGCACAGTGAACTATTTGGCCCGAAAAGCTGGCCAAAAGTGGATTAACAAAATTTTGTCTAAAATATAAAATATTGGAATTAGTGTGAAGAAAAACGCGAGCGAATACGAGCGAACCCGGAATCCGTGTTTACGGTTGACACGAAGTAATAATAAGTCACGTTGTAATAAGCGATACATTTCTATAAAGTGTTTCTGCAGAGCACACTAACAGTTTAATTAGATACATCCACTTTTCCACTAATTCGGTTCAACATAAAATTTTTGCATTTTGAAATAGTTAAATATGTACCGAATGATATTCCAACACCTTTTTATTAAATCATTAAATTTCGTAAAGATGTATTCGTAGATAACGTTGAAAACATGCAAGATTCATGCAATGTTTATGGTAGGGTATAAATCTATGTTTCAATTGATTTTATGATAATTTTCATTAATTTGCATACACGAATACAGGATCAAATTGTTGCTTACACCTGTTCTGTTCGTATTTTTATTTTTTGATATAGAACGAACAAAAAATGAAGTCGTAGGTATCTGCCTCAGAAGCATCCTTTCTGAATATTTTTTCTGGACATGCAACATTACTTACATGCAAGCAACATGCAACCGTTTGAAACTTAATAACTTAATAATGGCTCATGCAAAATACAAGTTGAACACGTTGATTGCCATGTCACCCATATTTGGGTGACGGAATGATTTCTCCAGACAGATTTGGTTATGATTTGTGAAATGTAGTTGGATTGAAAAAGTAATGAACATCATGAATCATAACTTCCCGATTTTCCGTTTCATTAAATCAATTTCCTTGGTCTCGCTCAATTTCTGTGGCCATTCAGTTAGCAGTCACCGTAATAAGTAATGGTTTAAATTTAATTTAAACATGTAATGAAAAACATAGAGTTCCGTTTAAAACTTCCAAAGTGTCCTTCACAGCATTCTCGAAGGTCATTACAAAGTCAAGCAATTATTATCACTGGACAGCGGATCTTCATGCGTTTATGAAGAAATTGATTGGGTGAAATATAAAACGGTAAAGGATTAGAAAAATTTAAGAGTACTGAAATGTTCTTTTGAAATGAAATCGACGTTTATATTATTCCTGCTTCCCACAATCAATGCAGGATGAAGATAGTAGGGAAAATCTGTTTGGAAAGGTGTTCTTGCCAAGATATTTCAAGGTCATTAAAATCGATGAGGAGGTGAAACATCGAAATAATTAGCTCTGAACGATCTAGAGATCGACGAGAGGCCGTGACAGGTTTTCCAACTTGAGCTGAAGCTTGTTCGGGCGCGTGATGATCAGGCTCTTCGATGTTGTTTGCACCCACACCGTGACGAATGAGATTCTTTGCCCTGAATACGATCAATCTGTCAAACTGATTGGAACACCCGAAATCATCGACTCGTGTTCGTGGGTGTGATACCGCAGTTGGTTCTCGTTGGGTAATCATAGGCATTAATAGCTGAAGACGTTGTAATATCGTGTAATTGAACCGAGTCGTTGGAACACTGCGTGCCTGGGGTGATCTCATGCATAGACAATTAATCGTTCTCCGCACGGAATGACGTGAATTCGTTTGCCCGCCGGTGGAACGCGTGTAGAACCATAGTGTAATATTCAATTCGCCACGGAGAAACACGGCCGAATTAAAAAGAATTTTTATCCCTCGAGCCTGTTTCACCTGATTAATCGAGCATCCCATTAAACAACGAAACAACTGTTACAGAGGCACCTTGCTTGTCGACGGTTCTCCGTTTACTGCCGGCGTAACCTACCCAACTTTACGAGTACATAGCTCCAGATTTCAAACTCCGAAACTTCAAACTATCTAGACTGCGACACCATCCGAATCACTAAATACTGATGTAACGGGAATTTTACGAATCCTTAACGAGGCCCTCAACGAAGCGTTAGTGGTCTTTGTAAAGACGACATTGAATCCTCGTCTCGTTACCAGAGATTCAAATGTACCGATGTTCCTAACTAATTCAAAACAACAACCCCCCCCCCCCCATCTGCCCTAATTATTTCGAGCTTTTTATAGTTCTCTCAAAATTCTAAAGTATCCACAGGATCAAGTTCTTATGGTGGGATCTCCTTTGCGCGTCTGAGCGCAGCCATTTTTTATCCATACATACGTGGTGAAAACTGACATTTCTCGATTCATTGGAATCGGGAATGGAATCAGAAAATTTTTAAGTCTTTAAAAAAGCACGTATATGAAATATCCTGCAAAATAATCTGCAAAATAATCTATTTCTTCTGTTAGTAAACAAATTACAAATAAAGTAGCAGGATTTGTGATTTCTTCCAATGTCTTCACAGTTTACTAATTTTTATTTTTAGTCTATGCTAATAATAACTTTCTCAAACTATTGTTACAGAATGAGTAAACTATTTTGAGAGTGAACCGACACTCCAAATGGTAAATAATATACCAAGACTAATCAATTGTTACGATGCCTAAACTAAAGCTGAAAATCAGAAGCCTGATAATAATTGAACAGGAAGGAAAATATCAATTTCCCAAAAGTTGAATTTCGTTCCTTCCATCCCCGAATAACTTACAGTTAATATTTCATTCCCTCCTCACGACTATCAATCATCTTCTACAAATATCCTACCGACGCGACGTGAAAACTTTAAAGTAACTCCCGGCGATAAAGTCAAGCGGAAATAAGAAGTTAAATGAAATTTTTATCTAAGAATAAAGAGCGAAGTAATTTTGTGTAGAATATGATGAAAAGATGTAAAGAAATAATATAACATGATGCTAGATTAAAATTTCTAGCAAAATCAATTTCTGGATACTTCTGCAAAGGCTGTAGCCGGATAGGTAGATCAGAAATGACCCTAAATCAAATTGAATTTGGTGAAATTCACGCAATATATCGAAATTTTCAGCCTCATACCTCTTGTCCTCCTTAATTTAAAATTCTGAAAAAATCACGCATATTTTAGCTATTAAAAAGCACATTTATTAATTTTCTCAGACTTTTCAATTGAAGAGGATAAGAGAATTTACGGAAAAACCTGATTTTCTTTGTCATCCCATTATTACGCCCCATGTCGAGATGTGGGCTTGAAAATTGGCACGAATTGTTCGTTGATATTCCGCGTTACATGCCGTATTAGGGCTTAACAGTCAAATTAGGCTAGCCTAATGCGGACCTAATGATCTCTCAAACCGAATTTATAGTCAGGGATTTACTTTAGACGCTCTTATAGTGGTGTGAAAAAGGCAAACGTCTTACTCCATGTAAATACGTGTTCGTATGTGAATGTAATCAGGGCCAGGGTGTCGTAAATTAAAGGTTAATCTCTCGCACGCATTCTGGAAATATTGTCGAAATTTATTACAAGATTAAGCATATCGCTTAACTCGCTATTCGAGCAACGTGAGCCGAAACTCTGTAAACTGCCTCGCATCGACCAACCCCTTGTGCTTGGACCTTCGCGTCACGTGGATCATACTGTGCGCTAGTTGACCGGAAAATCATGGTGCAAAATTCAGGTAAGTAGACGTCGTCCATAGAGGGTGGTTAGAGGATGGACCCCTAGTGTCACCGTTTCTCAAAGTAATACGCGTGAAAATGCTGACGTGTCGCGATAGTTGGCCGTGCCATCATCATCTGCTTGGCTCGCGTATGTCGCGTCGCGCTTACTACGTTGGCGGACGGACTAGCAGGTTCCGATCAGAACCGAGTATCAGATCGCGGGCAGTTTTATTTGAAATTTCTCGAGACTGGAAACTGGAACCGGTATGCGAGAACGGTACGAGTCTCCGATAGGAATGTGGATTTGCTTATCCACACGCGGCGCGTAGTCGAGCACGACTAGGTGAAGGCACGATCGCGCAAGAGCCATTCGGATAGCCACGATTATATACCTCGCGGAATAAATTGCTACAACGTTTTGCCACAGAATCGTGTTACACGAGCAAAATGATGGCTGATTCTCGGACCGTGCCGGGACAGCGCAACGTGGACGCATGACGTGCGCGTCGACCCTAGCAGAACTGACCACCGCACAGTGGAGAATATGGCCCGAAAAGCTGGCCAAAAGTAAATTAAAAAATTTTCATCTCTTGGAGACATTTAATCGCCATTGAAACATTTCTCTCTGTGAACAATAATAATGACGTAGATCAAGTTGATATCTGGTGCCCCAACCTCTATGAAATATTTACTTTTCATTGTTTTGCACATGAAGCAGTCTTATACAATCTTGTACAAAAGACCGAATGCAAAAATGATATCGTAAAATAAAATAATATAGTTTTCAGAATTCTGTTCAGTTACTAAATGTTCTATCGAGTAGATATTGAGTACTCGAGAAGCTGAAGGTTCATTTCTACTAAGAAAATTTTCGTTTCATTGCCGCGCGGTGAAATTATGCGAAGAGAGAGAGAGAGAGAGAGAGAGATAGAGAGAGGGAGAGAGTAATCGAAAACACACAAGTTCTTGGAGTGCGGATAAATAAGTTCTTCGTTGTTCGAACAGGCATTTGCATATCAAAGCTGTTACGTTTGTAACGAAACGTGTTACGATGCACGCTCGATAATTCGGTACGACCGGAATGGCAGTAAAATTCCATCCAGAGCGTCCTTCGAATCGCCTGACAGTGTAGATCGCTTTCGCATCGGGTCTTTCAACGACCATCGCTGGCGCACCGCTTCCAATACCAAACCAAACCATCCACTGCGGAACAATTTGAAAGCGGAACCCTTCACAGTTTCAGATATGGCTTACTCGAATTGCGTAACACAAACTTTCTTTTCACTGACTTCTTGTACATCGGCCTGCCAGCGGACCTTCACGGTGCCATCATAATTTACACCGAAACGAAGAAAATTATGTTTGCCATTTTCAACCTTTTGTATCTCGCAAGTATCTGTATGGGTTTAAAGATATTTTATCAGGATTAAAAATGGTGTAGCCGGATAAGAGGGGCCAAAGTGCTCGAAAATGTCAAGTTTTTTATTTTCTTAACTATGTGCCACCACTTTGAAAAATCTGAAACAATTATATGTTAAAAACCATAACGAGATGCTAAAACTGTAAAAATGCAAACGTAGTATTCTAGAACCTCTACAAGAAATCGGCATTTCAAACTTTGTGGGGTTGAAAATTGGCACAAAGACATGTGGGGTTGAAAATTGGCACAAAGTATTTTCTTTGGGCAAGCAAATAGGCCTATTGCAGTTCCAGTTTCGTTTAGGCTGTATGCCCTTCTAAAATGTCAATTGGGTACTCGGGTACTCGGCTATGAACAGGAAGGTTAAAATTACTTGATCGCGAGGTGTTGCATTGGCGGCTGCACGATACAAAGCATGAACGCAGCGGCACTCCCTAGAAAGGTCTCCTCGTCTGTGGTTCGGTGATAATTCGATTGTTCTTGCCGGTACGGCGCGGCCATGGCGATTATCACAAAAACGAGGGACATTCAAGCAGCAGGACGTAAAACAGTTCAGCGACATTCTCATAGTATTTGCGACCGCAAAAATTCCGCAAAGAAACGCGGACGCGACACCGACGACACGCTCCGCAGAAGCTTATGATTTTTCCTGTCCGAGCCGATTCACCAGTTTTCACTTTTTGCCCTTTCCCCTTTCACCTTTATTTACCCCGGCTTAACGAGATTATTAAATCATAGCGTTGATATATGTCGAGTCAGATGCAATAATTAGCGGTCATTTATTCAACCGTCCCTACTCGTGTTTTAATTGAAGCAGTCACGGCGTAAATTCCTCCACACCGCGCCGAAACGATGCGATGGGCGTCCGATTTCAGGGGCGATAAGCCCGACGCGCGTGAAAACAGCAATGATAATTTTCATTATCATTTTTATACTTATTATAGCCTAATTAGAGTCAATTTGACTTCGAACGAGTCCTCAATTAATTCAACTTGCGCAAACGGGGTGCTCTGTAGTCCGCGGTTTTTTTTTTATTAAGCTATAGAACCCCAAATGGGATTATTAGCAGCATGCACATGACTGTGCATTACAAAGATAAACTGTGTCTAGAAAAATTTGGCAGTATAGTGTTCACGAGAAAAAGAATTGTTAATTAATCAAAAACCCCTACAATGTTCTCTGAGTTATGTTAATTTGAATCTCTGCACAAAATTTCATGTCGATTGGTTGAAAACTTTGAGTTATGTTCCCAACCGGTTGAAAAAAATATGATTTCGAGAAAAACGCATTTAAAGTTTTTCTTCGATTATAATGGTACAGAAGTAGCCTATTATGCTAGAGTTGTAAGGGTTCTATTGGCAGAAAACACGGACACTTATCTGCGAGTTGCGTTCCCCTGTTGTAACGCCATTGCCAAGATAATTCAATGAATTTCGTAACGTCTTTAACGGCATGGTCTCTCTAAAATAATTACGTAAGTTTGCAATACAAAGGTGTCCTTCGACTGGGGTGGAACCGTTCGAGAGCCGGTTACTAACTGGGTTTACTCTGGTCTGGTAATTTTAAGAAATTCAATCCGTTGGCAGTTGGCCACCGGGCGCGAAAATCTCGTTCGCTTAACCGTCACGAAATGAAATCCAAGCGAATCTAATAAAGCGGCCGAGATGCGACTGAGGGTTGGTTCCCAGATTTCTTCGGTTCTCGCTATCCTTCTTAGTCGACACACTACGAGGATGTCGCAGTTGTATTAATTCGACGCTATCACAACGTGCTATCAAACAATCCCGACGTCGCGACATCTGACGAAACCGTGACAGACCATTGCCTTCTTTCTATCGAGCATCACGTGTACTGATTTATTTAATAAAGTTATATATGTACACGTCAATGAAAGCTTTAAACTTTATGATCAGTTCAGGTTTATCGTCGTAGAATTCTTTTTCACAAGATTGTAAGAGTTTAAGTAACAATAATTTGGAAATTTAGTATTCAGATACTTTTTGAAGACACTGTTATACATATATACAAAATTGACAGAAGTTAATAGCAACAATTCTCTTAATGACGACGTACCTATCGTTCTTTGAGAAATTTCGTTCAAAAATGAAAATGAGTCGCGGCAATGAATAAACGTATCGGTGTGCTCGAGGAATAACGCTATCATAAAATTTTCTGTGATGTTCAAAGTTGTATACAAAGGGATTAAAGGTAAAGTCTACTTGATTACATTGCTCGCGACGTGTACACAAGCAAGTTATTGAAAATCGATCGGCTTATGAAGCCGTCCCCACCCCTCCCCGTTCAACAAATTATAAAATTTGTAATTTCGGTTCCCGGATCGGGCATTCATTAATTGGAAACGTCAACGCGCGCGCATGATAAAATTTAACATCGACGCGAGTAATCAGCGCTTCCAGGTTGAGCTTTGCGGAGCTTCGATTTGTGAAAAGTCAATAAACCCTGCGCAAAACCTGCATTTAATTTATTTAAGCCGAAACCGCTATCGTTGACGGATATTTTCCCTATATGAAAAATGATTCTTATTAAGTGATCCGCGATGGAGATGAATTACCGTTTCAAATTTATACAGAAAAATCGATAGACGCTTGAGCTGAGGCTATTAATAATTTATTTTTAATATTCATCCATTTCATATTGAGTCCAAACCGCACAGATTTGTCTACGGTCAATAATCGGATCAATCAAATTTTCCAAGTGAAAATCAATGTATCTAATGTTATATTATTATTTTTGTAACGTTGCAAAAATTGTAAAGTGCTCCTCAAGATTAGTTCGAAATGTAACGATCTAAAAAATCGGGGTAACCCCTTCAAGAATATGATCGGTTTTTTATTTTTTTTAATTATATGCCCCAACGAGATAATAACGAGATGCTAAAACTGTAAAAATATAAACGTAATATTTCATAACCTCTATAAGAAATCAGTATTTGAAAATTTATCTTATTTTTTAAAGTTCGGTTTTGAAGCTAAAAATTCTAGAAAAAAATCATAGATGTGATTGTAATAACTAAAATATGTCTGATTTCTTTCAGCATTTTCAATTGAACAATTCTTTGCCACCCAATGTCGACATGTTGGGTTGAAAATTGGCAGAAATTATTTTCTTTGGATAAGCTACCTATCAATTTGGTTTAGGGGCATTTTTTACCATTAAAGAATGTTCACATTTTTCCATGGTTTGTTTCCTCGATTTACAACGCTTTCATAATCACCGACGTAGACATTACAATTGCAACAGTCTGTTAAGTAGTAATTTTAGCGTTTCATTTATAAATTTACATTTTCGTGATAAATGCAGGATGCACACTGAAAGCCCATAAAAAGTTTTAAGACTCGATAAATCCTTTCCCCACGTACATGAAATAAATCACTGGTATTTAGAAGTCCAGCACATGCCCGATAATTTCCATGAACAGGTCAGTCAGCGGTAAAAATATAAACAGCCAGTGGGATAATCAGCGCAACGTTGCGAATACGGTAAAAAGTACATCGCGACGGCCAACAAACCTCTGAATGCACCCTTGTATCTTCTGTCTCGCGCCGACGATAAATTTCGCGCTGATACGCCGGCCGCTGCTTCAACCGGTAGTTCATTTACGGCGAAAAAATACACTGTGCTCGTGCAAATATTCGAATTTGCATTTAGATCAGGTTTTCGGCATTGAAAAATTGAATTAAGGACCGGGGAATCTATACGTATACGGGAACATTTATGAAATCAGAGTCGCGCGATTAAGCGCTGAAACGGAACGACGCGTACCACTCGGGAAAAATGTGCAACACCCGGGAAAAACGTGCATGCATACACGCAGCAAAATTGAACAGATCATAATTAGTCTACGGATGAACAATCCGATCAGTCAAATTTTTCCAATGAGGTAACATTTTCCAGTGGAAATCAATATATCTAAAGAACGCTTTACTTGTTTTCAAATCATAATTTTATAATTTCTCAACAGATTTTATCTTCCAACTTTAGTCGACTACTTCTTATATTAATTTATACAGGGTGAGTCCGCAGAAACAAAACACCTAAATATCTTCCATACTTTTCGTTGTACAAAAAAAACTTCGTAGGACAAAGTTACACTGTTTAAAGGGTCACATGTACCGGTGTAAGGGAAAAAATTTTCAAGGTCATGATTTGTCGGGATAGCATAGAAATTGTTATGATGATTCATATTTTCCAACGAAAAAGAAGTATGTCAGACGATTGCATTTGTTTGTGCTCGATTTTCATAGATGAAAAATTATGTTACTTATTGTATTCTTTAAAATTTGACCAATGAATTTTATTTTCAAAGCGTACACGAACTTTAATTGTGTTCTCCAAACACCTGTAACCAAATTAATTTTCACGAATTCAAACAAATCACGTGGTACACATGTTCAAGAAGAAAAAAATTGATTTTTTGAAAGCTCAAAGCCAGAATACTCTCTTAAGGATTCTGTTCAGCCGACCGTGAATTAGACACATTCGGATGTTCATTTCTCTACAATTTACCCTAGAGTTATCAATTTCCTGGCTAAAAAAAGTTATGAAACAGACACGAGAGCCATTCGTTTCATTGAAAGCTATTTCGCCCGGGCAAGAGAAACAAGGCAGACTAATTCTCATCCCGGCCCGAATATAGCGGACGAATTGTGGAGCAATTTGAATATGTATTGCCGCGACGTGCGGAAAAACTGTGATTTACCTCGACTGTACTCGACGGTGTTTACCAATGGCTCGCTCTTTCACTATTGCCGAATCGGTGACGCAGAAACTAGATTTTGTCACGCTTTGATAAATAGCGTGCGAACCTTCAAAGAGCGTTCGATATGATGTAGGTAATGTATACATACATAAATACTTGTAGTTCGCCTACATTCAATGTACGTTTCATTTTCCATGTTCTCATATTCCGGGAACGGTCGTTGTATTATTCGAAGACTAATCATGGGCCTGTGCAATTTTGCTGCGTGTACGCATGCACGTTTTTTCCCGGATGTTGCATATTTTTCCCGAGTGGTACGCGTCGTTCCGTTTCAGCGCTTAATCGTGCGACTCTGATTTCATAAACATTCCCGTATACGTATAGATCCCCGGTCCTTATTATTCATCAGATATATAAATATATATTCATTCTACTTCAAAATAATAAGGACAAGATAAGCTCATTGAATTTCGTAAGACCGTATGCAACGTTGCGCCGATCATTTTTGTTCAATCGTACCCCGGTGATCTGATTTACAATTTCGTTCAAAACGAGCCCGTTTTCAATTTCGCTTCTGCATACCCGACCCGCCACCCGATCAGATCAAAGATCGACGCAATTTCACTTCGGTTCTCGCATATGCGTCGGAAACACCGGTTTAAAGTAAATCGAGAACCTCTTGCGAAGAGCCGAGGGACGAGTAACGGAGAGACAGAGGAAAGGAGAGAGGAGGAGAGAGCTTGCACACCTGTCTGAATCTCGAGTAACGAGCCAAGAGAAACACAAGGCAACCCCACGAATTCGTGCTGCTCCTTTCAGATCCCCTTTTTAACCCACCGCGGTGCGCGGAGCAAGGATAACGCTGGAAACCGGTTCCATGTATTTATGCTCCATGTGTAACGTGACTTGCGCCTACGAATGCATAAGATTCACCCATCTCTTTCTGCTCTCTTTAGTCGCCAACACTTGTGCACGCATGTCCATCCATTCCTTTTTTTTCTTCCCTTTAACGCGCCAACATTCGGTACACTGCCGAGACACTTTAAACGTTCTACAGATTGTCCCAAAATTGTTACCATTCCTTTTGAAAGGGACAATTCTCGAGGTTGTTCCAAGCAACTTTTTCCTTTGCGAAAATCTTATACGCGGTTTTCTTAAGGAATTATTAACGGAAAACGCGGACCAATCGGAGCGCAGTTACAGCGGACTAAGTTTTACTTGACCAATGCCAACGCTCAGCGTGACCGTCGTGTGTGTATATATATATATATATATATATATATATATATATATATATATATATGTATATAATGATACGATTATATATGTATAAAGGGATATAATGTACTTTGTACAAATATTTAAATTTAACAATTCTATTATATGTATATGATAATACATATTAATAATAATAAATCATAATTCATGTAATGATACATAACAATAATACACAGTAATATTATATAAATAATAAGTAATGTTTTACTTTTTATACTTACTGCAGCACACCTCTGCACCTCACTAAATATGCCCTACTATGCTACGAAACGAAATATGAAGAAAAGTTAAAATTTATATTTATATTTAATAAGCTCTAAAATAACTTCACCGAATGTCGCTCAATTTTGAAAAATTATTTCTACACTTGTTTAGACACTGACCAAACTTCTTTCTCCGAGCTTATTAATCAACGTTTCAACACAATATAAAACGAAAAATCGTAGCCGCAACGATGAGACACTGTGATTCACAATTGACAGTGATTTTTGAGGTTATAGTCAAATAAATGAAGAACTTCATGGACAAACAGTAGCGCCAAAAAATAGAAACATCAGTCACGTCCAATCACGTGATATGCTGCGATCGTGGTGCCATCTAAAATAAGTCCCTCATAAGCGAACTAAAGCGGGCCAAGGTCATACATAAGAGTTTTCTCCCCCTATCGTCGAGCCGCAATCCGTCCACTGTAACCGCCCTCTGATTGGTCCACGCTTCTCGTTAATAACTGCTCAACGTAACCTCGAAGAACATTTACGTAACGGAGAAAGTTATTTCGAATGACCTTAGGAATAGCTCTTTTCGAGGAAATGCAACAGTTTTGAAACACCGTGTCGCGTCGCGTCGTTCCGGCGCGAGACTCCCAGAAGCTCTTGTAACTCGTTCACAATGAAAGCAAGTCTCTTGGTAAATGCTTCGAAATGGGGAAACATCGACACGGAAACCGATTCTCCAACTAGCGTTGTGTCGAGTTCGGAATTGCTTCAAGAGTGCTAGAGTTTCAAATGGTTTCCCATCAAAATATCGGAGCGACACGCTTCAATTTGTTGCTGTCGAACGAAAAATAGTTACAACACTGTTAACGTTGCCGATTTTATCGAAATATGTAAGTAACTAATTTATTAAAACATTTGATTTAGTCTTAGATTACGGTATACTTAGTGCTCTTATTCTGATATTTATTGTTTAACATAAAACAATAACACAAAGAAATAACATTTCAAACATATAAACAGTAAATTAACGATTATGGTGTAGCAGGCAAATGAACATCGATATATATTTTATTAATGTAGTTGTTTATTTCTTAATGTAATATAAAAATATTGTTCTCATTTAGAAGGTATGAGTGAATAAAACAAATACGTTAGTAAAATAAACATTATCGTTATTAAAGATATATTCTATTCATTTGCCTTACATTATATGACAAATAAGGTTAATAAACAATATATACAGTGTGTTCGGCTAAGATGAGAGAAAATTTAAAGGGTTGATTCATGACAATGTAAAACTAAAACAATGTAAGAATAAAAAAATTGCGATTTCGGTTTAGTCTTTTAGTAACTAACAATTAAAAATCCGCCTCAAATGCGGCAACCCGACCAACAGAGCTGTACATTGCGTACGACGCGACGGCGCGGCAATGTCATTGAAGCGCGCGAGAATCGAGAATCAATTCTCATCGGAGGCCCCAGCGAGGTGAAAATGTTTTTAGAGTTTACAAATTAATCGTTGGACGTAATTGAACATACCTACTCGTTAAAATCCTCAATGCCATTTCAGTTTATAATCAGGCTCGCATAAGAAATTTACTCATAATCACTATAAAATAATTGATCCATTGTGTCGATAAATGTTGACTGAAATCCTCACAAGTGCAAGTAGTCACAAAAATACACAGACGTATACAACATGCGTACCGAGGTCGCGCACAATTAATTAGTGTTTGATGAAAAGTCTTGATACATGACTATTGAGTGCCTCTATGATAAAGGGTAAACTGTTTCTAACGAAAGTATTGTGTAATTTATTATACAATATATTATATTTTATACATATCGTTAATCGATATCTAACAATTATTTACTCCATGCGATTTATTAACATATATGCTTTCTGCGACACGTATATAACTACCTAGAAATGCAATTTATGTACATTTAAGTAAATACAAATTAAGATTCAGTAAGTAAAAGTTAAGAATTGTACAATTGCGACGTATTCGACGGTTTTCTACAAGTTAAATGATTTATTACGAATATCTTTAACTGTATATAGTATAACTAAAGAAAATGTATAAATATTCCTAAAATATACATATATATTACTCACTTTATCTATTATTATTTATCACATCTATCAGTGTAATTATAGTCATGCATAAAAATTCTTTGTTTTTTCTTTTACTTTAAAGAATATCTTTCTTCCTAAACAAATTGCACTTCTATCCCTTACTTTGATTAAAAATTGTAAATGCAGCATGAATGTATATACAGTAAATTAGTTCAATTGTTCAATATGCGAAGAGAGTGGGTGTTCTTCTTGATCCAAAACGTCTGGTAATGTGAAAGGATCGTCTGAGAATGATGAATCAGATAGTGCTGCAAAAGATGATCATGTTAGTAATACTATAAATACAGAGTATTATATCAGGTTGTCCCGAAAGTTCGTTTCAGTGTAGATTTTAAGGAAACCAATGGCATGGTTAAGAAAGGGGAAGCTTAAGGAATAATAAAACATTAACGAACAAAAGATTATGTTGTTCGTGTATGCTAATGTTATCTAACAATATAGAATGTGCATGCAGTGAAAGAAACTTTTAGGACAACCTAATAAGAAGAAACAATACAACTTACAATCACGACCATCAATTATAGAACGATTATGCTGCATTTCTTCTTCGTAACTGAAATTCTCGTTGCTGCTATCATCATAGGTAGTAAAGTGAAGATAAGAAAGCGTGCATACAAGAGCTATGAAAAACAAATTCGTACTGATTCCAACAATGGCAGACAACACTGGCCAATGAAACATGAGATAACGTAGACCAGATAAATGTGCACTTATCATGACAGTTGATGAATAAAATTCAATATGTCGTGATTGTATTTCAATATATACAACTGTAACAGGATGGCTCTGGTCTTCTTCAAAATTACCAAACAATTCTAGAACTAGATTCTGTTTCTCTTCTGTAGTGCCAAAAATCATCATAGGCGACAATGTCAGAGTTGTAATCGCATGTAACAATGTACTGCGGTAATGCAACATGGCAGATTTACACACGTGTTCCACAACGAAACCACCTCTGCTGTGTAATTCAGCGCAGACCATAAACATACCTGTTCAAAACAGAAATATATAAATGAATAATTCCAATTCTATTTTGTTCGACGAGAAAAATGTTTGTAGACATTACCGAGTTCTTTATTAGCAGAAGATTCTGGCATTTCCAAGTGCAAGTTTACTTTATATGGTTGTCCAACCATAAGCAATTGTTGTTTATTTGTCAGCTGCACATACGCTGAAGGAAAACTACATATTCCTTTCTGTTCGTTACAAGATCTACAACAAGAGAAAATAATTTAACCCTTTGGACTCTTTTGTTGAGCGTGACTCTTAACAACGGAGAAAGGTAAATGTAACTGAAACGTGTTTTTATATGTATTTCGTTCTTCCTTTATCTACTTAAGTCGTATTTTTTAGTTTAAAACGGATATAAATTCTACAAATATAAATTACTACAAAGGTGGAGAGTTATATTTAATATATAATTATAATAAGTAAACAAAATTTGTTTAAAATAAGTAGCAGTCGAGAAACTGTCCTTCGAAGTAAAGGAGTTGTTCGCAACAAAATTGAAAGATAATTCGGAGTGCAAAGGGTTAATCCGAATTAGCATGTGGCATAGATATCCTAATAGAAATAAAAAGGATGAGGAATAATACAATTGATTATGAACAGAATAATTAACATACAATTAAGGAGCTCACTTGAATTGTAAGTGTACCGGACGTACATAAGACATATTGGGCATGTACGCATAATAGAATGCTATGTAAAGAAATATTGATAACCATACAACAAGAACTGCACTAATGAAGATCATTCCACCGCTTAGTAGTACATGTCTGGCAGATTGTACGCCATCCGTTGTTTTCTTCTGAACGGTAAACCATTTTCTATTTACTAGTTCTAACAACCTCGAAATGAACATAATTAAACAATTTGACGCACTTTTAGCTAACAAGTTAGGCTGATCACTGCGCAACTTTAATTATGCTATTAGCCAACGTTAAGTCGGATAAGATAACTACATATTTATCGCTCAATTAATCTTCTTTTTAAATTATTTTGTACTGAAATATAGGTTAACCCTATTGCATTTCACAGTTTGAGCGGCAATAGCAGCGTTGCTATATAAATATATGTATATATATCACAATTTTGCGAGAAATAATATGTAATAGAGAGGAGATAGAATAAGCATAATTTCATTATGAATTTTTTATAGTAATTTATTTAATAATCAATTAACATATTCGAGAATACAAGTGTCAAATTGATATTTAAATTTTATATTCATTACGAATTTTTATTGTTGTTAAGACGAACAAGAAATTAATATTTCTGTCTATGCCAGGATACACAGAATAGTATTTAACATAAACTTTCAATATCGAAACACTTGAGAACGGTGTATACAAGAATGTGTGTGTTGTGTGAAACATTCCATAGGAAGCATTGACACATTTCATAATATATATTATAAATACAAAATATTATCAAAATTGATAAAATATTTGAAGTACTTTTGAACGATCTGTACATTGTAAAATACTTGTTAATACTAAAAATATATAAAACAGCTTATTTAAAATTATTTCCCCTTTCTATGTTCCAGTCGAGGCCTCCCTTTTTTGGTTGTTGGCTTGTCTTTCCCTTTATTTAATAATGGATGAGTTTCTAGAAACAAAAGCATTAACAGTAAAGTAAATGAACGCAATTTCTTATTAGACTTGCGGATGTTTATACAATTTTCAATTTTTGTAGGCAAATGTAATCTTTATAGATTTGAAATAAGTAAAAATCATACCAAAATTCTGTGGAATGTTATTTTTTAGCATTCTTTGATTATTCTTTGAAATCATAAATGCATAAAGATCCGTAGTCTATTTATTACATATTCGTATATGTTATAGACATTACCATCTACCGGTGCTCCTTGCAAATGTATATCGTGTGAACGATGTTTCTTCATAGGCGGTTCATGTGGTGTTGTTTGATTATCTTCTGAATCTTCAACATCTGGCGATATTGGTAAAAATTGTAATGAGCCAATATCTTCCATTTCTTCATCGGAGCTACAAAAGGCAGCAACTCTATCGATAGATGCAACATCTACTTCAACCTCTTCATCCTGTGCTTCTTCACCTTGCACCACCGACTTATCTTCATCGCTCAAGTCAAATTCACTCTCCCTCTCTTCGTACTCAACATTCTCATCTAATTCCTTAAAATCTGGTGCAAAAGCTGACCAATTCTCAACTTGATTTTGTGCCCAAATGGAGACTACACCGGACGATATAGAAGCAATGATTGGTCTTACAGGATGCCACTGTATCAAAATTTTTATCATTATTTTATGAACTGTCCAATACCAATGAAATGGCAAATGAATTATTTACCACAACATCAAGTAATAATTCTCCCTTAGTTCCATGTAAGATTTTCACTAAATTTCCGATACTCTTTTCCCAGACATACAAAGCATGCTGCCTTGCAGAACCGGCGCATACATACTCTCCATCTCCAGAAAAACAACACTTTTTCCACATAGTTTTGTTTACAAGATCTTGTAATTTTTGTATCGGTTCAGGTTCGCCATCTTTCCCACATGCGAGTACTTCTGTACTATCGTACACACGAATTACCCTATCCGATGTGTTTACTAAAAAACAAGAACCTCTCCTAGCAAATTCAATACTCTTTACAGCTGTATTACTAGCAGTGCCTTGCGATATTTTGTAAGAAGCTTTCATAGTTAAAGATTCCGCATCAAGAACTAAAATCCGACCACGAGCATTTCCAGTATACACATAGTCTCCGCGCCGATCAAAAGATGCCACTATATTTAAGTCACTCTGCAATAAAATCACAATTTCTCCTTTAAATTGGAAATATTGTATTATTTATTCTAAATGTATATTTTACATACATCGTCATCAAGCGGTATAACTCTGTGTGTCCCCTCTATATCAACCATTACTGCTGCATGTCTCATTGGACATACTAAGAATCTATTGAGATTTCGTGGATGAAACTGTATTTTCAGTATAGGGGAGGGAAACCTATATTTTTGATCACATTCTCCTGACAAAACATCCCATATGCAGACGTTGTTGTCTGTCGAGGCACTTAATAATTTGTGTCCATTTCTAGACCAGCTATTTAATTAGAATAATAATAATAACACAACATTTCAATACATGAAATAATATAATTATCCTATGCAGTCGAACCTCGATAATTCGAATCTCAAGGGAAGAAATAAAATCTTCAAGTTGTAGAGGTTTTGACTTATAAAAGTCAAGTAAGAGAGGTTTACCCTAAGAAAATTCAACTTATAGGGAGTTTGTACAAGAGTTAATAATTTTCTGATTGTAATAATTAAAAAAAAAAAGAAGAGTTCATTATTTGGAGATGAGTTATTTATTATATGCTTATAGTAAATATAATCTACTAGGCTCTTACATATTATTATTAAATATTAAAGAAAGCTGTGATTTTTCTCTGCGTTAATGAATTAACAGATTGTTGGTCAATGATATCATCAACGGTAACCAAAACAAAGATTACATTTTCTTCAATATCATCGCATCTTTCTACGACACTTTGTAAAACATTTACTGCTGGTTTGGTTTCTTTAGCTTCCACACTTGTGGAAAATAATTCGAGTTAAAGGAAGTTTTATTTCGATTTATAGACGTTTTTAAAGCACAGCGAAGGGGAATGAACAAAATTTTTGTTTTAGAGGTTTGTCTTATAGAGGTTCTAGTTATCGAAGTTTGACTACTGTACTATCATTTTGAATTATTTACCTTAAGGAACATACAGGATGAACATGTGCGCTAATGATTTTGGCAACGCCTCTTGTCAAAAAATCCCAAATAACGATTCTACCATCGTTACATCCAACAGCAAGAAGAGTTCCTCTTTTGTTGAATGTACAAGTTACTGCTAACGATATGCAATCTAATGTACCATCAAACTCCTAATACAATTATAAGCATTTTAAGTTCAAGAAATGAAAATAATACAATGCATATTAATGGTTACATCTTACCTCTGGATAATTCTGACCGAATGATTCTAGAAAAAAAAAAACATGTACAGGTTATACCTATATACGTTTGATATGAAATGTTTATAAGATCTTACCTAATAATTCTAAATTCATTTTTGATTTATTTGTTTATGTATGCACATTATACATAGAACTTGCTGAAGTTATTATTTGTGACAGTGATGTCCATTTGTTAACCTATAATAATACTATGTATATAGAATTAATTAGAACACTGAACACCGAAAGTAAAATTTCAAGGAGTAACAGCGATGGTAAGTAAATTGTTTTTTTTTCGCGCACGCGCGACCAGCACAGTAATGTTTTTAGATTATGGGGAAAATAGCGAGGGACTATTATTGGCGGGAAGGTACTGGAAGAGTCCAGAATGAGACCACGCACTATTTTGATACCGTTCTCGGCGGGTCGGTGGTGGAACTTTTAGCGGTGATCAGCAGCGATGTGGTATTGTGGTATTTCAGATTACTGTAAGTTCTACGTTATCCCCGTGCCACCAATGAGAGTCAGCCTTATGGGAGATCGTGTCACTCGAATAATTCGGTGTTTTCTTACGCCCTCTACGATGTATTCTGACTCATTCTGACTGGAGTAAAAAACAGAAAGCACCGACGAGATACTGTTAAAGACTGCCAGCCTCCGTGCTATCCCGCGGGACCAAAAAGTGGGCGCAATGGGCGGGGTGGTAACGGTGGAAATTACAGTGATCTGAAATACCACATCGCTAAAAGTTGCTCCACCGACGAGAATAGTATCAAAATAGTGGCAAAATATCGTCTGAAATATGGCGGAGAATGTAACATTTAATAATAATCTCCTCAGTGGTCTTTTGCACCGACGAAATGCCGTCGGAGGCATTCTGTTCTTTTTGGCTGAAGCCAGAATATATCCTAGAGGGCGTAAGAAACACCGAAATTTTCGTGGGACACGTAGTCCCGTAAGGCTGGCAGTCTTTAACAGTATCTCGTCGGTGCAGAAAGCCATCGACGTAATCTCGTCGGTACAGAAGGCCACTGAGGAGATTCACGTCGGTGAGAAGGCAAACTGTCACGCACAGTGATGCCAGAACGTGGGTTTTTGGGTTTTTCTCCTCCTCTGCTGCTGCCGGCTCGGTTCCCTCACTCTTACTTCTACTGCGCACGCGCTACATACGAACGTACCTCTACTCGCCTTGAGACTCACACGGAAGAATAATTAAATGTTACATTCTCCGCCATATTTCAGACGATGTTTTAGCACTATTTTGATACTATTCTCGTCGGTGTTGGAACTTTTAGCGTTGTGGTATTTCAGGTCACTGTAAGTTCCACGTTATCCCAGCGCCCATTTCGCCACTTACTATCCCGCGGGTTAGCACGTGCGCTGGCAGTCTTTAACAGTATCTCGTCGGTGCTGGAGATCACGTCGATAGCCTTCTGGCAGAGAGTAAATGAGAGTGCTCACGCCCGGGTTTTGGCCGTGCCACTATTGGCTGCACCACAACTTGTAGTCCGGACGAGAACCTACCTCCACACTCAGTGACTCTCAGTCCGGACAACATCATTTTTGGTCTTGATCAGAACAAAAAGTTTATATTGATTGATTCGTAGCACCTGTATTATATTATAAACAATTTTT